>JARHVA010000146.1:1832500-1900000 GCA_037957365.1 Torreya grandis
GGTTAAATCATCTCTATTAGTGGTAAGCCATCCTAGACTGTATGATCAATAAGGACATCATACTACACTAAGTAATTTATGGATGCAATGATTGTGAAAAATACAAGACCTTTTCACAATGAGTCAATTGACATGGATCCAATTGATATATTGCTTCTCTTTTATGCAAACGTGAAATTTTATACACATGGGATCAATCTAGATGGTCATAACTTGTAAGTTTTAGTCAACCCCACTTTGCCACACCTTGATAGGATTTAGGATGATATATTAATTTTATTTTTGTCATTTATTCTTTCCAGCTTGGTGTGTTAGATCTAAATCTTGTTTTGTTTAAATAATGTTATGAATGAGTCTTGTGCTCAACATTATTCCATTGTTTGAGGAGGTGTTATGCCGTCCATTTGTAACTTTGATTTAAATTAGAAAAATTTTGTGTCAAAACATTGTGTATGAAATGGGTAACATTATGTTGCCCAAATAATTTCAAGTCTTATGCCTTAGAAGTCTTTGAAACATAACGTTGTCACATATTTTAAGAGCAATAACACTATTACATTGCCCAGATTATTTCAAAAGACTTGTCTTGTCTTATGTCCAAATTATCATTATTTGAGCCAAATCATATATGCTTTGTTGGAGATTTGTTCAAGCATAGTCATGTTGTTCAAATTAACCTAGCTTGTTGTCAGCAAATCTTAGTTTACCTTAGTTGAGTATTTGATTAGCTTTTACAAGTTCAAATCCAAACATTGAATGATTTATTTTTAGGCCTTAACTTATACGGGCTGATACATAGATATTTTTCTTTTGGGTTGCATGGTTAATTGATTACTCAAATTTGAAAACTTTATTGTTTGTGCCTTTGTTTGATAGAATCAATCCATCTTCAAAGTGCCTTTTATTTAGTGTTCTACACCAATCATATCATGTTTGTCTATAATCAAGTGCCTTATTTATGCCAAATTTTTCCAAGTTTGTTAGATTAATAATCATCATCCTTTGTTTCACGCCTAGCTTTTGACACCATGTTTGGACAAAAGTCCTAACACAACCTATTTGAGCCTAGTTTTTGACTCCATGTTTAGACAAAAGACCTAGTAACATTTCTATTTCTTAGTTTAGACCTATTTGGAACACGTTTGGACAATAGAGTTTGGCATCTTGATTTTAGATCATTTTAGTTGACCTTATTTGTGTAGAACATTTAACATTAGACATTATAATATTTTTACCAAGTCTTTGCATAGACTTTTTGGATATTCAGCTCCACCCTTGACCAAGTTAAATAGAATTTAAAACCATTGTCTTTTTAAACATATTTTTTCATAGTTTGTAGAATTCTAATCCATCTTGTTGTGAAACATTTGTCATAGATTTTATCATGACTCACTATACACGTAGTGGAATAATGTACAATCTAGGGTATGGAAATGTTAGTACACAAGAGGACTTTGTTCAAAACCATTATGGAGATTACATTGTTTGGGAGATGGATTCTTATCCACCATAAAACACTCAAATAGGGGAACAAAGTCAAGATCCTCTGGCTAATTATTTGGTTAGCATGCCTCCATACACAGAGAAAGATCAAGAACATACATCCCAATATTTATGTAGTTTACCCATGGTTGTAGAAAACACCCACCAACAATAACCTTATTATGGTACAATGCCATCAAACTATGAGGTAGGGCATGATAATTTGCAAAATTTACCAAGAGGGACTTATAACATGTCTTATCAAAACAACAATCAAGCCTCTTCTAGAAACCCTAATGCCATAGTACCAATACCATATCAAGATCTTGATATGCTTATCAAACAAAGAGGTCTCATAGAGGACCATTTTATTCAAATGCATACAACATACCATACATATCGAGACATATCATGTAACTTTAATTGGATGACCATGTCAAACTAGCCTCTTATTGATTTAGATCCTTTAATATAAGTTTTAATGGAAATGACTGGTCAAGAAAATTAGGGTTTAGACTCATTTACGTAAGACACCTCGGTAGATAACATGTTCAACATCCCAACTATCGAAGAAGTGTCTTCTACTTTTACATAGAATAATGAGCAAAACATAATGGACAATACGCAAACAACATCCAATTTAGACTAAAGTGGTGTTAACAAACACATAAATAGTCAACAAAAAAATGTGACTTTAAATAGCACCATTATTGGTTCAAAAACTTAGGAAGTTGGAATTTATACTTCCCAACCCTAGCCAACTACCTCTAATCCTCAACTATCTAATTCTTCTAGCACCCAACAATAAGGATTAAGTAGTCATCTAATGACTAGTGTTACACCATAATAGAATGTGATGAGTAATATTCCATAATAATAGGCACTATATAATCAATACACATAGCAAAGGCAAAACATATTAACACTTCAATAAGGGCAACCAATGTTTTACCTCACTAGGTAGCAGTGAACATACCTCTTCAGTCATAGACTAACATGTCAATCCGAAACCATATGATGTCTAACCAATAATGTACTAGTATTTTTCAGTGATAGATGTCAAATATCCAACATGTATCCACTTCCTAATAGGGATTTATGCAACAAAGAGGTTCCAATATTCCACAAGTACCTATCAAGTAACAGTGGCCTTTCATGCCAAATGTGCCACAAGTTTAGAGACAAGTTCTTGGTTCACAAGTTCCCCCTATATAGCAAGGTATGACTAGTCAGTAAAATGTCCCTATTCAAACTTAATAGGAAAAGTATATCTATATACCACCATCACAACCTCAATATTACCAACATCAAGCCTATATACCCAATCCCAACCAAAATATCACACCATAGTATGTGATTTCAATAATTGCACCCTAATCCATAGATGCATATTCTTGGTCCATTTCCTAGTCAATCCAACATTCCCCAACAAATTCCTCCATCACACCTTAGTCAAAGTAATCCAATTTTGACTACTTATCCTCCACCTCAACAAGATAATGATATAAATACTTTCCTTGCACAAGAATTACAACAAATGAAGGATGCAATCGTTGCCATCCAAGCTGCGAATAAGTCAAAACATTTAAATTAGATGATGTGTGTTCTTACCCTTTCAACATGGAGTACTTATAGATACCATTTCCTCTAGGGTATGAGCCACCAAAGTTTGATAAATAAAAGGGGAAAAGTGACCCCAAGGCCCATTTGAAAAAATTCTTTGTTGCATGCCAACCAGTGGCTTATAGTGACATATACTTGTTATTATTTCCAAGAAGTCTAGCTAGATAAGCCTTAGAATGATTTATAAAATTACTAAATAATTCAATTTCTAATTTCAATGATCTTTTAGATAAATTTATGAAGCACTTCTCTTACAATCTCAAGCATGGGATTTCATTATTAAATTTAACATAAGAAAAACAAAAAGTTGGTGAAACCTTTGAAAAATATCTATAGAAATGGAGATCCTTTGCAAGTTGATTCATTCATAATCTACTAGACAAACAATTAGGTGTTTACCAAAAATCTACATAATGAGATATCTTATAATTTGGAGTTGTAGTTTGTGCACACATTTAAAGAGATCATTGAAAAATGTTTGTTGATCAAAAGAGCCCTCATTAACAAAGGGATTATTAAACTACCTTGCCAAATCAAAACTGAAATCAAAATCATAATAATAGTTAGAACCAAAACAAGAACAGTGGCCAAAATCAACATCTAGTCCAAGCGCAACATCATACTAAATCCAAGGCAATAACAATGATAGATCCAATCAATTCAATCACAATAAGAATATTATAGGGAATAGAGTAATAGATTCATTACATGTCCAAATGGTGCAAACACCATATGCTCAACCTATGCCACCTTTCCAAATAACTCCTAACCAACAACCTTTTTAGTAGCTACAACATGTACAACAAGCACAATAACCTAAACTAACACATAAAATATAATGAATGTAGAAAATGCCTATACTTTTGCAAAACCCTCCTCCTCTAAGGAGAAATGTGCCTACTCATCATGCCTTTATTAACCTTGGAGATCCCATTGAATTAGTCTTTCACAAACTCAAAGTAGCTAACTTGATTAAATAGCCTATTCAAAAATAAAAAATTTGTGAGGGCACTAATATGCCAAACTGGTATAGGCTAGAATAATTGTATGATTTTCATAGGGTTAATGGCCACAATCTGTAGCATTGTGTGAAAATTAGACATGTAGTTCAGAATATGTTGGAAAATGGAGAGATCACATTGGATCATGGAGCTTTCACCTCCAATCAAAGCCTTGGAATTTTCTAGAATACTTTTATCCAACATAGCAATCAACAAAAATATCACTAATAGAGACCAGTGTAACATCAACAACCAAGGCCAAACCATTAGAACCAACATACTCAAAAAAATTAGCAGAAAAACTAACAATGTCAAAATAATGGACAAAACCAAGGTTAAAATGGTATAAATAATCAATAGACCTATCATGCAATCACACACGACTATAACGTAGTTATAGGCCATATTGTAGGAGGTCACATTAATACCATTTCCATTAATTCTAGACCAAGTACCAATCAGACAAGACCATTACTAATCATACCAAATCAACCAAACCATTATGGTAAACCTTCATTAACCTGGGACCACACACAAGCAAACCAGTAAGCAAGAATTCCCATGTTAGGACCTTATATTGATAATACATTGTTAGCCCATGACCATGTACAAGTACATAAACAATTAAGACTTATACTATTTGGTGCCCCTCCACCATCATTTATTAGTAATAATGGTCCTCTATCTAATCTTGATTTTGTAATCACAAATCAGTGGTCAAATATTACCATTTTAAGCCCAAAATCATCTTCCACTTCACCTATCATCCAACCAACTATTCTACCTTAGAATAAGCCATTTACCACTATCCAAAAAAGATGTTTGACATTGTGGAACAATTGCAAAAGATGCTAGCACAAATATCCATTTTAGATTTATTTCATATGTCATCCATCCACAAAAACATCTTGATAGAGTTCCTTGGTCAATCCATAGTTCCAAATGACATATCTCCTAAAAAATGGCAAGCTTTGGTTGGACAACTAGCTCCAGCCTAACAAGTAACCTTGAACCAAAGTGATAAGTCATCTCTTGGCCCATTGCATAATAATCCATTATACATTAAAGTTTACATAATGAGGCACAAAGTGAAATGTGTCCTCATAGACAATAGATCAGTTTTGAACATAGTGTCTCTAAATCTCATCAAGCTTCTTGGGTACACGACTACGGATCTCCAAGTAGAAACAATCACCATCAAAGCCTACGATAATGAAGAACAAGAATCACAAGGTACCATTAGCTTACTAGTTATCATTGGGCCTTTGGCCCATGATACACTTTTCCATGTGTTACATCTCAATTTTTCATAAAATATATGTTTGGGTAGACCTTGGTTATATGAGATTCATGCAATCCCATTGACACTACACTAGTGTATCAAGTTCTCCCATTCAGGATTGGAGGTTTGTATTCCAGGATATTTACATCCATATGAGTATTGTGAACATTTAGAGGCCATGTTCAAGATCTATAATTACCATTTCAACATGAATCCAATCACCAATTAATACAAAGGGAAATCCATTCTTATTGATTTACTAGAGGTCAACTACATTGACCCTACTACCCTTGATTCACTTTACCACATACATCCTCCTAAAATGTCTAATAATTATACCATATTAGCTAATGACCCAAGAGAGTATTTAGCCCATGACACCTTTCACATTATAAAAATTCCATAGAACTCTAAGTCCTTTAGTAGACTAAAAGATAAACCACTCATGGAATGGCAAAGAAGGATCAAAGGCCATCATCATAGTCCAATACCTATGACTTTCATACTAGCCTCTGGCCAAGTGAAGGAGCCTTTCGAAGGTGATGGATCATGGTTGTATAATGACAAGTTGGATAATTATTACAAAATTCCCAAATATCTCATTCCTAATCATATTATGGAGAATCAAAACTATGAAGGAGGAGGCCTCAGGCCAAATCAACAAGGAACAATTGATCTAATTTCTATGACTAAGTATAAAGGAACCTATGGACTTATATTTAAACCACTTGGGAGTGACCCCATTTATCTTATTTGAGTTCCACTGCTAATGATTTGTGATGATGATGTAGGCAACAAAGCAAACTCTGATCATAGCCAATATGATGACCTAGCCCATACCAATTTGTTTGATAACAATACCATTTGTACCCTTTGACTAGTCATTAGTCATAATCCATTACCATTGGATTATACCTAATTGATATACTAGGGCTAAAAAGAATCTAATTCACCAATTTATGAGTTTTAGAATGATGAGGCCTTCTACGATTTTATAGGCCTTAAGGACAATGTTCCATTGGGAGACCACAAAAAAGGGTTCTCAATCAAGTTAGATCTTGATGCTTATTTTGGAGATCAGGTGAACACCCTTAGCCAAAAGTAATTAAATAAAACATTGAGGTCCCAAAGTGAAAAACTTTTTGAGGTGTTTTTCAACTAGGGAAAAAGTAAAGATAAAGGCTAATCTAGTGGTGAAACCCTATTTCAGGTGCCATTAGATGGGGGTGTTCAACCTTCTTTAAGTGTAGACCAAGAGACCATCAATGAAAAACCTATTTATGATTATGAGTTTAGTATTGAATAAGAATAGTTTTTTGATCAAATAATCCAAGATACCAATGATGTTGAACTTTCCTATGGGTCTAAATTTAGCCTTGAAGAACAATAAGCTTTTAACTATATCATTCAGGAGTTCCCAATGACATTTGTTACATGGTCATCCCTCTCATGGGGGATAATAGTTAAAATATTTGTCCACTATTCTTAAAGATGATTCAATACTTCTAGTATAATATAAAATAGAGGTAAACATAGGGTTTCCAGATGACCTAAAATGGATTAAAATAGGTGTGTCCCCCACTGAGGAGGAACATGAAGTCCTTAAAACCCTATTGAGGGAATTTGTAGATATATTTGCATGGGCCTATTCTGACATGCCTAGGGTAGACCCCACCTTGGTTATTCACCATCTTATGGTACATCCTAATGCCAAACCTATGGAAAAAAAGCTACGCAAGATGCATCTTCGTATTGTTGTATTAGTAAAGAAAGAGTTGGAAAAGCTCTTAGAAGTGAGATGTATTAGACTAATTGACTATTATGAATGGATTTCCAATATGGTGCTAGTTAATAAAAACTTGGAAGTAATCAAAATATGCATTGATTTTAGAGAATTAACAAAGCTTTCCCAAAGGATGAATTTTCATTGCCTAACATTGACATGATTATCAACTCCATGGCAGGTTATGAGATACTTTCACTAGATGGGTTCTTAGGCTACAATCATATTCGAATAGCACAAGAAGACCAACATAAGACAATGTTCACCACTCCATGGGGAACATTATATTATCAAGTTATTCCATTTGGTCTTAATAATGTAGGGGCCACCTATCAAAGATACATGATACACATATGTCATGATGTGATGCATGACATTATTAAAGACTATGTTGACAACATACTAGGAAAATCAAAGACTAGGGCCAATCATCTAATAATATTAAGGAGGATATTTGAGTAAATACACGAATACAAAGTTAGGATCAACCTTAAGAAGTGTTTTTTTAGCATCACATCAAGAAAATTGCTTGGATTCATTGTGTCTTGTTGAGGCATTGAAGTCAATCCAACCAAAGTATGAGCCATACCAGAGATGCCACCACTGACCAATCTGAAGCAACTCTAAAGTTTGCAAGGAAATATTCAATCCATTAGATGCTTCATTTCTCAATTAGCCAACAAGTGCCACTCATTTACACACCTACTAAATAAGGGTGTAACATTTCTTTGGGATGATGCTTTTTAGAAAGCTTTTCAAAAGCTAAAAGACTATCTAGTGAATCCACTAGTCATATTACCTCCTATGCCAGGTAAACCATTCCTTCTATATCTATCAATGATAGACAAAGCCCTAGGTGGACTTTTATTTCAACATGATGATAATGGAAAGGAGCATGTAGTGTAATATCTAAGCTATACATTGGTTGTGTATGAACATAATTATATGACCATAAAAAAGATTGTCTAGTTATGGTCTTCATAGCTCAAAAATTGTGACATTACATGTTGAAAAATAAGACCATGGTCATTTCAAAAGTAGATCCACTCAAGTATCTACTATCTAAAACAAATTTACAAGGATACATGGCCAAATGGATCATAATTTTTAGTGAGTTTGAGATAGAATATGTGAGATAAAAATACATCAAAGGGAAAGTTATTGTAGATCAGCTTGCTAAAGTAACACTTGCAAATACAGAACCATTCACTTTCTAATTTCCTAACGAATCCATTATGACCATTATTGAAATACATTTTGAGGAGTAGCATTATAATCTATATTTTGATGTATCATTCATAGTACATGGATTAGGGGTAGGCCTTTTGTTTATCACTCCATGAGGGATCTAATCCCTAAATCATTCAAAATTAGCTTTCCTTGTACCAATAACATGGTTGAATATGAAGAAATAATGGTAGGGATTTAATAGGTAGTACAATGGAACATACATCATCTAAAATTTATGGTGATTCATAGTTAATAATTAATTAGGTTATAGACCACTTTCAAACCAAATATGACAAGCTGGTTCTATATAAGGCCATGGTCGATGCTCTCAAGCAATAGATCATTGACCTCCAGTTTGAACATATACCAAGGCCCAGTAATATAACAAAAAATTTCATGTCTACCATTAGATATCTCATTTGACAAATAGATACAACTAAGGAATACCAATTTCTCATTGAAAATCTATTAGCATCGACTCATGAACCTTTAACTATCACAATAACCTGTGATATTGTTGGTCTCAACTCTACTTGGTATTTAGACCTATATGCCTATCTTCATGATCAAATCCTATCACAAAATTATCTCATAAATAAACCAAATCCTTCATCCACAATGACTAACGTTATACCTTACTTAGACAAACCTTATATCAATACAGATTTGATAGAACTCTACTTCATTGGTTACCTTCAACAGAATCTATACTAGCATTATAAGAAGTTCATGAAGGGGTATACATATCCCACACCAATGGGTCAATCTTCTCCAAATATCTCATGTGTACTAATTATTATTGGCCAATGATAGACATAGATGTAATATGTAAAAATATGTGATAAATGTCAGTGACATGCTAATCTGATTCATGCCCCAACAAAGATACTAAAACCAATGTTGATACCATGGCCATTTTATACATGGCACCTCAATCTCATTGGGAAGATAAACCCCACTTAATTTGAGGGCCATAAACATATCCTTACCTCTATAGAATATTTCACTAAGTGGTTTGAAGCTATACTCTTCACTTACATGACTAGAAAGTAAATTTCCAAGTTAATATTCAACCATCTCATCTATCGCTATGATATCCCTTCCGACATTATATATGATAATAGAGGATCATTAAAAAACAAGGATGTTGAAAATATATGTGCCAAATACAATATTACTCAGCATTTTCCCATAACATATTACCCTCATGGTAATGGTTAGGTAGAAGCATCAAACAAAACCATTGTCAAAATCCTCAAAAAGATTATCAATGATATCGGCCATGATTGACACCTTCAGATATTCCAAGCCCTTTTGGCATACCATACCAATCACAACACTCCAATAGAAGATACTCCATACTTACTTTTTTATGGTATAGAAGCCATTCTTCCCAATAAGGTTGAGTTACCTTCACTATGCATCTCTATGAAGCATGTCATAGATGATGAAGACTATCAAGTAGCTCACCTAAAGGAGCTGAAGTTACTTAATGAGAAATGCATGGATGTAATGAATAACCTTCAAGCATATCAGAATTGGCTCTGTGGCCACTACAATCAGCATGTGAAATATAGATAATTCAAGCTTGGTGATCTTGTTCTTATAGATAATCAAAAGAATACCATGACCGAAAAGAAGCATAACGGCAAGTTCAAACCCAATTGGGTAGGTCCCTTCATCATTGTTGTAGACTATGGCACAAGAGCATATACCACACTAGATGAGGATAAAATTAATGATCCTATGAACATTATACACCTCAATTGGTACTATGCTTGAGTGACATTTGGTGTATTATCTATGAGGACCATTTCAAGTTGTACCATATTATCAATATTTTTCTTTGTACTATATCATTATGCTATCCTACCATCCTATCACTTTATATGTTTTGATCACTCCCTACCTATATCATTTGACTTTAGTTCATCCATTGGTTTCACTCTTTCATCACAAAGAATCAGATTAGTTTCAATAGTTATTTCAAGCATTTCAAATAGAGGTAGTATTTTAGAGTAGTCTAATAGAAGTTTCGGTAGTTGTATCCTTCATTTCTTATTCCCTTTTTATCATTTTTTTATATGAGTTTGATTATATCCACCTATAGGGGCAAATCAATGTCTCACCGGTCTTGCTACTAATTATAACCACCTATGGGTAAATTAGTATCATTGATATAATCTGTTGTATCCTAGTTATAACCACATATGGGAAAACTATGGGAAACATTTTTTATTTTGCCTTGACATACTAACTAACCATTCATATTTCGTATAGTGCCACTGTGCCAACTTTGCCTATTTTTTTGAATTGGCTGTTACACTAGTCAAATTCCTCCACTATAAGGTGGAACTACTATGAATTAGGGATATTTTGAGAATATGTGGGTCATGCTCAATACTTGTTGAGGTCAGCTCAATCTCCCTTACCATTACACTCTCATCATTTTGCAAACATCCATTCAAGTTTTCCATGCTCTCGCCATTTTGAGAGATTGGACCATTTAGTGTCTCATCATTCTCGATTAAGTTGAGATACTCAAAAATTCTAAAAACATTTGTAAAATCATTTATAAAAACCAAAAACATTGATCACTTCATTTCCTTAAGGATTATAGGAACCCTCACTAAATCATAAGAAATCACTTGGCACTTAGTTTCCCCATTTTTTTAGGCCTTTTATCTCACACACTTTCCATTTTACAAGATCATTCCTATTCTTCTATCACATCCATCATGTTTATTTTCTCTCTCAACATTTTCTTATATTCCATTTCTTGTGAGAACTACATTCAACTTGAAATTTTGTTGGATATATCATCTATGCAACTATGTAGGCAACATCCACTTACCTAGTGTATATGGAGACAACTCAGCAAACCCCTTCCTTTTTCTTCTATTCCCCATCATGTCTATTCATTAAGTTGTCACCTATTTTCTAGGAACAATGTTCATTGTGTTGTTTGTCCTAACATTGGGACTAACTATTGTTTATTTCTTTATTTATTTATTTGTTATTTGTTTGTTTGTATGATTGTTTATTTGTTTTAAGTATTGTTGCCTTGATACAATCTACATGCATTCATTGGGTGATTCCTTGCACATTATTCTTGAATCCATCCTTATTCATACGTCAATATTGTCATCATGGTTTTTATCATTGGTGCATTATTTTTCTTTGAGTATTGGATTATGAGAGTCAGTCCCTATGCATATTTTGGCCAAGTCCTCATGGTATTCTATCATGGTTCCTACTATAAAGTGATACAACAAAAATTAGCTTAGAGAAGTCTACACCATCAATGCAACATTGGCATCTCCTCAGCATCATCACCATCAACATTCCCAATCAAATCCAAATCATATTGAAAATAGATTAATTCAACAACCAAATAATTTCAACCTTTGTTACTTTAGATGAGCATCTCCCTACTAGCAGGTTGTCCAATTCATCTTTATCCTCTGTATCAAGTTACCATTATCATATTTTCAATCTTCATCTACCCATCATGTTTGCCATAATTAGGGTACAATGCTTATAATAGCCTTTGGGAAAACCATTGTACAACATCCTACCTACATTATTAATGATTCTAACAACCTTTGGGTAAATCATTATGTTATCACCAATTTGAGGGTTAATGATTATGACCGCCTTTGGGAAAATCATTCAATTTCCTCTGCCCACATGGGGCATGTTTTTATCATATTTATTTGTCTTAACCAGGTCAAATCCATATTCTCAAATATAATAACCACCTTTGGAAAAATCATTGTGTTATAATATTATGTTTGCCACTATTAGGGTACAATGATTATATCCACCTTTGGGCAAACCATTGTACACCATCCCACTTGTATTCTTAGTGATTTTGGCCAACTTTGGGTAAATAATTATGTTATCACCCCAATCATTTTTTTTTGTTTGGTCCCCTCATTTCCTTCCTTTCAAGGGACCATTTGCCACCCCTTTTTCCAACTGCTCCCTCAAGGGGGCACCCTATAGTTTATCCATTGTCATTGAATTCATAATCACAAAGAACATTTTTATTCTTTAAGGAGACGTTACTATACTTACAGCTTATAATACCTTCTCAAATAGGGGAAAATTGTAGACATCTGAAATTTACCACCAATGACTTTGTACCTAACTTTAGACTAATTCTTATCAATCATTGAACATCTAGCTTAATAATTTCTAAATGCCTCAAATTTGGCTTAATAACATGCAATTAAATCAAGTTGGCCTAAAAATCAATTAAATAGAGCAAATACCGAAATAATTTATTTCAAATCTTGCACAAATGTTTAAATGGTTAAAAGAGATTAATACTAATCAAATCCTAATTTAATTCATCCATGAGCAATTAAATGAATTATCCAAAAGGAAAATTCAAAACCAAAAGAATATCCTAGGAAATAATCATTACCTTTTGTGAGTTGTCATTTTTGGAAAATATGCCACCCATACTTATTCCATTCTAATCATGACCATTTGACACCTTTTAACCCTATTGGGGTTAACTAATACAACCAAGGTTAGGATTTAACTCATTCCAGGTCATTTAAAAGCCTATAAAATCAAGCCTAGTGCTTTTCATTGATAGAGCTTTGATAGAGTAATGTTATAATGCAAGATTTAGGGCATGAAGTAAATGCATCATCTTATAATGTCAAAATTGAGCCAAGCAAATCTATTTTCAAGTAACATCAAGCCAAATCCAAGCTAACTATGATGCTAAGATGAGATAGAGATAGACAAACTCCATTGATGAAGACTTATTGAGCACAATCTGAGCAAGCCAATGAACACATCATTTAGAGCATTCAAGGAAGGTATGAAAAATTTGTAAGTTTATCTACATTTTAGTTGAGCTTTATCATCTGTTGTTTGTTCACCAAGCTCCCCCTATGATCTAGGCATGGAGATGTTATGCTTTATTAGTGTGTTTTTAAGTTCATTTAGTTTAATGGAAACTAACACTTGATCTAACCTCCCCTCCATTGTCAAATTCCTAGCACCACAAATTATATCTTTTATGTAGGAATAAATGAATCAAATTAAGGGGTTTTGGAAATGTTGAAACCCTATATAGATCCTGATGCCTTTTTCATGCAAATTTAATAGTTTTTTAGAATCCTATAAGTTTTTATAAGAATAATGAAAAATAATGTTAGTATGACAGAACATGAATTATGTATTAAAACATATATATTATGTTGTATATATTATGTAAAGTGCATAAATATATGAAATATATCTATATTAAAACATATGTACTCATATACATATATAGATAATATTTATGCATTGGGATGTGTACCTATAATTATAGATTCTGACTAGTAAATTAAGTCACAAAATCTTGAGGGATATGATACTATAGTTATATGCATTAATCCTCCTAAAAGCATAATAGGTTACATAAATGAAAGAATATACTTTTGGTTTATGAGTTAATCAATATTTTAAATATTTATGATTATTGTTTGTAATTGAGTAATATGTATAATATACTATGATATTATTGGTTGTACTACAATGGAGTTTACTTAAGGAAATTGGATCATGTAGTCTAAGTATATATTGTACCCGTTTGGTATAATCTATACTTTTTATGCTTATTATTTATGTGTTGAATAATATAGTAGAGATTCAATCATATGTTTGATCGACTAAATGTTTGTATTATGATTAATTTTGTATTTAGCATGATTTATATCTACTAGTAGGAAGTAATATGTATAAATCTATTGGTTATATTAATATTAAATAAATATCATATTATTGGTACTAATTAAGTAGTGAGATAAACTTCACTATCTTACTTAACATTACTAATGTCAGATGAATATAATCTGATCAAGTGGTGTGTATGAATTTGACTGATCCTAAAGATCAATAACCATTTGAAAAATTTGGCTAAAGTAATGTTTAGTTAGACATTCTCATTTCATATGTATGATTTATATGTTTGTAGGATATCATGTTAGAATTTATTTTATTTATGGTACACATCATGTATTAAAATTAGTACAGTACACAAGTACTAGCTAGTCTCTTTAGATTCTTACACCGTCACTATTTGTATGTGATCAAAAATGCATCATGTCTATAAATCAATCCTAGCTCAGAGAAGATAAAGCATACATACACTTCCAATTAGGAATGCATTTGTTAAGTGGGGGAATGTCCAATATGGGGATCCGCTAGACCCAAATAGGAGATCACTTATCATAATACACCATGCTAGGAAGGGTTCTAAAGCCTATAGTCTAACACAATCACACAACAACCCTACAAGAATCCTAGATTTAATATTCACTCTATTATAATAACAAGAAAATAAATATAATCTAGTGCACACTAAAGATTTTGGCACAATATGAGGGGTTAGTAAAGAAATCAAAATATGTATAAAATAATCTTAATTAAGATAAATATGAATAAGACCCTAATACATGAAATATGAAGAGTAATATTATTTGAGCTAATACTTATGCTACTTATATCTACTAAAAAGAGGAGAACAAAGTTAGAATATACTTGAATTTGAAATCATCGAGAATCAATCTCTCCCTTGGCCAAAGGGGATTTATGAGAGGTTATTGTGGTTTTTAAGGATAACTAAGAAAGGCTAAAGCATTGAAGACTTATCTACAAGACTAGATTATCTACTAAAAATATTCAAGTAGAATGGTGGAAGATCAGATTGTAAAGAAACATGAGTGAATAATAACTCTTAATTACATATTGAAATAATCATGAAGTGATCTTATATTTATAGGTGTATCTCACTCTAAATCCTTCTGAATATGTTAGTTTTATGGGGTTGACCCAATCGGCCCTATATGTTTTCAAGAGATAAATCACTAGGTCCCAAGCTAGGTCAGCCTAAGGGATAACCAAACACTACGTGAAAAATACCCTTAAATAGTATAGGGATGACCTAGTCAACCCTATATAATAATTAGAGGTTAAAAATTGTACAGGGTCAACCTAGTATAATCAACTGATGAAAGGGGATCGAGGTGAGGAAAAATGGGATAAAAAGAAGAAAAAGACTAGAGGGGTGTGCAAGGGAGGAGTAATAGCTTAGGAAATGGTTTTAAGATCTGGTTGGATTGGTAATAATGTGTAAATAAGGGACAATAATCCTATAAATCACCAAAGGTATGCCCACCCATTTCTCAGTGCACCCCTTAAAGTATGCACTCAGAGAGATTAAGTCTTGATGGGTTCCTAAAAGATGTAAAACATCAATATTTGATAAAAATTGAAAATATTATGTTTATACATATGCCCCATTCGAAGCTCATCATGTGTCACTATGGTGCAATAGGGGATGGTGCTTCAAGAAAGAACATAGTAACACACAACACTGATGCTAAAAAAAGTTGTAGTATTTTAAAGAAAAAATAACTAAAAGTAAATGATTGAAAAGAGAAAATAACTAAAAATTAAATGTGATGCATACCTTGACTTACCTTTATTAAGGGATGGTTGTCTACTATGTTGTTAGTTTTTATTATGTAGGGTGTAGATACTGCTTTTGACAAACCCAAGAATATAAAAGTAAAGAGCAAAAACAAACAAACACAAGAAAAGCTAAGATAGTTGGTGCTATGAAGATGGGATATACTTGAGAATTTGGAAAGATGAGGTGAAAAGTTCTATGTTAGACCAAATGGCCAAGTCAAAAATAAGAGTAAATTGGGTAACCGAAAATCCAAGGCTTCTAAAGACCAAAAAACTCAAACAAGTAAACCTTAAGTAAGAAAGGCAAACTCACCAAGTCAAACTAAGGATACATGTCAAACAGGATGTTAATCAAATAAATAAATGGTAAAATAAGAAACAAAATGGGAAAACAATATTGATGAGTGAGAAGTAACAATCCTTATCTCACACAATAATGGAAAAATGAAACATAAAAGGGGAAATAACATTGTCGAGTGAGAAGTAGCAAGCCAACCTCACTCAACAATGGAAAAAGGTATAAACTCAGGTGTTCATAATAGTAGGATAGTAAACCAATGACAAATGGTAAAAAAAAATTAAATTAAATGTAAATCATGGTGTGAATAAAGAAGAATCTATAGTTGCTCAAACATATTGTTTCACTCTAAGGATATATAAAACTAAAACAAAATAATGCTAGCATGTTTTTAAGAGATGAAGAAGAAGGAAATATAGAAGAAGGGAAAATAGATTTGGAATCATAATTTTCATATCAATGGGGGAAATGAAATGTGTGGAGGGGAGAATGAAGGAAAAATAAAGGTATAGGAACTCTTTATTGAATTCAAGACACTAAAATTAGGTTTGTCAAAACAAGAGGACTTTCAACCTTAAGGACTTTGAAGCACTTATTTTAGACACACAAGTCTTAGGTCAAGAAATGAAGTATATAGATCATCCCATGAAGGCTATAGCATGAAAATTAAAATAAACCTACCTTCCCACAATGTGTTCCCCATTCTTCAGGACACCTTATAGAGCTGTCAATCTAATGCAAAGATTGGGTATTGGCGTGAGCAAGTAGGTATCACCATAGATTTTTTTGAATTCCCCTATTCCAATATATTGTCCTACCACACCCTAATGGACCTTAGCTCTATATGAGGCCAACTGTGGAGTTTGAGATTTGATTGGAGATGTGTGAATTTGAATTTTAAGATTTGTATGTTGCATTTTAGATATCATTTCCTTTTGATTCAAATGATTTAGATTTTAAATTTCTTGATGGATTCTTTTATTCCTCTTCCATATGGATTTGGAAAACTAAACATGAGTGATAAATATGAATTTCATTTGAATAATTGGGAAGAGGTTTATAAGTGAGAGAAACCTCAAATAGCATGGGGTCTAAAAGTCTCATAAATCCAAGTAAAATAAAAGTGCTATCTTGACTTTGACCTTGTTTTATCCTATGTGGAGTGAAAGAAAGGGGAAACCAAGAAAAATGACACATGGAACAATATGAATTGCTTCAAATTATAAAAATGTGACAAAGGGGAAAAAGGGATACAATGACAGTAAAGCATGATTCCTTATCATAGGAATGAGAGAAATGGAGAAAAACATGCTAATATAGATTATTGTGAAAATTATATCTAAAAAAATAAGTAAAAGCTAACATTTGAGAACAAAGATCATAAAAAGATAAAAAATAGTAATTTTTTGAGGAGGGTTGGGTCCTATCCACAGTTTTACACTTCAAGTGCATAAAAGAGAAACCTACGAGGGTACCAATAAGCAAGTGAAAGATAAAGTGAGGTAATAAAAAAGATGGTAATTTTATGAGGAATGTCAGGTCCTATCCACGGTCTTATACTAAAACCCACAAAAATAAAAACCCAAGCGGTGTCAAAAAGAGAAAATGCAAGAAGATAAAGAAGACTATGGTACATCAAGAAACCAAAAGACCAAAAGGGAGGACTAAAGGTTTATGAAAGGAAGGAACTTGCTTAAGAGAGAAAGACCCGTGTAAGTAACCTATAAAATTATTAGATAAATATAGATAGAAATCATAAAAATAAGGAAATGTTTAGTCAAAGTACTTTTTGAGAAATTATGCATTGATGGGCTCTTTGAAAACATGGTCTTCATTGGTTTAAAGGTGGTAGGTGCTTTGACCAAGAATATATTTGACTAAATATAGGACCTATATTTTTTGGGCATATTTACCTTATTTATCATGGGTGTAGTATAATGTAAGGATAAGATCACCAACATTAAATGTGCAGAATTTAACACATTTTTAAATATTTTTTAGCAATGTGAGCCTTGTATTGGTGGTTATGTTGTAAGGAAGAAAGATGAATTTCATCTAGTAGATCATGGGAATGAAGATGAGATTCACATAATCCTTCATTAGGAATAATACCATGAAGAGATATATGAAGAGAGGGAAGCTTAACTTCTAAAGGAAAAATTTACTCAAAACCACAGACTAGAGAAAATGGAGTTACCTCAGTGGTAGTACGTATGCTAGTCTGATAGGCCCAAAGTACATGGTAAATATGAAGATGAAAATCCATGTGGGTTTCATGGATTATATTTTGAATAACTTTGTTGAAGATTTTATCATTAGCCTCAGCTTGGCCATTGCATTGCAGATGATAATGTGTGTAAAATTAATGATTAATCTTTAATTTTTTGTATAGTTGTTTAACATGTTTATTTTTAAAATTCCTAGCATTGTCTAAAATGATGGTATAGGGAACACCAAAGTGGCAAATAATTTGATTAAGAATGAATTTATAAATGGTAGGATTGGTAATGCTAATAAGGGGCATGGCTTCTACCCACTTATTAAAATATTTGGTAGCAATGATGATAAATACATTCCCATCTAGGGAACAAGGTAGTTTACCAATGATATTGAGTCCACATGTGAAATATGGCCATGAAGATTCAATAGTTTGAAGTTTAGCTAGAGGTGAATGGATTAGATCATTGTGAAGATGATAAGGATTACATTTTTTAGCATAGTCAATTACATCCATTTCAAGAGTAGGCCAAAAGTAATCCATGCATAGGCATTTATGGGTTGTAGCATATTCGCTATAGTGGCCACCACAAATTCCCCCATGTGCTTGTTTAAGAAGAGGAGGGACCTCAAATTGCATAAAATAATAGACTAAGGTACCTTCAATATTACAATAATAAAGGATGTGTTGAAATATATACTTAAAATATTGTTTAAATTAGATAATGTCTTGGTACCACAAGCTTTATCGAATGGTAATAACCTCAATATGATAGATAAGCAAATCTAGTCATTGAATAGAGCATGGAGATTTTTTTATTTTTATAAGAAAAATAGGATCAGAAAGGACTTGGTGTGGATGAAAAAGATATGTTGAAGAAGCAAAAGAATCAATAATGGAATTTTTGATCTCTTGGAATAGGCTCAATAGTGAAAGAGATAATCCTTAGCAAGAGTGGTTGCGATTTGATGATAGGTGATGAAGTTATAACTTTTACATTGATAATCACCATTGACTTGGTGATAATAAGCTAAGAATCACCTAAAACATGAAGGTATTGAATGTCTAAATCAAGATCAACTCTCATGCCTAAGATAAGAGCTTCATATTCAACCATGTCGTTAGTGACATCAAAGGTGAAGTAAAACTGTAAGGGAATGATCTTGCCAAGTGGACATGTGAGAATGTAACCTACACAAAATCTTTGAAGGAATTTAGTACCATCAAAGTGAAGGGTCCACATATCCTCATGCAAGTTGATATTAATTTTAGGAAGCTCCTTGATAACTACTTTTGGTTTAGTAGTACCAGAGGAAGTAGTGGATTCAGGAAGATTATTGGCTTTGAGATCTGTAGTAAAGCTATGAAAATAATCTTTGAGAGAAATAGCTTGATTATGACCTTTGATGTAAAGGATATTGTCATATAGAATATTATCTTGAAGAGAAGAAGTAGCTAGTATAGGAACTGTGGTAAGTTGATCAACTATGATTTTCCCTTTGATAACTTTTTGAGTGATGATATGGAGATCAAATTCTATAAGGAGGACCATCCATTTACCAATTTTATCTCCAAGAAGAAATGTTTTGGAAAAAAAATGATGAAGGGGGTTAGAATGAACAATGACATAATTAGTTTGGTAAATCATATAGTGATGAAGCTTTTTAGTTATAAAATAGATAGAGAGGTAATCATGCTCAATTTTGGTATAACATGTTTCATATTCAATGAAGCCTCAGCTAATGTAGTAGATAACATAGTCTCTTCCCATATCATCTTATTGGGAAAGCATTTCCCTAACTAAAATAGTTGTGGAAGATGAAGTGTAGGAAGCAATGACACTTTCATATTATCAAAGGTTTATTGACATGGATCCATCCATTCTAAAGTAGTACCTTTCTTGAGAAGGGAATACAGAGTGAATTCGATAAGCCATTTCAGGGATGAACCATCTAATTACCCTAAGTTTTCCTAAATAAGTATGAATGCCAAGAATAAAATGAGGAATGGGAATGCTGATGATGGCACTAATTTTGGGAACATTGATGCAGTGGAGAGATACTAAGAATCCTAATAATTTTTTAGATGTGACTCCAAAGACACATTTGTAAGGATTAAACCTAACTTTATATTTAAGTAGATGGTCAAAGATGATAGTAATATCAAAAATATGATTCTTATGATTTTTATATTTATCAATAAGATCATCCACATTTTTTTTAACAATTTTATGAATGAGATCATGAAAGATGTGAGTAATTTCTTGTTGGTAAGTGGCTCTAGCATTATTAAGACTAAAGGAAATTTTGACATAACAATAGGTGCCCCATTACATGGTGAAAGTAATCTTATGTTTTTCCTTAGGGGAAATATAAATCTGATTATATCTCAAGAAGCCATCCATAAGAGAACATTTTGTAACTAGTCATAGAATCAAAAATGGCATCTATTGAAGGTAAAGGGAAGTTATCCTTGGGAAAAGAAAGATTAAGATTATAGAAATCAATACAAATGTGAATGACCATAGTGACCTTCTTCTTAATGGGAATAATAGTGGAAACCCATTCAGAATAATGCACTAGTTAGATAAATTTAGCATCGAGTACTTTTATGATTTCTTTATGACATAAACTGGAAACTTCAAGTGGAAATTTTCTTTGTTTTTTATGCATAGGCTTGGCATCAAGATATATAATGATGTTATGCACCATAATACTAGGGTCAATGTTAGGCATGTCTTCGTAGGACCAAGTGAAATCCTCATGATATTTGTCAAAGAATAAGCTAAAATTATCATGTTTAGTAGGTGAGAGCTCGCGAGAGATAGTAATTGATCAAGGAAAAGAAGGTGTACCATATTTGATGTGAGTGGTTTCTTTGATAATCATGGCATTTCTATCTTAAAAGTGGTATGGTGTATTAGGTAAGGAAGAAATGTGAATTATTTTAGGATCAATACTAGAAATGAAGTTGTTGAAGCAAGGAGATTTAGTTTTGAAATTCCCAAGTTTATGATGTTGTTAAGGAAGTTGAGGTTCTTGGGCATAAAGTAACTCAAGAATAGATTTTTCACTAGGCAAGGTAGGAAGAGGACCATAATACTTGACACCTACTTTAAGATCTAGAATTTTATTTCCATGGTGATCATACTCTAAATGTGTCTAACGAACATTAGTTACCTTGGCATCTAGTGTAATTTCAATAGTAGAAAAAGTAAATGGATTATAAGGGGTTGGAATATCAGTGGGTGAAATGATATGAGAAGGATTAGATGCAATAATTGGATCAATAGGTGGTAAAGGAGATGTAGAAATTTCTAGAGGTTCAAAAGTTATAATTTTATCTACCACCCAAGGAGTGTCAATAAGAGGAGGATTGGCAAGAGATACATGACCCTCAGGATCTAAAGTATGACCCACATAAATTGTATGACCATCAAAATTAAAATCATGAATTTAGGCTAAGTTTTTCTAATAATGATGGACATACAAATCTCTATATTGAGCTTGGACCATTATATAGTTATCATCATGTGTTGCAAAAATTGTGCATGCTTAAGAATCAGGGGAAGTTTTAGAGGATGAAGTCCCAATATTATGAATGTACAAGGAGACATGATGAGACTATATTTAAATAATTTGGCCACTCTAAAATTATTTCAAGTGAATGTATCTTTAGGTAAAGAAAGCTTTTGAGCATTGCATGGAGGGGGAAAATTGGTAATCTCATCAATAAGAAGAATAGTATGATCCTTGGGTAATAGAGAAGGAGGAAGCCATTGTGAAATATAGGGAGGTAATTTGGTAGTATTTAAAGTATGTTTCAAATCATTGGGCTCATCATCATCAGAATCTGTAAGAGTAATTTATAAATTATGATTCATGTTGATGAACTCGAGTAAAAGAGCACTATTAATATTATGAATGGTAGGAATACAATATTGTGATTTAGGATTGGGAAGTTGAATGCTCCATGGGTTGGGATCAACTTCATGCTTATACCATTTTAAATTATGTAATAATTTAATACATTATTGAAATAAGAAATAACCCTCATTTGATGAGTCCATAGATGACCAAGGAGTATGTTGTAAGATAGGGGTAAGTCAAGGACCATAAGTTTGGTTTAAACGGTCTTAGGTGCAATTGTTAATAGAATCTAGATACAACCAAGTGGCTTTTGATTAGTTTTATCAAAACCATGACAAGTGAGATGGGTGTTCTTGAGATGATCCTTGTTATAACCAAGTTGTTGGATGAGCCATAAATGTGTCACATTAATACCAGAACCTTAATCAACTAGAACTTTATGGATAAGAGTGGTATTAATGGAAACTTTGATAAAAAGTGGTGGATCATCAACATGAAAGATAATTTCATCATTGATCATGTCCTCTTCAAGTAATTCAATAGAGGGCTTGGAAGAAGGACACATAGTTTCAATGGTATTTATGTTGGTAGATTGAGATTCAATAAAAGGTGGTTCTTCATCTATGGAGAATGGATCTTAAATTTATTGAAGTTATTACATAAGGAATTTATGATGATAGGGATAAGTAAAAAACAACTCCATAAGTGGAATCTTACAAGGCATAAAATTGAGTTCTTTAAGAAAGTTCCAATGAGACTTAGAAGAACCATCAAGAGGTTTAGGAGGTAAATTAGAATTTGGAGGAATAGATGAATTTGGAGGATTGAAAGGAGTAGATGGTTCCTCTTGAGCTTTCAAAGCAATATTAGTAGTGGTAGTATCTTTAAGAATTTATTCCTCCAAAGATGGCTTCTTAGGCTTGGTAGCAGGATCTTTGTGAGCCAGTTTACGATGCTAATTGACCTTAGTAGTATTGACATATTGATAATTTTTTAAATATTAGTCATAGTCAGTGATGATGGCATAAAAATCCTTAGTATTTGATCAATTATTGGAAAAATATTTTTGGTTATTTGAGGTAGAAGCTTTAGAAGTTTGTCATTTTTGAAAGGTAATAATGTATTCTTGACATTGAAGATTGATAATAACTTCATGATTGAATGAATCACCAAGCATATAGGAGTTAAACAAATTAGTGAGCCCTCTACAAGATTCATGATAATTCCCAGTGTTGGCATGGAACCAACAAAATAGATTGGGGTCATACCACTTAGGATGAGCATTGGGATAAATGAAAGGTTTTGAGGGTGGTAAAATTGTTTCATTTGCTAAATTGAAAGAGGTGTATGAGAAGGTGAAGGAATATCAATTTTGGTAACTCCTAATTTGTTTTGTGTAGTATTAATAGTGATATCATTATATGTTTGGAAAAATAATTTAAGGATTTTAGGATTAGGTTCAAATTTATTCATAAGAAAGTCTTGAAATTTAGCTTGATTAAGAGATTCATTAAGTGTTTGGGGAGTAAAGGTTCCAACCTTATATTGAAGAGTGGGATTTAAAGTTGTGATAAAGAGTTTGATTAGGTTATCATCAGTCATGTTATGGTTAGATTTATGAGCCAATGATTTCCATATTTTGATAAAGTCATGAGTTGATTCAGTGGGAGTTTGCATAGCATTGATGAAGTGGCTAAGACAATTTTATGGAAGATCATTGTGTTGAAACTCTTTAACCAAAGTATTAACCAAGTATTCAAGTTTCCAAATAGAATGTTAGGGAAGTTGATTATACCATTATAATACATCAATAGTGAAGGTTTTCACTAAGATTTTAGTAGTGGTGAAGGTATTAATTTGGATCCACTCTTTGTAAAGGTTGTCAAAGGTTTGGAAAAATGAGGCAAGGTCTTTAGTCCCATCATATTTGATAGTTGGAGATATGTTACCAATATCAATGGACACAATGAAGGGAGATAAAGGCTTATTTTGAATGGTTTGAATCATCTTGTTATTCATTATGGGTTGAGGAATAACATCACCTGAGGTATCCCAAAGAGGTGGAGGAATGAAATTGCGATTAGCTTGATGATGAATTGTTGGAGGTTGTTTAACCACATTGATTTAATGTTATTGAAGTTGCATCATTTGGTTGGTGTTAAAATTTTGAATTATTTTCATTTTTTGGATAACTTGGACTAAAATTTGAGTTGTATTAGGAGGTGGGTTGGTGTTGGTAGGAGCACCCCCCAAATTGGTGTTAGGGGGAGGATTACTAGAAGAAGGATTACTAGTAGGATTGTTAAGTAAACTTGTATCAATTGCTCCCACATTAGTTTGAAGATTTTGAAGATGAGAAGTTTATTAGTAAGCATAGAAAGGATTATATCCATAAACTTCATCTTGAGGTGTTATTTACACCATATTACAGTTTATGGATGAAGAATGAGAAGAGGTACCCCAACAGTGATGGTGTTCTTGGGAAGAAAAGAGAGGAAAAAATGAACATCCCATATAGTATCTAAATGGATTCAAGCTATCCAAGAAGATTCTGATAGGAGACTTTATTATGACTAAAGAGAGATGAATCGAATGCAAAGAAGGATAAATAGAGAACTAGATTGACAAACAAGGAAGGCAAAAATAAGTACAAGGTTGATTGGGTCAGTTGAGCATAGAAAATAGGGCTTGCAAATAGTATAGAGTTGACTGGGTTGATTTAGTATAGTAAATAGAGATTGGAAAATGAAAAAGTAGGATCTATAAATAGTATAAGGTTGATTGGGTCGATAAAGTATAGTGAATAGAGGCTGAAAAAGATACAGGGTTGATTAGGTCGACCTAATACAATAGATAGGGAAAGATAAAAAGCCTATAATAGGTTGTGAAATAAAACAAGATAACCTTTTCAAGAAATTGAAAAGAAATGATAGAGAGAAAACAAATAGTTAATTGGATTAATTTTGGTCAATCTAATTGAAGCACATAACAAAAACCTTGCACCAACACTGGCTAATGCAAGTTTTTTCAATACAAAATATAATTGAGTAAAGAGAAAGCAATCAACTTGGAAAGTAAATAACTAACTAATTGGTGAACCTGAATATTTATTAGATTATTAAGATATGATTTTAAATGTAATGGGAAGTTGGCTATAAGCAAAGAACTAGAATGACAATCTAAAGATGGCTTCAGGTAGTTTGGGTTGAAAGGGACTATAGTGGTAATGATACATATTTAGTATTGAGGACTACCCCTCACTTTACACACTACAATGATAAGGGTATTGGGTGCTTAGCCATAATATACCATTAACCACATTTTATACTTAACCAAAGTATCAAGTTGGCTTTCCCCTTGGTGATGAAATCCAAGTAGGTTAGGCTTGGGTAGACAAATGTTAAAATGATTGTTTAGATTTTGGGATATGACCATGTGTGCATAAAATAAAAAATAGTGAAACTAAATGATTAATTGAAAACCACCTAATTAAGCTATGTGATCTATTCTAAGTATGCACACAACAAGAAAAGAAAGTGTGAATTAATTACTAGCATATAAGATTAATTCCAAATTTTAAACAAGGTACAATGTTGATATGGTCAACAATGTATGAACAGAATATAGAACAGGGTCAACAAGGTCAAGCTTGTACTACATAAGTAAGGTTTAAAAATAAATAGGGTCAACTGTCAACCCATTTATCCAAACAAAACTAATTTGTTATTTTTAGGAATAATGGAGTTTTATTCCTATTAAATAAAAAAGTTTAGGATAAATTAGTAAATAATATTCCTAATTAAAGCTATTTATTTATGAAACTAGATTGTAATTAGACCTTTTTAAAAAAAGGAGCAAGAGAGAAAATTAAACTTAACTTATTTTGGACTGTTCCAATTAAGATGGGGTCTAGAAATTTGTGTGTAAGACTAGGATACTATCAAAAACAAGATCACAGACTTCATTTTATGATTGGATAGGAGCATTGGAATTGGAGACCCTAGGATCTGATGCTATAGTCCTTCAACACTATTTTCCTAAGGATTTAAGCTTTCTAGGTTTTGTTCACCTACTCAGTGTGAGCCTGTGTACCAATTTTCAAGTCCTCATTGTCAAAAAAATTCCATGTAGATT
This sequence comes from Torreya grandis, assembly GCA_037957365.1. Classification (NCBI taxonomy): domain Eukaryota; kingdom Viridiplantae; phylum Streptophyta; class Pinopsida; order Cupressales; family Taxaceae; genus Torreya; species Torreya grandis. The sequence continues at coordinate 1,858,903 of JARHVA010000146.1, forward strand.
TGAATCTTCATGTGATTTTATCTTCTATTTAATTTAAAGAAACTTTAGAAAATGGGGAGGTTAATGTGTGTAATATGCACTAAATGTGATTCACACTTTGTGTGTGGGCACGTTGCCTACATACTAATACTCTGAAGAGGGATCAAGCCATATGTAGTTCTCCCTTTAAGAGTGCTTAGTGCAATAGTGAATGAAATGAAATAAATACTAAAATTAAGTATGATTGAGATGACTAGGGATTGGTGTAAGTACTTGAATTAGATTTAAAGTGTATAGGTTGGTTGTATGCAGAGAATAGGGAAGTTTGCTTGAGTGGTCTTATTTTTATTCTTGCTTTCTTAAATGATATTTGCCAACCCTTTTCAAATATTCTTTGAATCAGATTATATATGGATCTATTGGTCATGGGTTAGATGAAACTAGATTAAGTCAACATAATAAATAAGAAGAATCAAGGAAAAATGATAACTTGGGCTCAAAATGTGATTGGATAGGAGTGCTGAAAAGGGGAGACCCTAGGGTCCAGTGCTATAGTCCAACTTTGGTGATATTATCCTAAGTATACGGACTTAGGGGGATGGATTAGTCATGAAGAGAGGGTCCTAGCTTAGCTAGGGTCAAGTTTGAAAGGTCACAGATGATTGGGAATTAGTGAAAGTAAGCCTAAGAGGGTCATGAGAGAAAGCAAGAGGGACCTAAAGATTGGGTGTCATTATCCATGCTCATGCTACTAATTTTTGCATTTTATATGACTACATTCCCCCCCCTTTATTCTAGTAATGTAGTAAAGTAAAATACTAGGATAGAGGAAAATAGAAAGCATACTTGAACTTACCTATAAAGGTGAATCCCATGAAGCTTGTGATGCTAAGTAATGATATATAGTGCATAGAGATGACGTTATGTAAATGTGAATCTAAAAAAGGGAAACAAAGAGTAGATCAGTTCTTATTATATGTAATATAAAACAAGAATGTACAAATCTGAGTAAGAGAGAGGAAGAGAAAGTAATTAATACACCTCATTAGGTACATGAACTAATACAAAACCTATTATGATATTGAGTAAGGTTGGATAATGCTAGATGTGTTAGATGATTCTATACCAAAATTTATATTGCGAATAGATTTGAGTGCTTAATTCCCCAAAAAGTGGCTCAAGAATGAAAAGGCTAGCCATTTGGATCCATTGTCACCTACTAAGTGAAGCTAGATGATCATGCATGTGTTAATTGATGTCTGAATTGTGTGCCCAATCACTCTAAATAGGTGGCTCAAGAATACAAAGGTTAGCCCTTTAGCTCCATTATTTCCCCATGAAGTGAAGCTATGAACCGATACCATTATGTGTGATTATGTAGAAGCCCCTGAATGCTCTATAAATCTAAAAATGTGGTATGGATATTTGAATGTGTGCTAGAAACGAGGCTAATGTTGGCCAACTCAAAAAAGATAGAGATTAGGCTTGTATGAAAGCCATTCCAAAACTAAAAATTTGGCTTATGTGGAATCCACTTGGGAGCTCAAGTACTTAGGAATGTGGAGGTTAGGCTTGTATGAAATCTGCTTTAAAATTATGCCAACCACCTGTAGATAGAATAAGGCATGTAATTATTGAGAATTCCTGGGTAATATTGAAAACTAAAAGAAAATAAGTAAAAGTGCTATGCAATCTTCCCCCAATCACTGGGGTTTAAAACATGGATTTTGATCTGTAAGTTATACTAAATATCATATCTAAAACTAAAAGTGAGGGTCAATCATGTCACATATGATGCCCATATGTCTAGATTCTTTGAGAAAATTGTACTAAAAAATATTGATTTAAACTAGTCTGATTGTGTAAAACTGTAGTTGAACCTACCTTTCTGCCTACTTATAAAAAATCTAGTTTTTCTAATGTTTGGATAGGAGCACCAAAAATGGAAAGCCTAGTGTTTGGTTCTATAGTCTATCCTCAAAATTGTTGTCCTAAATTTAAACTAATCATTGATATGCAATCTTGACTATCTACTTGGTTTGTTTTAAGTGGTTTGATGATTAGTTGTTGTTCTAGTTGTTTTGAAACTAGATTTTTTGATCGATAGGAACTTTGATCTCTATAGCAAAAACCCTATTTGTTTCTCCCTCTTTTGAGGGTAGGAATAGGTACCTTACAATTACTAGCCTCAGAGGAAGAAGCCTTGCAAGTGTGTTAAGCTATAAATATACATGATATAATAATGATAATCAACAAGATATCTCAAGATATAACATGGTTTGATTTGAGAGATTATTAGATCAACAAGGATATGCCTAGATAGATGTAATAATGTTATATCATGTGTAATGTACTGAACTATAACTTAAAGTGTTAGTTGTTAGTTGGAGGGATGGATCATGATGTCCATCATGGAATCCAAGAGAATAGGAAAATGCATGATAAGGATCATGGAATTATAATAATTGAAGACACAATCAAGTAATCAATCATTCAAAGTAAGAAGCAAGAAGCATACAAGGGTGGCTGAAGGGCCATGCAAATAAGGGACATGGGCACATGTCACTCAAACTAGAAAACAAACATACAAGGCATGTTCAAATGCCACATACACATATAGTTGAAATAAACAAGTTGGTGTGGAAGCCACAATCACATAGTCCTAGGAGTACAGGCAAAGGACATTGGAAAATGTCCTAAGGAACACACATGAATATAAGAGAAGGACATTAGAAAATGTCCTAATGCACATATAGGAGATAAGAAGGTACTAGAAATGCAATCCAACAAGCTACACTAAGTAATAAGAGAAAGCATGTAATAACTAGAAAGATAGAATCACATCTAACTAATCAAAGTAAGAGTGAAAGTATAAAAGACATGTTTAGTACAAGACTACTTATATGCTAAGAGATACACAATCATTAGATATTATTGAAATGTCGATATAGTAATCTATGTAATCTAGTAATTAATGTACATCACCATGATAAATTGGAGTGTGTAGTGTAGAAATAACATAACCTAGATGTTGTAGTCATGTAGAAGATTCCCCTAGTGGGTATGTATATCAAAGTGTGTCTCTAATATATATGTAGGATGTCCTCTCAATGATAGAGTAAAGCAATCAAGTAGCTAGATATCACTACACACACTCAAAGAAGATCAAGTGAAGCATGGTAATGTAGATAAATCGACCAAAAATAAGCATAGAACAACAAATGTAAGTCCTAGCATGATATTAGCAATGTTAAACATGGATGATGCATACAATTGAAATTTTTTTGGTGTTTTGACATTTTTGAATGTTTTTGGATTTTGAAATGTTATGGTGTTTTTTTATTTTTGAAAAATTTGAACTATGTAAAATCAAACATAAGAAACTATGTACAATCAATGCCAAAGAGAAATGATTCTAATCGATGAGTCTCATGTGAGACTACCTATCATGGTGTCCTGTATCAAAGAGTGTAATCATGCATGATCATGAAGCATGATAAAAATGTTGAGACTGTGGCTCTGAAAGTTATATATGTTGTAAATGTTTTGAAATATTTGAAGTAGAAATCAATTTTGGGATCCCTATGTAACTTTGAGAAGTGGATGCAGTTGTAGGGTTCTTCAAGACCCATTTAGAAGTAGGAGAAGTTCTCTAAACATGTGCTCTATGTGTAGACACATGAGATATCAATGAAACTACTTTGGTTGTGAATATTGTAGGTTGAAGCTATCTAGAATCCTAAAGCTATGGAGGTGTATGAACCCTCTATACTGGTGATGGATGTCTTAACTATGTATGAATCAGAAGTGGAAGAGGAACTAAAACTAGAGGAGAAGTTGAAACTAGTGGAGAGATTGAAACTGGTGGCAAAACTAAAATTGGTGACTAAAAACTAGTAGATGGCTTTGAAGTGTGGAGTGGTAAATTATATGGAACTCCATTGACTATTAAAAACCTAATTATCATGAATGAATTTCACACATTTATGAACTTTAGAAGTTACTACTATGAGTTTTTGAATCCACGGTCAACCAAGTAACATATGAAAAACTCATATGCATGGAACTATAGTGAATGGTGTGGCCACATATGTAGGACCATCATGTAGTGGAAGTACTATCTCACATAATTAAATCTATATATTCCCACTAAAACCATTGATAACTATGTTTATCAAAGTTGTAGACACCTAAAATTGGCCATTGATAACCTCTAACCAGGGTTTTGACCAATTTCCATCAAAATGCACAATTTGGCCTAAAAAGACTAAAATATGCTAAATGATGTGAAACTGACATATTCAAGTGTTGATTTTGGCTAGGGTATCCCTAAATGGGGCAACACAATTTATGGGCCAGCTAACTTTGATCAGATCATTTTGAGTCAAAATGCTAATTTTGCACTTGGGTGCTCTGGATTACTTTTTCCTATCAAATTTATTGTATGAGACATGTGCCTTTGTTATTTTATGTTGACAACATCCTAAATGGGATAATAAATCCAACACATCTAACATTGACTTCCAATTCTAATTTAATCAAAATTTTGACCAATAACAAGGCATTTTAATTAATTTGAGTAATTTGTGCACAAAGTGTTTAATCATGCTTAAGAGCTAAATAAACCAAATTAGAGCCTACATAAGAATTTCATGGAAACTTGTTGAAAACATTTTTTTAGAAATGAATATTGAATATCTGGATCATCAGGTGATATCATTTCTTTGGAAGACATCCCTAGGCCATAAATGCCACAAATATCAAGATTCATGCCTCGTTAAAGCCCTTCTATGCCTATTCAATGCCCCTCTTTCCCAAATATTAATGGGGATATTTGTAGAATGAATTTAATATTTATATTTATCCTTAACCACACATCTCAATATTGAGATGGATGGTTCAGTTTGATTCTAGCCATTTTCCAAAATCCATAAATAGAGAGGCCATGAACATCATTTCTAAGCTATTTTGGTGCAAAGTTATTATGCTCAAATATCTTCAAGAATTTTAACTTGTGCAAAGTTGTTATACTCAAATATCTTCAAAAATATCTCACATGCCAAATTTATGATGCCAAAATATTGAAGCCAATCCAAGCTAAAGCCAAACAAGGTGCCAATGAGAGATAGAGGTAGTCAAGCTTCCATTGATGCAGAATTCATGAGCACAAACTGAGAAAGCCACTACAACAAAGCATTTGGAGCATCCAAAGAAGGTAAAAGATTCTTGTTTTTCCTTGCTTTTTAGTTGTGATTTTTATTTGTTTTTGTTATTAAGCTCACCCTAGTAACTAGGCATGAAGGTGTTAGTTTAGTGTGTTATTGATTTAATTTATCCACTAACATAATACTAATCTCCCATTCATCATTAACTTCCTAGTTCACATAACGACACACCTGGTGGGACAAGACGCATCCCACATATGAAGGAGAGGAACTATTTTTCTAACTTCATTTGGCTATATTGTATCTTCACAAGTTTACATAGGTAACCATCGATGGTTAGAGGAACTGTCGATGGTTAAGTAAACCGTCGATGGTTAGAGAAACTACCGATGGTTAAGTAAACTGTCGATGGTCATTTTCAACCATTGATGATCAAGTATAAATATCGCTGGTCATGTACAACCATCGGTGGTCACTATCAAAGCACAGATCTGAGAGTTAATAGGCTATTTTAAAATGCTTAGTTTTAGGTCATTCAGATTCTATTTTTCATGGTTTTTTTTGAACCACATGTTTTCTTCCAAATTTTTAGATTTTGACATTAGTTTAGCTTAAAGTTTCATATATTTTTCACAAAAATTTTAAAATCTCTTTGGATGTTTTTAATCTAACATATTTGATTTTGGGGTGATGCCTTGAGGGTAGATAGGTAACCAGTGGACTTGGAATTTGTTAAAACATGCTAATAAGACATCTTTGACATGTTTTTAACATGAATTAGGAAGCTTGTTTTGGTTTTTAATAAAATATGTAGGTGCTTAAGTGAATGTTTTGATAAGTTAGGCTCTCAAAGTTATAACTTAAGACCAAGGGGTCAAAAGAACACCACCTAATCTTTTAAACTTGGTGATTAAAAATGAACTCACCTTTCCAATATTTTTGTATTCAATTAGTTGTTTGATATAGTTTGTTTGTCAAAGAGAGGGATACCTCATGTATGCTCTTCTACTTGTCCCATTTAGGGAACCCTTGGTATCAAAATCACCATTCTTATTGTAAAAATCCTAGTCGAAAGCATAAAAAGAAAGTCATTTAAAACACTCCCCAAAAACTCACAATAGTATTGGGTGACCTTGACATGACCCTAAAGTCTTTCTATTTTATGCTTTTTTATTTCATGCAAACTTGGATTACGAGGGGGACTTCATTACCTCCCACGAGTTCTTTAGGGAAGCTTTAACCTAGGGCTTCATCTCCTGACATTGACTTCATCCACTCCTTCTGAGTTGCACAAGGGACGTATCTGCATTTGGACATCACACTAAACTGAGCAAATAACAAGATGTAGTGGTTGAAAAAAGGACTAGACCTTTTTGTAACTAGCCAAGTGCCATGGACACCTAATTTCTATGATTTTATTTTGAATCATTTAACATGAAATTCATTGTGCAATTGATTCCCCTAGACATATTTGAAAGCTTGCTAGTTTAGTCAATTCCACATTGTCATACCCTTGCTAGGATTTGGACGATTATATTTAGAGTATTTTGGTCATTTTTGCTTCGTATGTTTTGAGACTAAAACGTGATTGTTTGTTTGTAAACCATGTCAAAATCAATTTGTTTATATGTCACTCTTTTGTCTAAAGAGGTGTTATGCTAGCCATTTTACACCACACTTGTGCCTTGAAATTTTTTCTAAACTTGTTTGTGTTTGTGTCAATTTAAGTTGTAGAGTGTAGTGTTATGTTGTCAAAAACATGTCAAACCATTTTGCCTTTGAATCTTTTGAAACATAGCATTAATCACCTCATTCAAGCATGCTTATGTTTTTAGGCTACTCAATTTATTTCAAGACTTGTTTACCATTATATCAAAAATCATTTGTTTCAAACCATGTCATGTAAACCATTTGGACCTTTATCTTATGCCGTCATGATGTCTAATCCTTTCTAACTTGGTTGGTCAAAACCTAGTTTTCAACATTGAGTTTTTAATTAACCTTGTCATGTTTGGATTAAAACATTGATTGATTTTTTTTAGGCCTCAATTCATGGGGTATATACATAGATCTTTCTCTTTTAAGCTGCATAACTTCAATTAATCGATTACCTAAATTTTAAGACTATTGATTGTTTATTTAGAGCCTATCCTTATTATTGTTTGTGCCTTTATTTGTAAGAACACACCATTTTTATAAAATCCTTTTGCCTTATGGATTATGCCAATTGATCATGTTTATGTTTGATTCCATGTGCTGGGTCTATATTAAAGTTGTTTCCAAACTTGTTAGATTAAATTAAATCATATCATGCCTTTGTTTCAAGTCTAGCTTTTGACATCGTTTGAAAAAAAGTCCTAGCATATGCTTGTTTGTTTGAGCCTAAATTTTGACTCCACATTTGGACAAAAGACTTAGCAACTCAACTTTTCCATTACACTTTGACCTAGACCTTTGACATGCCAGTTTTTATTCAAATGCTTAACCTTTTGTGTGTATGACATTTGATGTTAGATGTTTGACATTAGACTATTTTATGTCAAATTTTATCACAAACCATTTTAGAGATACAACTCCACTTTCAAACTATTTTTGGAGATACAGCTCCACACTTTTAACCAAGTTAGACCAAGTTCGAATCATTTGTCCTTTGGACATAGTTTTTTAGAGTTTGTAGAACTCTAAGCCTTTTTGTTTTAGAGATTTCATTATTTATGCATATATGTCTAGCTACACTTATGGTGGGGTCATGTACAATCCAACTTATGAGAGAATGGCCACATAGAATCCCACTAGGAACCCCTATAAGAAAGATTTTCTAAGGAGTTTTATTATTCTCCCTATAATACTCCATCTGGGGAACATAGTCAAAAACCACAAAATCCAAATCAAATTACCAATTGAGATGATATGGTTTATGAGGAGGACTTTGGAGACCCAACTACAAATAAAGTTGTTTGGGATACAAATCCATACCCTCTTTATGATAATCAGTACATGGAACACAGTCAAGAACCAACTTATAATCCAACTCAAGATTGGAATGATATGGTTTATCAAGAGGACTTAGATGCTTTGGCTTGTGTGAGCAATCGAGCTCTAAAACATCATACCATTTCCATATTAGGATCTAGTCCTTTGGCTTGTGTGAGCAATCAAGCTCCACAATACCCCATTATCATTCCAAGACCTTATCTTGTGGCTTATGCAAGTAATCATGCTCCACACCACCCTATTGTTACCATCTCAAGACTTCATCCTTTGGCTCATGTGAGTAATCATGCTCCCTAATGCCCTACCATTATCTAACCATATTCCATTCCTTGTCTAGAACCAATCCCATCCAAACCTCAACCAATCCAATCATTTGAAGACCAAGCTATGTTCAAACTGGTATTTTCTAACTCATTAGAAACCAAGGCCAAAATAACCAATCAATTCGAGATATTTTTATTGAACCAATCACTTGTGATAAGTCAACTTGTGCTGAATCATCTAGTGATCCTATACTAGTTATCAAGGAGTCTCACTCTGATGAGCCAATCTTTTCCAAGTCACTTCTTAATGATTATAACCACCTTTAGGCAAATCATTACCTCGACCATATGCCTATTTTTTAAGAGCCTCCCTTTAACAATCCAGTCTCTAAGGAGTTATCTCTTGACTTTTTTCCCATCCTAGAGGAGTCTTATTTTTATGAACCAATTTTTTTGGAGCCCACCATGCCATCATAGGTCATTACTTGTCTAATACCAAATATTCAACAAAAAATCATTGTAACAGAGTACCCATTAGATGAAGAATCAGAGTTAGAGTTAGGTTATATTCTTGAATTGACATCTGATTTAACATTAGAATCAGAATCATCATTAGTCTCAACATTGGATTTAGAGTCCCTTGAGTCAAAATCAGATTCATCAAAAGAATATGTTCATAGTTGTTATAACATTAGTTATGCATGCCTTGCGAATCAGTTTGAATAAATTTATGATCCTTCTATGATTTTTGAGGATGAGTATTTCATCTTTGACACAAGTTATCCTAGTATCTTATATGAGGATTGTGTAGCCTCTTCCCATTCCATTACTATTCCACAGGCCACTACCATCAACCCAAATAGCCATATTATTGACATTCCATTTCACACAAGTATCGATTAGGATCGATAGAATCACACTTTGTTAAACTACATCCATGGTGACATAGTAGGTGAATAAGAGCAAGGAGGTCAAGACCACAATCATATAGTAAAAGAACACTCTCCTAGTGAAACCTTTTTAGAGGCACTAATGTACAAGCAAAGTTCAAACTCAACATCTTCTAGTGAAACTTTTTTGAAAGCACTAGAAGACAATCGAAGTAAAAATTCAATGTTCCTTAGTGAAACCTTCTCAAAGGTGCTATGGGACAATCAAGACAACTTTATTGGTGAAAACCTCATCAAGGCACTGATGACTAGGCATAAAAGTTCTTCACTATTTGATGAAAATAAAATCAAAGATCAAATTAAAATATCTTCCAATTTATAGCCTAATCAGATGGTAGCTACTCTCAAGCCCAAAAAATAGAAAAATTTGATGGTCCTGTCAAGAGAACAAGTCTTTAGCCCTATCACAACCAAAGTTATGTCAAATCTAGCATCAAAAACATTACGTGTGATTGGAAGTCCTGATCTTCATTTATTTCCCCACCATTATTCATTTGATTATCCTCCACCATTCCATTTCAAAATCAAAGCTACCATCTATTATTTGTACTTATTTACTATCAATGGTCACATTTTCCTTTGCATAGGTTAAAAAGATACCTTGTCTTGACACTTGAAGGAATAAAAATCAATGACTAATAAAGATCATAAAATCATTCTTGACAACTAAATCTATAGGCCATTCTTGACAGAGCAATTATTTAGATAAGGTGTGGGCTAGTAGTTAACATGATTGATTATTCTATTTGTATCATTTGTTGATTAGGACATGCATCTCCACTTCAATAGAAATAACAACATCATATGTTATTTATCCTACCCAAGCTAGAACCAAACATGTACCATACCATTTCATTGCCATACCATTACTATTGTTATATATCCTTTTATCATTATCACATATCCTAGCCAATCACCTTACCACTTGGGGGCAACCCTCTTACCATTTTATCCCAAACCATCATTATCCTAAATCAAGACCATGTCATCCTACCATTCCATTCCTATCTAAACCAAAGTTTATTTTTAGTCATCTTACCCAATCCTATTTTAATCTTTGTTCATTTGGTTCTTCTTGCACCTTTTGCAAAAGGATTTTGATCAAGTTTTAATAATCAATCAAATCCATTTTTACAATAACAGTCTATGAAAGTAGTGTGACAGTTGATCTGGCAAGATATCTTTCATCTTCTATCAAGTTTGTTTATGTGAGCCTGATTATAACTACCTATGGGCAAATCAGTGTTTCACTAGTCTTGATACTAACTATAAACACCTATGGGAAAATTAGTATCATTGATCTAATCCATTGTATCCTAGTTATAATCACCTATGGGCAAATTAGGGGAAACACTTATTTACCATGCATTGCCACATCACCTTGCCATCGCTATTTTCATTTGATTGGCTATTTGTCAAATTTGAGAACTTATTGGGACCTAGTTGGTTTTCCCTTGCCTTTTGTGTGGTCAGAATTATTGTGACTTGAGATCATTTTGGAGATATGTATGTCATGCTCAATTCATGTTGAGGTCACCGTAGTCCCCTTTTCCATACAATCTCACCATTTTATGAGCAATCTAAGCCAAACACTATCATTATTTTATGAGTAGGTATCTTGTCATTCTCTAACAAGTTGAGATACCTCAAAATGCCAAAAACATTCATAACATTTCAAAAAACCAAAAACATCTATCCTATCTAAGCCTAGTCAGTTATCCTCGATCTGCCTTATTGGGGCATTGTCGTTGTTAGGATGCTTTCTTTTACTCTTATATTTAGGATTTCTGTTTGTTTATTTATTCCAAGTTGTTTATTTGTTTGTATGTTTTTCTATTTATTTATTTGCTTGTTCCCTTGCTTGTTTGTTTGCTTTTAACACTGTTGCCTTGACTCAGTCTATATGTATATATTGGGTGACTCCTTACACACATTATTATTAAGTCTATCCATATTCACATGTCAATATTTTCATCATGGTTTTTATAATTGGTGTATTATTTTTGAGTGTTTATTGGATTGAGAATCAGTCCTTATTTTTTTTCGACCAAGTCTTCATGGTGTTCTATCACGTTGCCTACCATCACATGCTACAATAAAAATCAGATTCAAGAATGTCTACAATCAATGGAACCATAAAGGTTTCTCCTTGGCACCTTGGTAAATCCTTCCATCTTACCGTTGATCAAATTAACCCATTGACCATTTTGTTTATATCATTGCTAATTATGATGAACATCTCTTCATTAGTAGGTACAACTAAATCATTCACATTGATCAATCTTCTTCTTTTATTCATCTCTTTCATCACTTTGTGTCCGCTCATCTTTAATATATATTCTAGATTATATATTTGAGTTGTGCTTGCTAATCATCTCTAACTAGGGCATCATCATCTTTATCCAATCCAAGTCCTTTTAATGATTATAACCACCTATGGGCAAATCATTATTTTGAATTTTATTCTTGATTATAACTATCTTTGGGCAAATCAACATCCTTTTTAAATCAATGCATGAAAGCATTTTCTCATTTTGATTAATCTCAACCACAAGTTAATTTCACCTTTCTTCTTGTTTCTTCTAGAGGGACCATCCATTAACAAATGTGACAACCACTCCCTCAAGGGGGCATCATATTAGGTTTCCAAAACACCATTTGGAACTTTATTCTTCAACCATCATCTTATTTTTGGCATACCGGCCTTTTATCATTATTTAAGAAGACATTTCTTTACCTACAGTTTGTAATACCTTCCTAAATAGGGGCAAATTATAGACACCTAAAACTAGCCATCAATAATCTCCAACTAGGATTTTGACCAATTTCCATTAAAATGCACAATTTGGCCTAAAAATAGTAAAATGAACTAAATTTTGTGAAACTAACATATTAAAGTGCCAATTTTGTCTAACATATCCATAAATGGGGAAATGTAATTTATGGGCCAACTAACTTTGATCAAATCATTTTGAGTCAAAATGCCAATTTTACACCTGGGTACTCTAGATTGATCTTTTCTATCAAATTTATTATATGAGACATGTGACTTTGTTATTTTTGGTTGAAAACATCCTGAATGGGATAATAGATCCAACACTTTTGACATTGACTTCCAATTCCAATCTAGTCAAATTTTGGACCAATAACAAGGCATTCTAATCAATTTGAGTAATTTGTGCACAAAGTACTTAATCATGCTTGAGAGCTAATAAACCAAATTAGAGGATAATTAATAATTCCATGGAAACTTTTTGAAAACTTGTTTTTAGAAATAAATATTGAATATCTGCATCATCAGGTGATATCATTTCTTGGGAAGACATCCCTAGGCCATAAATGCCACAAATATTAGGATTCATGCCTCATCAAAGCTCTTCCATGCCTATTCAATGCCCCTCTATCATAAATATTAATCAAGATATTTGTAGAATGAATTTAATATTTATATTTATCCTTAACCACACATCTCAATCTTGAGATGGATGGTTCAGGATGATTTTAGCCATTTTCCAAAATTAATAAATATAGAGGCCATGAACATTATTTCTAAGATATTTTGGTGAAAAGTTATTATGTTCAAATATATTAAAGAAGCTTAACTTATGAAAATTTATTATACTCAAATATCTTCAAAAATCTCTCACATACCAAAGTTATGATGCCAAAATATTGAAGCCAAGCCAAGCCAAAGCCAAACAAGGTGCCAAGGAGAGATGGTAGGAGTCAAGATTTCATTGATGTAGACTTAATGAGCAAAAACTGAGCAAGCCACTACAAAAAAGCATTTGGAGCATCCAAGGAAGGTGAAGGATTATTATTTTTCCTTAATTTTTAGTTGTGTTTTTCATTTATTTTTGTTATTAAGCTCACCCTAGTAACTAGGCATGACGGTGTTAGTTTAATGTGTTTTTGATTTGATTTATCCACTAACACAGTACTAATCTCCCCTTCATTATTAAATTCCTAAATCAAAAGAGTGATATATTATTCTAAATAACCCAAATGTTTTAGTAGTGTCAAGGTGCACATGTTAATACTAAAACTATTGTTAATAAGCACACTGCAAATAGGTTGATTATGAATGTGAGCTCTGATGAAGAGTGCATGATAATCTTAATCATCCTCAATGATCTCCTTCTCTGAGAAGGAGATAGAAGGTCTAGCAAAAAATCTAGAATTGTATACACTGATCATGTTTCTCAAAGGATGTAACTCAATTGAAGGTACCCTATATGTATCTGGTGGTGGATATGCATGATATGCATGATGAACCCCTGATACATCCCTTGTATCCTATTCCAAATGTTGTGGAAAAAAATTTGAGAAGATTTTAAATGCTTTATCCTGTGTTTGCTTTGTCGATGGAGGCTCAACTAAAGTGCCAAGATCAATATCATTTGAATCTATTAAGTCCTATATCTTTTGATTTAAATTGATGCATCATTTTTTCATATGGATTGGTGCCCTATGGTAGTCACAAAATTATTACTAATCATATCCTTTTGGAAGAGGCTTTGTTGGATCAAATTTTTGAATAAGAGGGAGAGATATGATATTACAATTCAAAATCTGTTGTAAAACCCTAGCTAGAAAAACTAGAAGATGTGAAAAAATACATCAAGGGGGTGCTGATAAAACTATTCATTGAGGAGGTTATGAAGATACATTAACTATAGATTGATTCTACCCTTTAGTATCATTGAACTTGAGCTTATATGGGACTTTGTTTTTACTCTTATTAGTTATCTCTGGTGTATTATGTACTTTAGTTTTCCCATTGAAATTAGTTTGACTTCTCTTTCCTTTAATGTGTGACATAATTCAGCGAAGGAAGAGAATATTTTGAACATGATTAATTCATGAATTGATGGTAAAATAATTTATTTGAAAAGGTCTTGTAACTCCTAATCTACCATGGGGATAGTCATCTTAGCCAAGATGGTCTTATACTAAAGAACATAGTCTATGAGATGCTCATTTGGTCATTGTTTCTATTGAAAATTTTGAGTATATGAAACCTTATCACTAATATTCATACTTAAGTGTGCTAGGAACATGTCAACTAAAGGATTGAATAGATTGACTGATTTATTTGGTAGACTATAGAATTGTTGTAAAGAAATTTTTTTTTAGACTCCATGGAAATAGCTTGGTAAGTAGCTAGTCATTTGGTACATAATCTAAGCATGCTATGTGAAAAGCTCTCAAATATATCTCTAGATCACCCTTGCCATCGTAAAGAGTAAGATTGGGTTAAACAAAACCTTGTGGCAAGGGTGTAGAAGCAATGTGATGTGCTAATGGTGTTTGTAGAAGAGAAAAAGAATCCAAAGCTTGCATAGGTATAGTGGCACCTTGTTCAATATGTAGCACCTTGGATTGAAGAGATCTTATGTCTTACATAAGGGCTACCACATCAAGAGATAGGGATGTACTAACTATAATTGGTGGCATAGAGGCATGTTGGGTTGCTATAGGGGGTTGTTGAGACATAGTTGCCCCCATAGTGTCATTTGCAATTGGTTGCTCTGAAGCAATGAAAGACTCAACTTGTTTAGCATTTTTAATTTTTATGATAGATTGTAGGATAAGAGTATGATCTCAAGGATGTTCCCTGAGTCTTTCTATACAAATTTCTAAAATCAAATCTTTGTTGAAGATAACTTCATTATTAATAATAGGTGGAAGTGGATTAGTAGTCCAATGTGGTGGAGCATGAGCATTGATGTGTACATCATCATTGTTATTTTCATATTGCTCATTGTTTGAATCATTCTCATTAAAATTAGTGTAATTTCGATGTATAGGATTTATAATATGAACTTGAGCTAGTTGTTTGTCCATGGTGTATGGTCGAATTGAAGGAATCTGGGTGAATTTGGGAGGATTGCCACTAAGTCTTGCACTTCATCTTGAAGGAAGAAATGCAAGGAATTTAGGTGGCATAAGAAAAACAACTTAGATAATAGTAGAAAATATTAAGTTGATGTAATCTAAACAAGGAACTAGAATATACATAGAAAGGATACGGAGCTCCCAAATATGTAAGGTGATACCTCAAGAAGAAAAATAGGAGCTAATACATGCTACTAGGGATTTTTAAAAAGTATTTTTGCAAAATACTAAGAAGTTTTGAAATTGAAAATGAATTTTTGAGTTAAGTATTCAAGAAAAAATTTGGAAATTTATGAGAAAGTGTTTAATTTAATGGGACCTAGTAGATGTAACTGGGGTTTTGAGGAAAATAATTTTTTTGAAATTACTATGAATTTTTAAAATTTGAAGTGATTTTTCTAATTTAAATATGCAACTAAAAATTTAGAAAATTATTGGAAAATAGTTGATGCAACTAGGGTTTGAAATAAAATTGTTTTTAAAATTATTATTGAATTTGAAATTTTGAATTAAATAATTGTTTTATATGTGTAAGACAAAAATCAAAAAAATATTAGATTAATGATGGAAAATTACTGGGTCCTAGTGTATGCAACTAGGGTTTTGAAATAAATTTATTTTAAAATTTACTACAAAATTGTAAAATTTGAGAGGAATTTTTGATTCTAATATTTAGGAAAAAATTTAAAAGTTATTGATAAAAATCAGCTAGGAATTTACCCTAGGGTATTTAGAGTTTTTATGAAAAATTTGAAGTCAGGTTCACCAAATGATTTGTTATTTTGGGAATAATAGAGTTTTATTCCTATTAAATAAATGAGTCTAAGTATGATAAATCAGTAAATAATATTCCTAGTTAAATTTACTGATTTGTGAAATTAGATTATAGTTAGACCTTTTCTAAAAATACTAGCAAGAGAGAGAAAATTAAACTTAGCTTATTATGGACTAATTTGACTAAGATAGGGTATGGAAATTTGTGTGCAAGACTAGGACACTATCGCAAATAATATCCTAGACTTTATTTTTTGATTAGATAGGAGTGCTGGAACTGGACACCCTAGGATCTGATGCTATAGTCCTTCTCCAGTGATGTTGTCCTAAGGATTTAAGCTTTCTGAGTTTTGTTCACATGCTCAGTGTGAGCTTATGTAACAAATTTGAAGTTCTCACTGTCAACTAAGCTTCCATTAGATCTAATTCTTCATGTTATTATATCTTCTATGTAATTTAAAGAAACTTTACCAAATGAGAAAAAGGGGTTAGTGTGTGTAAGATGCACTAGACGTGATTCATACCCCATGTGTGGGCATGCTGCCTACATACCAATACTCTGAAGAGGGATCAAGCCATATATAGTTCTCCCTTTAAGACTGCTTGGTGCAATAGTGAATGAAATACAAGAAATAATAAAACTAAGTATGCTTGAGCTGACTAGGGACTAGTGTAAGGACTTGAATTGGCTTGAAAGTGTATAGGCTAGCTGTATGCAGAGAATAAAAAAGATTGATTGACTGGTCTTGCTTGTATTCTTTCTTACTTGAATGATATTTTCTAACCCTTTCCAAATTATCTTTGAATGGGCTTATATATGGATCTATTGGTCATGGGTTAGATGAAACCAGACTAGGCCAACATAATGAACAAGAGAAATCAAGGAAAAATAATAACCTAGGCTCAAAATGTGATTAGATAGGAGCAATAAAAAGGGGACACCATAGGGTCCAATGCTATATTCTAAATTTTGTGCTATTTTCTTGAGTATATGGGACCTGATGAGATGGATTAGTCATGAAGAAAGGGTCCTGGCTTAGCTAGGTTCAAGTCTGGAAGGCCACGAATGACTGAAAATCAGTGAAAGTTGTTAGGTTGTGGAGCTAAAAGCTTCACTGATGCAGACATGGAGGAGGTTGCAGGATGAGTTACTGAGTGTCAGAAGTCTTTGGCGTTGGTTTGGCCAACCGACGTCGGCAGGTGGGAGACAGGATGCAACCGACGTCGGTCATTGGTCGGTCGACGTCGGCGACCCCCAGGCGGACAGGGACCGACGACGGTCGCCTGTGTGGTTCGACAGCGAGCTAATTACGGGCAGTTAGCTAACGAACCAAGTGTTTGCATGATTAGATCTATTTTTAGACTGAGAGCTGCGGATCTAATTATTGTAATTAGATGTCTAATTATTGTTTGGATGAGATCTATATAATAGACTCATGGTTGTATTGGAAAAGTGTAGCTAGGAGTAAGAGAGCATAATTATAAGCTCCTTCGGTGTGTGAGGTAGAGCAATGGTGTGTTCCTCCTAGTGCCACAGTACTAAGGTGGGTGCTGGATTGGAGAATCAGCAGGGTTCTTCAGGAGTGTATGATCTTGGTCATCAGGTGAGCATGGCTTCTATAGGAGATCTACATGGTAAGTAAGATCATTGATATGCAGGTGTGTGTGTGTGTGTGCAAGGTCAAGGTTCATAGGTGTGCAGAACCATTATTGATCTGTAGGTTGGAGATCAGATAGGATAGCAACACAACAGGGAGTAGTATCAGGCAGGATCTACTTGGAGTACAGGTGTGTACTCAGATAGAGCAAAGAGGAAGGCAAGGGAGTTCCTTCCATAAGTATGGTCTGTTGAAGTGCAGGTTATTACAAGTTCATGGGAGATCTACTTGAAGTACCTTGAGTACTTGTGGAGTGCGTGGAGCACTTGTGGAGTGCGTGGAGCACAGGTGTCAGGTGAACACCAACTCAGTGTATGAGTTGGGTGTTGGGACCTAGTAGAGAGAGCTTTGAGGAGAGAATTACTGTTCACTTGAGGTGTGGGAAACCTCTGTAAGGTGGTGGAGAAGAAGTGGCATCTTCTTTATTGTATTCTTTTCTGTAAGAGTTATTAATACAAGTTGTGTATTATCTCTCATATTCTGTGTTATTCTGAATTCTAGTTACTTGTTGATTCTGGTTATCTCCGCATATTAAGTTTCTTGAATTTGGTAATCAATTGTGTGCTTCCGGGTTGGTCCTATTTCACCAACAAGTGGTATCAGAGCTAAGGTTGTAGGAAGCAGGTTTTGTGTTTTGGTTACAGGGCACTCTCAGGGGTTTCTGATTGAGTGGGAGTAGAGCAATGTCAGATCACAGTAAGCTAAGGATGGAGGAGTTGAAAAGCACAGATGGTTACTTAAGGTCCCATGGAAAGAAAGAGCAGGTAAAAGAAGATTGTTGGTTGGTAGCAAATCAGCATGAAAGAACTGAAGATACAGATGTAGCAGGTGTTGTTGCATAGGATGTGTTTGCAGGTTTCTTGGATAAAGTTGAATCTTGGATAAAAGATTCGGTTGCCTCTTTCCATGCATCCCCAGGTAGAGGAGCTGGTGAGCCTTGCCAAAGAATTGGCAAAGGAGAAGTGAAGCTGAAATTGCAGATGGCCAACACATGGGTGTTGAAGAAGGTCATGCAGGTCCCAGGTTTGGAGATATGGCTAATTTCTTCAAAAAGATTGGGTGATGAGAGATGCACAAGAACTCTCACAGTGGATGCACTTGAATTAGCTGGTGTTAAGAAAACAGGTACTCTTTATCTACTTATTTATATTACTGATTCTTCTTATGTTGTGGAGACGTGGCTTCGTAGGCTTGGTCACATGAGCAGGAAGGAGATGCATGTTCTTAAGTGGAAGATGGATATATTTGACAGGCTTAAGAACTGGAAAGCCTTGGTGTTCTTGGAGGAGATGGCGGACAGAGATCAGTGGATGTGGCTGGATACTTCTGAGCAGGGCAGTTTGGACATGGAGATTGATTCAAAGGAGCTCGCGGGTAAAAAGTCATCACTCACAGGAAACACAGGTACCGACATCGGCATAAAAACTGACGTCGACAGTATGTAAGACTGACGTCGGTCAGAGAACTGACGTCGGTAGTAGGAGACACCGACATCGGCAGGTTGGTGGTCAGGGACAGACGCATGGGAATCGACGTCAGTCGGATGCAGACTGTGGAGTGACCGAGGTCGGTCACTGTAACGGATTTTGGGTGGACAACGAGCTGTCAAGGAGTCTCAAACACCCATACGGAGGATTGAAGACGTAAGTAGGCCCTCAAATTCTTTGTTCCTTTTCTTTATACATGTTGCTGATTGTAGAGCAGGAAGGATCCAGGAAACAGGTGTGAGCTTGGCAGGATTATGATGCAGAACCAAGCGGGAGTTTTGGTAGGTTTGCCAGCTGGATGAAAGCACAGAGACGAATGGATGCCTTAGTAGAAGAATAGAGAGAACGGATACGTGAGACGGAAGATCAGGTATATGGTCTTGAGGAGCTGCAGGACAGTGGTACAGGTTTTGACAGGTGGAGGACGAAACATGGTTTCAGTCAATGTCAGGGTAACTACTGTGGTTTGACTTACCAGGGGGATGGTGATTGCAACATCATTCTATTGCTGTATGTGGATGGTACGCTAGTAACTGGTTTTGTACATATAGGGTTTTGCTGAGCTAAGGGTAAGATTAGTTCAGTGTCATGTCATGAGGAGTTTGGAGCAGCGAAATTCTTTGACATGGGAGGCATGGAGATCACAGGTAGATTTTGTCTCCAGTGGGAGCTGATGTGAATCAGGTGTTGGCGAGGTTCAGGATGCAGAGTCGGAGCACACTAAGGGCTGGACAGGTACAGTGTCCGAAATCACATGAGGTCTGGTATAGACCTGAGTTTTTCCATGCAGTGGGAGCTGTCAGAGAGTTACGAGCCAATTCGGGGAAGTGGGTTCTCAGGTATTTGAGAGGGACCAGCAGCAGGTATACATGCAGGGTCAGGACTTCACTACATGGATTTGTAGGTTCGGATGTGGCAGGTACTCGGATGATAGGAGGTACATCACAAGTTGTGTGGTGGGTTGTCTTCAGGGTTGATCTTGAAGAGGGATACAAACCAGGAAACAGATTAGACAGAGTACAGGTACAGGTATAGTGCCGCTGTTTATCTCCAAGTGGGATATTTTTAGGTTGTGGAGCTAAAAGCTTCACTGATGCAGACATGGAGGAGGTTGCAGGATGAGTTGCTGAGTGTCAGAAGTCTTTGGCGTTGGTTTGGCCAACCGACGTCGGCAGGTGGGAGACAGGATGCAACCGACGTCGGTCATTGGTCGGCCGACGTCGGCGACTCCCAGGCGGACAGGGACCGACGACGGTCGCCTGTGTGGTTTGACAATGAGCTAATTACGGGCAGTTAGCTAATGAACTAAGTGTTTGCATGATTAGATCTATTTTTAGACTGAGAGCTGCGGATCTAATTATTGTAATTAGATGTCTAATTATTGTTTGGATGAGATCTATATAATAGACTCATGGTTGTATTGGAAAAGTGTAGCTAGGAGTAAGAGAGCATAATTATAAGCTCCTTCGGTGTGTGAGGTAGAGCAATGGTGTGTTCCTCCTAGTGCCACAGTACTAAGGTGGGTGCTGGATTGGAGAATCAGTAGGGTTCTTCAGGAGTGTATGATCTTGGTCATCAGGTGAGCATGGCTTCTATAGGAGATCTACATGGTAAGTAAGATCATTGATATGCAGGTGTGTGTGTGTGTGCAAGGTCAAGGTTCACAGGTGTGTAGAACCATTATTGATCTATAGGTTGGAGATCAGATAGGACAGCAACACAACAGGGAGCAGTATCAGGCAGGATCTACTTGGAGTACAGGTGTGTACTCGGATAGAGCAAAGAGGAAGGCAAGGGATTTCCTTCCATAAGTATGGTATGTTGAAGTGCAGGTTATTGCAAGTTCATGGGAGATCTACTTGAAGTACCTTGAGTACTTGTGGAGTGCGTGGAGCACTTGTGGAGTGCGTGGAGCACAGGTGTCAGGTGAACACCAACTCAGTGTATGAGTTGGGTGTTGGGACCTAGTAGAGAGAGCTTTGAGGAGAGAATTACTGTTCACTTGAGGTGTGGGAAACCTCTGTAAGGTGGTGGAGAAGAAGTGGCATCTTCTTTATTGTATTTTTTTCTTAAAGAGTTATTAATACAAGTTGTGTATTGTCTCTCATATTCTGTGTTATTCTGAATTCTAGTTACTTGTTGATTCTGGTTATTTCCGCATATTAAGTTGCTTGAATTTGGTAATCAATTGTGTGCTTTCGGGTTGGTCCTATTTCACCAACAAAAGTAAGCCTAAGAGGGTCATGAGAGAAATAAAGAGGTACATAAGGATTGGGTGTCATTATCCATACTCAAGTTACCAATTTTTTCATTTTATATGACTACAAACACACATAACATAGAACTAGGTTGGTAGGGTCGATCCAATTGACTGTACAAGGGTAATTTTACAGACTACAAACTATGAAATGAAAGAATATAAATATACATAGAGATAGAAAGTAACTTTGGTGGATAAAATATGCAAATAATGAATATTGATGTTTAGTAACCTTGATATATGCTTGCAAATTATACTAACTGGCTCGATCAAGGTTTACAAAAACCTGATACTGAGTGGTTAAAATGTATAGGGTCAACTGGGTCCACTTAGTATGCTAAACCTAATGTCTAAAAAATATAGGGTCGACTAGGTTGACTTAGTAGTTTGGATTGGATGTTTATAAGTCTAAAAACCTATACTGGGTTGACAGGGTCAATCTAATAGCCTATACTTGAAATCCTGTCACACATAAGTTAAATATTGGGTTGATAGAGTCAATATAGTATAAAAAATATATGATAAAAATAATGATGAAAGAATGTAATAAATGAAATAAGGTAAACAAATCCTGTAAGGGTTAGTTCACATTAGGTTCACCAAAATATATATGATAAAAAATACATCATGTCTATAAATCAATCATGAGTTGGAGAAGATAGAGCATACCTACACTTTTGATTGGGAATACATTTATTAAGTGGGGGCATGACCAATATGAGGATCCACTAGACCTAATTAGGGGATCACTTATCATGATACACTATGCTAGGAAGGGATCCAAAGCTTATAATCTAACATAATCATGCAATAACCCTAAAAGATTCCTAGGTTTAATGTTCATTATATTCTAATAACAAGAAAGCAAATCTAATCTAGTACACACTAAATCTTGTGGCACAATATTAGGGGTTAGTAAATTAATCAAAACATGTATAATAGATTCTTAATTTAGATAAGTATGAGTAAGACCCTAATATATATAATATGAAGAGTAATATTATTCGAACCAATATTTATGCTACTTCTATTTGCTAAAGAGAGGAGAACAAAGTTATAATATACTTACCTAAATGTGAACTCAATGAGACTCAATCTCTCCCTTGGCCAAAGTGTCTTTGCAAGAGGTTGTTTTGGTAAGGATAACAAAGAAAGGCCAAATCATCTAAGTCTTATCCATAAGACTATATTTTCTAAGTATAAAACCCTAAGCCAAGACTCCTCAAGTAGAATGGTGGAAGAGAAGATTATAAAGAAGCATGAGAAAATAATAAATCTTGATTGCATATTGAAATAATCATGAAATGATCTAGTATTTATAGGTGGATCTCACCCTAAATCCTTTCAAATATGTCAGTTGTATGGGGTCGACCTAGTCGACCCTATATGTTTTTGAGAGATAAATCACTAGGTCCTAAGCTAGGTTAGTTGAAAGGCTAACAAAAATCCAATTGAAAAATTCCTATAAATAGTATAGTGTCAACCCAGTCAACCTTGTACAATAATTAGAGGTTGAAAACTATAAAGGGTTGACCCAGTCAACTTAGTATAGTCAACTGGTGAAAGGGGATCGAGGTGAGGAAAAGAGGGATGAAAAGAGGAAAAAGATTGGAGGAATGTGCAAGGTAAGATTAATAGCTTAGGGAATGGTTTTAAGAGTTGGTTGGATTCATAATAATGTGGTAATAAGGGAAAAAAATCCTACAAAGCACCAAAGGTTTTCCCACCCCTTTTTTGGTGTACCCCTTAAAGCATGCACTTAGAGAGATTGAGTCTCAATGGGTTGTTGTAAGATGTAAAGCATCAATATTTGATAAAAGTTGAAAATGTTATGTGTATACACTATCTATCCATTTATGAAAGGATGGATATTCCCTATTTGGGGGATTGTGTGTGGGATTGATTGTCTATGGTTGATGTTGAAAATTGCTTGAATAATGCTCTTCCTCTCCACAACAATACTTATTGGAGACTACACTTAAGATTATCAGAGATACTAGAGTTCATGAGACTCATGCACTCTCTAGAGCCTTGTATCTTATTTTGTATTTATTAAAACAGTATGCCAAATGGATATGTAATTAATTATTCATTTTAAATTGATAGAAATGGTTGTATTATTGTACCAACCATGGTTAGAATTTATGTAATTACTTTCTATAACCAATTTTATTTGTATCGTGTGATGCTAGTGATCAGTAACTATTATATGTTAAATGTTTAATTTATGTTTAACATACTCAATATGTTTACTAGGATCACTATTTATATTATCATGGTGTAATATAATGAAAGAATATGTGGAATACAATTAAAAAAAAATTATTACGTTATTCTAGTAAATCTAAGTGAGGATGTTACATTGTGGTATCAGAGTTGAGGCTTGAACTCTTAAGACTTAATGAGTTCACTCATATTTTTTCATTATTTAATTATTATAAAGAATAATGGTATGATCAAGAGTATCTATAGAGGGTCCTTTGAATGTCAATGAGAATAACCCTCTATTTGATCATAACCAATTTTTTGCTAAGTCAACAACAAAGCTGGATTAGATTCTTGTAGCCATGAATGAGACTAGGGACTGAACTGTAGCCTTGGAACATGAAATTCCTAGACATGAGGAGGAATCCCACCAAGATGTGCTTGAATAACATCCTACTAAGTAGGAAATTTCTCAAGAGGAAATACATGAAGAAGTGCCTCCAAATGCAAGAGAACATGTAGCTATAAAATTGCTTAGGGATATGAAAAAGGTGAATCCACCTAAGTTTTATGAAACCGTTATGGGAGATAGAGATGAAGCATGATTGAATGAGATAGATAAGTATTTTAAGATTAAAAAGTACTTTGAGGTCACCAAAGATGTTTAGGAAGCAAACCAATTGACTGGATAAATAGCTATATGGTGGGCCAACAAGAAGTTGGAAATGAATCTTAATTTGACCACAACTACATGGGATTAGTTTGTGATACTTTTTAGATCATGGTGGATTTCACAGCTATATTTTGACAAAAAGTTTATATATTTTTAGAATCTAAATCAATAACACTTATTGGTGAATGATTATTGGGAACAGTTTACCAAACTTCTAAAATATGTACCTTGGTATTAGATAGATGAGAGATTCAAGATTAGGAAGTTCATCATGGGATTAAAACCTTAGATTGGTGGAGAGGTAGACATTCATGAAACATATAACATGGACCAAGTCTTTGAGAATTCAATCAAATAGGGACAAAAGTTGAAATATCTTGCTTAGGATAGAGATAAGTTTAAGAACAAATTTAGAAGTTCTAAGCCAAATTTTAAAAATAAGAACTAGAAGCAAAGGAGTGGAGACTTTAAGAGTCAGTTCAAGAGTTGGAATACCATATTAAATAATGGTTAAGGTAACAAGAAATTGGGTAATGGTTTCATAGGTGGTCTTAATGGAAACTCATAGTCCAATAGGAAGGTACCACTTGGAGGTTGCTTCATTTATGGAGGTGACCATTTTGCTCGTGAGTGTATTTAGGATAATCCAAGAAACAAAGGATCTACTCCTTAGAAAAAAAAATTCAAAAACATATTTATGAAAAAGATGATAATCGATAAGACAAATTCTAAGCTTCACCCATAGAACTGTTAGGTACTTTGTTTGAACATCTAGTTTCTAGTTTAATAGATACAAAGGATACATAATGTTTTATAGCTCCTAGAATTTTAAATTAGTTATCTATAAAAGCTAGATGAATGGCAAATGCATGGTTGGTGTAATACGGGAATGATTCAAAAGTCAAAGTGGACAAGTGTTTAATTGAAGAAAATATTATGTTGCTCAAATTCACAATAATAGTGAATCTTTATGTAGCACCACTAAGGTCATATGATGTGATCCTAGCGGTCAACTAGATTGTGAAGCATAAGGGCAAGGCTAACTACTATCTGAAAAAAGTTGAGTGTCTAAATAATTTTAGAAATTAGACACTAATTCAAGATGAGAAAAGGGAGTTAAGGCTTAGGCAAAATTATGCAATGAAACTTAGGAAGGCCCAAGGAAAAGGATGCCAAGCATTTTTCGTCAAGATAAATGAAATGGATGAATCTAAGGAACCATAAATTAAAGATTATAATTTCCTTAGGAATTTTCATGATGTGTTTTTAGAAGAATTATTAGGATTACCTCCTAAATGAGAGTTTAATTTCTCTATTGATATCATACCAAGATTGAATCCTTAGTCTAGGGCACTGTATAGAATGATAACCACTGAATGGGTTGAAATGAACTCCATGAATTTTTGCCCAATGGGTTGATCAGACCAAGTGTGTCATCATGGCATGCACCAACTATCTTCATCAAGAATAAGGATTAAAATCTTCAACTTTGCATTGATTATATAATGTTGAATAAAGTAACTATAAAAAATAGTTATCTACTACCTCAAATAGATGATATTTTCAATCAGATGTGAGGAGTAACAGTCTTTTATAAGATTAATCTTAGAGAAGGATATCATCAGTTAAGGATAAAAGATGAGGATATTCTAAATACAACATTTAGAGCTCGATATGTAAACTATGATTTCATAGTGTTACCATTTGGATTTATGAATGCACCTACAACAATTATGACTTTCATGAACAGTGCGTTTAGAGATTATCTAGATCATTTTATTTTGGTCTTTTTAGCTGACATTCTTATATATTCTAAGGATTATAAAGAGCATATTCAACATTTAGAATTAGTTTTTCAACATTTATGAAAGCACAAGTTGTATGGCAAATTGTTCAAGTGTGCATTTTTTCAAAAGAAAGTGAAATATATAGGACATATTATTTTAGTAGATGGTATTTCATTAGATCTAGTTAAGTTAATAGCTATTATGGAGTGGCTAACACCAAATAATGTCCATGAGGTAAGGAATTTCATGGGATTAGTGGGTTATTATAGGAAATTCATTTTTATTTTTTCTAAAATAGCTAATCCAAATACCTCTATGTAGCGTAAGAATCAAAGTTTTATCTAGTTTAGATAAGTATGAAGTAGATTTTTAGGAATTAAAAAGAAGGTTTATTTCAACACTAGTGTTAAGAGTTCTTAATCTCAATGGTCAATTTTTAGTGATCACAAATGCATCTAGGGATGGACTAGGAGGAGTCCATATGCAGGATGGTGTAGTGGTAGTCTATGAGTCAAGGAATTTGAATCCTTATAAGGTGAACTATGCCCCCCATGACCTTGAACTTGCAATAATTATGCATGTTTTGCAAGTATGAAGACATTATTTGTTGGGAAAAATATTTGAGCTCAATACTAATAACTTGGGACTCAAGTATATCTTCACCCAACCAAATATTAATGGTCATTAGAGATGCTAGTTAGATTTTTTTTCTAACTATGGTTTTGATATCAGTTACATTAAAGGCAAGTAAAATAGAGTAGTTGATGTCTTAAGTTGTAGAAGGTACATATGAGTTGTGGCTTCTATTAAGAGTACTTTCAAGGATCGAGTGATCAAATTCTCACTAGGAGATGAATTATACATTTAGGTTAGGAAAGAATTATCTAGGAATACTCAAAATCCTAGGTATAAAGGATACAGATTAGAGAATGATGGTCTTCTACAATACAACATAAAGATGTATGTGCCAAATTAGGAAAATTTGAGGAGCACAGTGCTAAAGGAACTACATAATGCCCCATATTTAGGACATCTAGGAGTAAACAAGCTCATGGTAGAGCTTAGACTATTTTATTTTTGGAAGAGAATAAATAAAGATGCAATAGACTTTGTGTCACGTTGTCTAGAATGTCAGCATGTGAAAGCTGAACATGTGTATTTGGCTAGATTGTTGTATCCACATGACATACTAGAATGGAAGTGGTAGGTGATCAGTATAGAATTTTTCTAAATTTTACCATTATCATGGAATAGGCATGACATGATCTTGGTTTTAGTTAATAAAATAACCAAGGTAGCATAATTTATACCAAGTAATTTGACAGATGATGCACCTACTCTTACAAAGAGATTTATAAAGGAAGTTTATCAGTTGCATGTATTGTCAGAGAAGATCATTTTGGATTGTGATCCAAGGATAAATTTCAGGTTTTGGTTAAATATTAATTCAAATTTGGGTATGTAGCTAAACTTTAGTACTGCATATCATCCACAAACTGACAGTTAAACTGAGTGAGTTAATCAGGTGATAGAGGATCTTATTCATATGTATTGCATTGATCAACAATACAAGTGGGAGGAATACCTTCCATTATTTTATTTTGATTATAATAACTCATGCCAATCTACTTTAAATATGGCACCATTTAAAGCACTGTATGGGAGAAGGTGTAGGACACCAATCAATTGGGACTAGTTGGAATACAGGGTAGTCTTTGGACCTAATATCCTCTTAAAAATGGAAGATCAAGTCAGATTAAACAAGCAGAGATTGGTCAAGGAAAATTATAGGTATAACAGCTATGTTGATCTAAAAATAACAACTAGGTAATTTTTATTAGGTGATTAAGTATTCTTATGGGTTAAGCTGCGAAAGAGCTTGATTAAATTCAAGAAGTCAGTGAAACTTTCACCAAGATGTGTGGGACCCTTCAAGGTTTTAGAAGTGGTCAATCATGTAGTGTATAGGATTATATTTCCACCATCCCTATCTCTATTATATAATGTCTTCCATATATCTAATTTGAAAAAGTATATAGTTGATCCTTCACATGTGTTGGATTAGAATGCTTTACAGGTTCAGATCCCAAGGTGGTCATGGTAGGACCAATTAGAGTAATTGACACTCACAAACTTTATTTGCATAATATATTAGTGTCATAGTGTAAGGTTTTGTGGGACCAATACTCTGAGGATAATGTTATTTGGGAGGGCTAGATCAATTTTATGGGTTATTTACACATTTGTTTGCTTGATTTGATGCTTTATACTATGTTATTTTTATACTAAATAATGCTTGTTATTTATAACTATTGTTTGAATAAGTGTCATCAAGATGATGACCAACTTTAGGGGGGAAATATATCACATCTCAATTTTTTACTAAGCTAATTTGCCTAATTATCCATAGATTATTATGGTTGTTAAATTGATTAATTACTTTTTAACCAAGTTGTAAGTCATATGATATTATGAGATAGTTGTATGTTACTTGATTTCATGATTACATTGCTATGATTTGTTGTATTGTAAATTATTTACATTATAATCATGTTGATTTATTATTACAATATTATTTTATGATATATATTATGATGTTATGAGCTAACTACCTTCTTGTCATGAGTTAGATGTAGCAGAGTTACATACGTTAGAGCATGATGGAGGGAGAGCATCATCAGAGAGGATGACATAGATGAAGGTATTGAAAGATGATAGAAGAATTTTTAAAACCTATGCACACACTAAATTAGATATTACATGTTATATACATTGTGTGGATTATTAGCATTAGTACATTTTTTTAGTTATTTGCATCTAGATAATTGATTTTGTGTTAATGAGTGTTATTTCAGTTTAATACTTATATGTGGAATAAACCATGTGTGATTGCATTGTGGATATTATACGTAGATTTAGTGAATAATGTCATTTTATGATTATTTTATGATTTGAATTCATTATTGTTAATGCTTTGAGAACGTAAACCTGTGGGAATAATATCTAGTTATTATTATATATAGACTAACTATAATGTTTTTGAAATGTTTTAAAACATTATCTTTTTATCATATGATATTCAAGAAATAACATTATATGGCTTAAAAGCCTTAATACATATGGATAACAATAGACATAAGATAGTCTATATAACATAGTAATATCATAATGATTATGTTATTATAATATTATTATGATTGTTTTAATAATTATCTGGTTTACCATTTTCGATAAAAATATAATTGAATTTATATTAGTCATGATATAGTTATTTTTACTAAGTTAGTTATAAATTACATTATCTCCTAAGACTATCCTAAAGACTGCATCTAGTCACTATGCACATGCATAGACTTTGGTTAATTTAGAAGTGTTAGTTATCATTGTTAATAATGTTAAGAGTGGACTTTAGTGTGGAGATCTACTTGCTTGAAACATAGGTAGACCATGTAGGAGTTAAAAGAATAAAATAATGATAATTATATTTTGGAAAATTTTGAGATAAAAATTATGGATTTTCTAGTATAGTCAATGGAAGTTAACTATGAATTAGCTTGAGTTTAATCGATAATTCAGATTATGCATGGCCTACAAGCTAGGAGCTAACATTTTCATGCAAGCTAGGGAGGAATAGGGAGGAAAAAAATTTATGATAATAAGAGAGAGGGAGAAGAGAATGGCACAGACGGAGAGAAGGAACATAGTGACAAATATATTTTTTGGTTCATATCATTACAAATTGAAAGTAATTTAAAATGGTTGATGATATTATTTTTAGTTGCTTAAATAATTATATGTAAATAATTGATTTCGTAGGGTTTAGAAAAAGATTTTATTTTATTAATGATACAGGCTTAGCCCTGTGGATGGCTCAGTCATCCATAAAGCTAAGCCATTATCCTCTAAATCCTATGATTGCAAACTAGATTTTTATTAATATGAAGTCGTTAGGGTTAAATGGGTTTAATTTGAAATGATAATGAAATGCTCTAGCTCAAATGTTAAACCTTAGGCAAATGGTTTTGAAATATATATAATGTTTGAGTTTTTGAAACTCTGTATATTTATATACATAAATATAATATGTTCAATAGAATATATATAACTCAACAGGTTGATTCTGTTCAATTTACACCTATTTGAGTGTATGTAAATTGACTTGAATCGACTTATTGATTGTGTGTGTGTGTGTGTGTGTGTGTGTGTGTAAGGTCTAGTGTATGTTTCGATTTAAATGATGTTGGAGATAAATAGAAACTTGCATGGGTTTACAAAGAATTTTATGTACTGTCGATTTGGTTAACATGTATAAATGTTGTCTATGTGTTTTGATAGTTAAAACAATGAAATGAAATATATTGGAAATGAAGTTATTTTTTTATTTGAGTCCATGAATGTGTGTGTGTGTGTGTGGGGACTGTGTAATCTTGAAATTTTAATAGGACATATATATAGGCTATGTATATATCTATCATATAAAATCATGAGTTTATGTATATATGTTTGAACTATTGTCATAAGTCTTAAACACTTTGAAAATATACATAAAAAAACTATGCATTTTGTTTACAAATCATGAGTATATATAAATTTGGAAAGAGTATGTATTCATAACACAAAAGTGAGGATGTATGAGCTATATGTTTATTGACATTCAAATAGGGAAGATATATATATATATATATATATATATATATATATATATATATATATACATATATTGTGTGTGTGTGTATAATCATTTTACAAATTAGTGAACATATTTATGAGGGATGTATACACATATAAGTTTTAATGTGAAAAGATATAAATGCACATTTAATTTCAAAACCTATAGAGTAATCAGAGTCTTTAAACTTATGAGTTTTACTTACAATAATTTGATTGTGTCAAGGTTGAACAAATATATGTGAATTGGCTGCATTGTTCGAACATATATACAACTATGTCACAGTCTGTTGATTTTGTATTAGTTTTTTATTTGATTTTATAAATACATATAGAAGCTCAGAAAGAGTAAAAACCTACAATTGATAAACAAAGGCAAAGATTAGGTATGCATGGTCATTTTATTATTATTCTCTATTTTTAATAATTTAGAATAATGTATATACAGTCTAAAGACTTAAACTGGGAAAAAATAGGGTAATTGATTTGGAATGAATTTGATCATAATTGAATTATATCTTTTATGTAGGAATAAATGATTCAAATTAAGGGTTTTTATAAACATTTATACCCTATTTATATCCTTATGCCTTTTTCATGAAAATTTAATAGTGTGTTAGAATCATATAAGTTTCTATAAGAATAACAAAAAATGCTATTAGAATGACAGAATAGGAATTATGTATTAAAACATATATATTATGTTGTATATATTATGAAAAGTGAATAAATACACTAAATATATCTATATGAGAACATATGTACTCATATACATATATAGTTAATATTTATTCATTGGGATGCATGCTTATACTTATAGCTTCTGACTAATAAATTAAGTCATAAAATTTGGAGGGATAAGATACTATAGTTATATGAATTAAGCCTCCTAAAAGCATAATAGGTTACATAAATGAAAGAATATGCTTTTAGTTTATGAGTCAATCGATCTTTTAAATATTTATGATTGATGTTTGTAATTGAGTAATATGGACAATATACTATGATATTTTTGATTGTACTATAATTGAATTTAATTAAGGAAATTAGATCATGCATTATAAGTATATATTGTACCCATTTGGTATAAACTATACTTTTTATGCTTATTATTTATGTGTTGAATAATATAGTAGATATTTAATCATACATTTGATAGATTAAATGTATGTATTATGATTATTCTTATATTTAGCATGATTTATACTTGCTAGTAAGAAATAATCTATATGAATATGTTGGTTATATTAATATTAACTAAATCTCACATTGTTGGTACTAATTAAGTAGTGATATAGACTTCAATAACTTACTTAGAATCACCAATTCCAAATTAAGGTAATTCGATCAGTGGTGTGTATGAATTTGACTAATCCTAATGATCAATAACTATTTAAAAACTTTGGTCAAAGTAATGTTTAGTTAGACATTGTCATTTCATATGTATGATTTACATGTTTGTGTGATATCATGTTAGAACGTATTTTCTTTATGGTACACATCATGTATTAGAAATCTTACAACACACAAGTACTATCTAGTCTCTTTGGATTCCTGCACCATCACTATCTACCCATCTGTGAAGGGAGGGCCATTCCCTATTTAAGGGATTGTATGTGGGATTGATATTTTTTGGTTGGTGTAAAAAAAATCTCAGATGATGCTCTTCCTCCCCAAAATAGTATTTATTAGAGACTACACTTGATATTATTAGAGGTATTAGAGTTCGTGAAACTCATGCCCTGTGGAGCCTTGTATCTTATTTTGTATTTATTCAAACATTATGCTAGATGGATATGCAATTAATTACTCATTATACATTGAAAACAATGGCTATATTATTGTACAAGTCATGGCTATATTTTATGTAATTAATTTCTATAAGTAATCTTGTTTGTATTATGTGATGCTAATGATTAGTAACTATTAGATGTTACATATTTAATTTATGTTTAACATACTCAGTATGTTTACTAAGATCACTAATTAGATTCTTATGGTGTAATATAATAAAAGAATATGTGGAATATAATTAAAAAAATTATTACATTATTCTAGTAAATCCTAGTGAGGATGTTACATTTTATAAGCCATACATGACCATCTAAAAATTTGAAAATGCATTTTCATATTTTTTTCAAGATTTTTATATTTTTAGAAATAACATATTTTTGTAACCATACTTGAAATTTAGTTAAAATTAGTCTATTAGGTTGGTTTTATTATTGATAATATATGTGTATACTTTTAGTCCCATCCAAGCTTACAAGATAAAAATTACTAAAAACAATAGTTGAAAATTATTAGAAGAGAAAGTCACTAAAAATAGTAATTATCTAAAAAATTGTATGGGTTAGTAAGATTTAGGTAGATTTTAATTTTTTTAGCTTTTGTAATTATGTGTGTCAACTTTAATTTCAATTTTAACTTTATTTAAATACTCTTATGTAAATATTTTATTCATTCAATGAGAATCAATAGAGAAGTTTTGCTTTTATGCAATTTCTTAGTTTATGCCTTTGGATACTTTGCTTTGCTAGTTTTTGTTTTATAACCATTGAATTAATCCACAATGGAAGAATAGATAAATAATTATCCTAAGAATAAATTCCACTTAAACACTAAATTTTCTTCCAAACAAGTCAAATAAAAGAAAAATAGTGACATCTTCCATTGCCATAGGTGATAACCTTTCCGTGACATAACTATAAAAGTCCAATCTACAAAAAAAATTAAAAAAGTGAGTGCCTTATGCTAGTCCTTATGAATTTATAAACAAAGGTCTTACATAGTCTCTTTTTGAGTCTTCTACATACAAATTCTAAAAAAAATCAATCTGAAATGGGTAAAACTATTTTTCAGCATCGACTTTTCAAAATCTAACTTCAAAATCTTGATAGACAAATAAGACACTTGGATATATAATAAAAACTAAGGATAAAAGATCTAGATCAACCAACAAATTTTATAACATATATTTTTAATTATTTCACTCTCAAAATCATTATTGGAAAAGATAATAAACTTTCCCTAACAACACTCTGGCAACATAAAGGGTATTATCTAGTGTCCAATTTAGAGTCCTAAATTTTTCCATGACATCAATTACAATAGTTGAATCCCACTCTATAATGACATTCTAAAAAATTTATACTTTTAAAGATTAATCCCTTCTAGGAATGCAATGGATTTAACTTCATTGCTCACGGATCTGGGTAGAAAAAAGGATCCCCCACAATTTTTTTTCCTTGGGGATGTATACATGAAATCTATAACTTTTAAAGAGAGAAATAACAAAATAGTTACTACTCTAAATCAAATGTAACCTTAGATTGAGAGAATAAAGGAGAAAAAAAATACCTACACTTACCAAGAAAATATCTCCCTTGTTGAATGGATTTGTTACTACTTTTGATGGACTGTGGTTTCTTAAAGAACCATGAAATATTTTTGCCCAGCCAATAAATACATCCACTCTAAGGAATATTTATAGTATTCAAGAACATGGACTTTGTCTAGTGATTGGTGATGAAATCCAAGTCACTAGACCCATAAACAATTTTTTTTTAAAAGTCCAAACCATTTTTGATTTCCAAGATCACCTTACGATGCAAGGAAAGAACATACATAGGTTGACCTAAGGATACACAAGTGATCTAAGTTGTTTTTTATTCTCAATGTCGCTCTAGGGAATAAGATAAGAGCATATGTGGGTTAGACCACACAAAAATAAGAAATAAAATAGAAACATTGATTTATTGATTAAGATGTGTTTGTTTTCCAAGTCTTCTTCCAATGTAACTACACAAAAAAGTTAGTATTTTTTATATTTAGGGCTTTGCCACATGACATTTGTTACATAAAAGGGTTAGCATGATGAAAAAAATAAGAAAAAACCTTGCACATTATAAAATCATATATTTGAAATGAGTAATCTTGAAAAATGTGCTTAAGAAAAGAAAATTTCCACTAATTGATGCATAGACACCACTGTGTAGCATAGAAATGCCATTGTGTAGAAACACCACTTTATAATGTAGAAATTCCATTATCTGATGCAAAAAATGCCACTAGTTGTGCAGAAATGCAAAAAGTGAAAAAATGTCATTTTTCGATGTAGAAACATAACTCTAGGGTACATAAAAGCCACTAGTTGGGAAAAAATGCCAAAACCCTATAGAAACACACATATAAAGCACAAATTCCAATGTTGAGTGCATACTCCACTATAGAGTGCATAAAAAATAATACATAGAACAAAATCATTATTATACAAAAAATGAAACTTTGACACATAAAATGAAATAAAAATATGAACACATGAAACTTTGATCACACATGCCAAAAATGTGTATGTGAAATCTAGAGCTTAAAAGAGATAAATGACAAACTAGTTCATACTCTAAATCAAACATAACCTCAGAGTGAACAAATAAGGGATAAAGAAACACATACACTTACAAAGCAAGTATGTCCCTTGTTGAGTAGATTTGCTTGTGCTTGTGATTGATTAAGGTTTCTCAAATAACCATGCAAGATTTTGGTAGCATGTACCTATAAAAATAAGAACATGGACTTTGTATAGTGATTGGTGATGAAATCCAAGTCACTAGACCCATAAAAAATTAAAAAAATAGTCCAAACCATTTTTTATTTCCAAGATCACCTTACGATGCAAGGAAAGAACATACATAAGTTGACTTAGGAATACACAAATGATCTAAATTATTTTTGAATCTAAATGTTACTCTAGGGCATAAGAGAAGAGCATATGTGGGTTAGACCACACAAAAATAATAAATAAAATTAAAAAAAAATGATTTATTGATTAAGATGTGTTTAATTTGCATGTCTTCTTCCAATGTAACTACACAAAAAAAAGTTGGTAGTTTTGGTATTTAGAGCTTCGTCAAACAACATTTTTTACATAAAAGGGTTGGCATGATGAAAAAAATAAGAAAAAACCTTGCACATTATAAAATCATATATTTGAAATGAGTAATCTTGAAAAATGTGCTTAAGAAAAGAAAAATGCCACTAATTGATGCATAGACACCATTGTGTAGCATAGAAATGCCACAATGTAGAAACACCACTTTATGATGTAGAAATTCCATTATCTGATGCAAAAAATGCCACTAGTTGTGCAGAAATGCCAAAAGTGGAAAAATGTCAATTTTTGATGTAGAAACATAACTCTAGGGTACATAAAAGCCACTAGTTGGGAAAAATGCCAAAACCCTATAGAAACACACATATAAAGCACAAATTCCAATGTTGAGTGCATACTCCACTATAGAGTGCATACTCCACTATAGAGTGCATAAAAAATAATACATAGAACAAAATCATTATTATACAAAAAATGAAACTTTGACATATAAAATGAAATAAAAATATGAACACATGAAACTTTGATCACACATGTGAGAAATGTGTATGTGAAATCTAGAGCTTAAAAGAGATAAATGACAAACTAGTTCATACTCTATATCAAACATAACCTCAGAGTGAACAAATAAGGGATAAAGAAACACATACACTTACAAAGCAAGTATGTCCCTTGTTGAGTAGATTTGCTTGTGCTTGTGATTGATTATGGTTTCTCAAATAACCATGCAAGATTTTGGTAGCATGTACCTATAAAAATAAGAACATGGACTTTGTATAGTGATTGGTGATGAAATCCAAGTCACTAGACCCATAAAAAATTAAAAAAATAGTCCAAACCATTTTTGATTTCCAAGATCACCTTACGATGCAAGGAAAGAACATACATAAGTTGACTTAGGAATACACAAGTGATCTAAATTATTTTTGAATCTAAATGTTACTCTAGGGCATAAGAGAAGAGCATATGTGGGTTAGACCACACAAAAATAATAAAGAAAATTAAAAAAAAATGATTTATTGATTAAGATGTGTTTAATTTGCATGTCTTCTTCCAATGTAACTACACAAAAAAAAAGTTAGTAGTTTTGATATTTAGAGCTTCGTCAAACAACATTTTTTACATAAAAGGGTTGGCATGATGAAAAAAATAAGAAAAAACCTTGCACATTATAAAATCATATATTTGAAATGAGTAATCTTGAAAAATGTGCTTAAGAAAAGAAAAATGACACTAATTGATGCATAGACACCACTGTGTAGCATAGAAATGCCATTGTGTAGAAACACCACTTTATGATGTAGAAATTCAATTATCTGATGCAAAAAATGCCACTAGTTGTGCAGAAATGCCGAAAGTGAAAAAATGTCAATTTTTTATGTAGAAACATAACTCTAGGGTACATAAAAGCCACTAGTTGGGAAAAAATGCCAAAACCCTATAGAAACACACATATAAAGCACAAATTCCAATGTTGAGTGCATACTCCACTATAGAGTGCATACTCCACTATAGAGTGCATAAAAAATAATACATAGAACAAAATCATTATTATACAAAAAATGAAACTTTGACATATAAAATGAAATAAAAATATGAACACATGAAACTTTGATCACACATGGGAAAAATGTGTATGTGAAATCTAGAGCTTAAAAGAGATAAATGACAAACTAGTTCATACTCTAAATCAAACATAACCTCAGAGTGAACAAATAAGGGATAAAGAAACACATACACTTACAAAGCAAGTATGTCACTTGTTGAGTAGATTTGCTTGTGCTTGTGATTGATTACGGTTTCTCAAATAACCATGCAAGATTTTGGTAGCATGTACCTATAAAAATAAGAACGTGGACTTTGTATAGTGATTGGTGATGAAATCCAAGTCACCAGACCCATAAAAAATTAAAAAAATAGTCCAAACCATTTTTGATTTCCAAGATCACCTTACGATGCAAGGAAAGAACATACATAAGTTGACTTAGGAATACACAAGTGATCTAAATTATTTTTGAATCTAAATGTTACTCTAGGGCATAAGAGAAGAGCATATGTGGGTTAGACCACACAAAAATAACAAAGAAAATTTAAAAAAAATGATTTATTGATTAAGATGTGTTTAATTTGCATGTCTTCTTCCAATGTAACTACACAAAAAAAAATTAGTAGTTTTGATATTTAGAGCTTCGTCAAACAACATTTTTTACATAAAAGGGTTGGCATGATGAAAAAAATAAGAAAAAACCTTGCACATTATAAAATCATATATTTGAAATGAGTAATCTTGAAAAATGTGATTAAGAAAAGAAAAATGCCACTAATTGATGCATAGACACCACTGTGTAGCATAGAAATGCCACAGTGTAGAAACACCACTTTATGATGTAGAAATTCCATTATTTGATGCAAAAAATGCCACTAGTTGTGCAGAAATGCCGAAAGTAAAAAACTGTCAATTTTTGATGTAGAAACATAACT
This sequence comes from Torreya grandis, assembly GCA_037957365.1. Classification (NCBI taxonomy): domain Eukaryota; kingdom Viridiplantae; phylum Streptophyta; class Pinopsida; order Cupressales; family Taxaceae; genus Torreya; species Torreya grandis. The sequence continues at coordinate 1,897,036 of JARHVA010000146.1, forward strand.
CTAGGGTACATAAAAGCCACTAGTTGGGAAAAAATGCCAAAACCCTATAGAAACACACATATAAAGCACAAATTCCAATGTTGAGTGCATACTCCACTATAGAGTGCATAAAAAATAATACATAGAACAAAATCATTATTATACAAAAAATGAAACTTTGACACATAAAATGAAATAAAAATATGAACACATGAAACTTTGATCACACATGTGAAAAATGTGTATGTGAAATCTAGAGCTTAAAAGAGATAATTGACAAACTAGTTCATACTCTAAATCAAACATAACCTCAGAGTGAACAAATAAGGGATAAAGAAACACATACACTTACAAAGCAAGTATGTCCCTTGTTGAGTATATTTGCTTGTGCTTGTGATTGATTATGGTTTCTCAAATAACCATGCAAGATTTTGGTAGCATGTACCTATAAAAATAAGAACATGGACTTTGTATAGTGATTGGTGATGAAATCCAAGTCACTAGACCCATAAAAAATTAAAAAAATAGTCCAAACCATTTTTGATTTCCAAGATCACCTTACGATGCAAGGAAAGAACATACATAAGTTGACTTAGGAATACACAAGTGATCTAAATTATTTTTGAATCTAAATGTTACTCTAGGGCATAAGAGAAGAGCATATGTGGGTTAGACCACACAAAAATAATAAATAAAATTTAAAAAAAATGATTTATTGATTAAGATGTGTTTAATTTGCATGTCTTCTTCCAATGTAACTACACAAAAAAAAATTAGTACTTTTGATATTTAGAGCTTCGTCAAACAACTTTTTTTACATAAAAGGGTTGGCATGATGAAAAAAATAAGAAAAAACCTTGCACATTATAAAATCATATATTTGAAATGAGTAATCTTGAAAAATGTGCTTCAGAAAAGAAAAATGCCACTAATTGATGCATAGACACCACTGTGTAGCATTGAAATGCCACAGTGTAGAAACACCACTTTATGATGTAGAAATTCCATTATCTGATGCAAAAAATGCCACTAGTTGTGCATAAATGCCAAAAGTGAAAATGTGTCAATTTCTGATGTAGAAACATAACTCTAGGGTACATAAAAGCCACTAGTTGGGAAAAAATGCCAAAACCCTATAGAAACACACATATAAAGCACAAATTCCAATGTTGAGTGCATACTCCACTATAGAGTGCATAAAAAATAATACATAGAACAAAATCATTATTATACAAAAAATGAAACTTTGACACATAAAATGAAATAAAAATATGAACACGTGAAACTTTGATCACACATGCGAGAAATGTGTATGTGAAATCTAGAGCTTAAAAGAGATAAATAACAAACTAGTTCATACTCTATATCAAACATAACCTCAGAGTGAACAAATAAGGGATAAAGAAACACATACACTTACAAAGCAAGTATGTCCCTTGTTGAGTAGATTTGCTTGTGCTTGTGATTGATTACGGTTTCTCAAATAACCATGCAAGATTTTGGTAGCATTTACCTATAAAAATAAGAACATAGATTTTGTATAGTGATTGGTGATGAAATCCAAGTCACTAGACCCATAAAAAATTAAAAAAATAGTCCAAACCATTTTTGATTTCCAAGATCACCTTACGATGCAAGGAAAGAACATACATAAGTTGACTTAGGAATACACAAGTGATCTAAATTATTTTTTAATCTAAATGTTACTCTAGGGCATAAGAGAAGAGCATATGTTTGTTAGACCACACAAAAATAATAAATAAAATTAAAAAAATGATTTATTGATTAAGATGTGTTTAATTTGCATGTCTTCTTCCAATGTAACTACACAAAAAAAAGTTAGTAGTTTTGATATTTAGAGCTTCATCAAACAACATTTTTTACATAAAAGGGTTGGCATGATGAAAAATAATAATAAAAAACCTTGCACATTATAAAATTAGATATTTGAAATGAGTGATCTTGAAAAATGTGCTTTAGAAAAAAAATGCCACTAATTAATGCATAAATACCACTATGTAGAATTGAAATGCCACATTGTAGAAACACCACTTTATGATGTAGAAATGCCACTGTCTGATGCCAAAAATGCCACTAGTTGAGCATAAATGCCAATAGTGTAAAAATGTCACTTTCTAATGTAGAAACATCACTCTAGGGTACATAAATTCCATTATCTAGGAAAAAATGCCAAAACCCTACATAAACACACATATGAAGCACAAATTCCAATGTTGAGTACATACTCCACTCTAGAGTGCATAAAAAATAATACATAGAACAAAATAATTCTCATACAAAAAATGAAACTTTGACACATAAAATGAAATAAAAATATGAACACATGAAACTTTGATCACACATGCGAGAAATGTGTATGTGAAATCTAGATCTTAAAAGAAAGAAATGACAAACTAGTTCATACTCTAAATCAAACATAACCTAATATTGAACAAATAAAGGAGAAAGAAACACATACACTTATGAAGCAAGTATATCGCTTGTTGAGTAGATTTGTTTGTGCTTATGATTGATTACGATTTCTCAAATACCCATGCAATATTTTGGTAACATGTGCCTATGAAAAATAATTTATTTATTGAAAAGATAATATATATTTTTTATATTTCAAAGATGTTAGATACCAGATGTGAGAATGAAGGATGAAGGGTGGATTTATATATTTTTGGATGGGAGTATGAATGGTTGAGATTAACCTAATCATATTTGGAAACTTTGAGTTTTGATGGATGGGATTAACTCACTTAATCTAAAGCTTGCATGCTTTGATTTTGTTTAAAACTTGATTTGATTGATTGTTGATTTACTTGATTGATTTATTTATTTATTTGATGTCATGTATAAATCAATGAGGTAATTGATTGCATAGATTAATGAGTGGATTGATTTTCTATTTTGATCAAGGAGTTGATTGAGTGAATATATGGTTAGAATAATAATAACTATTTATTTATTTTTAATAATT
>JARHVA010000146.1:1905000-2015000 GCA_037957365.1 Torreya grandis
CATAAATTTGATTCATTAATGGAAGGTGGATGGGGCAACTTATATATCATGAATCCATGGTTAATCAAAAAGGATGATGCAAGGGATGTTAATATCAATGACAAAGAATAAGGTTTATTGTGTGACATGACTAACCATGATAGGAAGATATATAGTTCCCATTGATTTTATTTCATCATTATCATATGCTTTGATGGTGATGGTATTTAGATCCAATGCTACTTCAAAGAAATCAATATGTTTAATTAAAGTCAAGGTAAAACATATTCAAGCCAGATCATTTGTCTACAAGTACCTTTTTCACTTTATGTTTTGTAATGAAGGTCTCAATTAATAAGGGAAGATTATGTGATAGACTAATGGGAGGCATGTCATGTTAGTAAAAAATGAGTTGATGACTCAAATACAAATGTCCAAAAAGTGATTGGAATTGGGATACATCAGTGTCATTGGGGACTCTTGACCCTTCAAGGACTCTATAAAAGACATCGTTATGAACATTATATGTTTGGATAAGATCCAAGATGGAGATTTGGGCAGGAATTTTCTCAGGTTATTCAATAAGGTTATATTTTCCTTCAGGGTTAGGTATAGGAGGCCTTGGGATGGTGATTATATTATACCTAATTATGATAACACAATCTAGGGATTTAATGGTTGTGACATGATTTTATGTATGTTTAATTTAACCAACAACTGCATTGTAGGAGTAGGTGTATTTTTAATAATTAGAATGATTGGTTTGGTATTTTTGACCTTTATTATGTTGTGGATGAGGTTGATCATATTTTGGAAAGGGGCATTTATATATCCATAATTATTAATTATTTTATGTAGATGTATATCCTTTGATTTGAATATATCCTCTATCAATGAAATCTTGAATGTAATTTTTCAGCTTCATGCATTAATTAATTGGATGTCTTTTGATTTTTTGAAACTCACAATATGTATTCTCTTTGTACCATGTGGGTTTTGGTTGGTTTTCATCAAAGGGCTTGGTTTGTGGGAAAAAATCATTTTTTTAGTAACTAGTCAATGAAAGACAACTTCTAATGATTCCCCTAGAGTATAGTGCCTTTTATTAATCTCTTGTTTAGGCTAGCCCCTAGGAATGGTAATGTTGGAAGTACTTTGGATAGTTTGAATGTGTTTTAAATCAATAACTCCATCACTGATAACATTTTTATTTTTTCTAAATAATTTGGATTTTTTTATTACGTTTGATTGTAATGATCATTATGGAAAAGTTTCACCAATCATTTAATGACAAGGGATTTCATGACCTGAACTCCTTTTTCAATGATTTCTTCAAAGGTGGTAGCATAGTGAAATTGTAAATGATAATCCATTTCTTGATTAAGGTTGTTGACAAAAATTCTGACCAACTATTTCAATGGGATTGACCAATGGAATATGTTATCTAAGCTTCTCCATATTTTAAAGAATTTAGAGAAGTTATTTTTGTTCCTTTTTTTAGAATTACATAAGTCCATCATTGCAAGTTCATGCTCAACATTGTAGGAGAAGTGTTTGAAAAATATTTATGATAGATACAAAAATATTGTGATGGATATCTTAGGAAGATGTAATTACTATTCCAAATCTTAGCCCCTAGACTCTTTGAGAATAATTTGATTAAGTAATTGTCACTATATGCAACCTCTTGATATGACATGAAGAAATATTTGGGATGTCTTGTAGGATCACCCTTTCCCTTTTATTTTTAAAACTTGGGGGTTCAAAATAAGGGGGAAAGGGTACTTTTATAATTTATTTGTTAAAGGGATATAGGCACAACTCCTCAATTTTTTATTTTTTGCTTTTACTTAGGATTCCTTCCTATAGTCTTTGGAGAGCATCCTTCATAGTTTGTCATTCATGGATAAATGACACACCCTTGAGTAGAGATTATGGGAGTAGGATAAAATTGGGTTGTTGATTGGTATTAGATTATATATTTTTGGATTTTTTATTATATGATGAGGGTTTGGTTATTGTATTACTTATATGGGAGGCTAAATTTTCCATTTTTTTACTTAGCTATTGAAGTTGGTCAAACATGAATTGATTTTGATATTGTGGATCTTTTGGTGTTATAACTATTTTTTACTTTACCAAGGTTGATATAAGAGACATTTAGATTGGGGTTTTGATTAGTGCATTCCAAATTTGTTTTTTTCTTATCATTGGGATTGCTAGCAGCAACATGTTTTTGGTTTGGAGGGGTTTGATATTCTTGTTTGTAATGTTACTTAAGTTTTTAGCATTATAGTTTCTAATAATCTTAGCTCTTAGTTATATGAGTTGCATGAGGATGTCATATTTATTTTCAAATATGAATTGATTTACTTGGGATCTAGCTTGTTTGATTTAAATAAATAATTAACATCAACATTGTACTCGCTCTAGTTTATAAGGCTACCATAGTTTAATATTGATTTACAGGGCCACCAAAAGTGAATTTATTTTGATTAAAATGGTTTTCAGTATTAGGGTATTGGTTCCATCTAGGTTGATATCTCATTTTAGGTGTTATTAATTTTATTTGGGTTTTCTTTTATACTATCTTTACACAAGGGGAAAATAATAACACATATACATAATAATACCCTATACTAGTCAAGTAGGTGTAAAATCGTATAATGGACTACAAAGATATCTTGAGGGAAATAGTGGGTAATCTTAGGGAATATCATTTTCTTGACACCACTACATGATTTTGGTTAGATGGATCCTAAGATATGTATGTACATGCTCTCTAGGGGATCCCATGTTATACTTTTTAATAAGTGAGGCCCAAATTCATGATATAAGAGTGTTGTATAATGCATGGGTGTTGGTGGTTAACCAACTCCATGGAAACTAGGTAAAATCAAATTTATGCTTAGCCATTATACAAAACCACTCCAAGTAATATATATATATATATATATATATATATATATATATATATAGTCCATAAGAACCCAGACTTTTGCTAGTTCTTGGTGATGAAATCCAAGTCATAAAACCCATAAAACAATAAAAAGAAAGATCCAAACCATTTTTTATTTCCTTGATTTCCTTATTGTGTGAGGAACGATCATACATAGGTTTACCTAGGGATACACAAGTGATTTAAATTGTTTATGATTCTCAAGATCAATCTAGGTGCAAGAGAAGAACATAAATGGGTTTGACCACACAAAAACAAGAAATAAAACACAAAAAACAAAGGATTAAGTGATTAATATGTGTTTTCTTTGAAATTATTCTTCCAATATAGGTACACAAAAGGATTTAATAATTTTGATGTTTAGGGATTTGTCACATGATATTTATTATAGAAAAGGGTTGGCATGATATAAAACAACATGCACAAACCTTACATGTTAGAAAATTAGATATTTGAAATGATTATACTTGAAAAACATGCTTAATAAGACAAAAATTCCACTAGTTTATGCTTAAATGCCACTTTTAGATGTACAAACACCACTATGTCAAATATAAATGGCATTGTCTAATGCACAAATGCCATTGTCTAATGCAAAAATGCCACTAGCTGAAAAGAAACACCATTAATGTAAAAATATCAATGTTTGATGTAGAAATTCCACTCTAGGGTACAAAAACACCATTATCTTAGAATAAATACCAAATCCCTACAAAAACACACAAATAAAAAATGCCACTATCAAGTACATAACTGCCAGTATGGAGTGCATAAATGCTAATAATTAAAATAGAAACATTGTTACACATAAAAATGAAACTTTGACATGGAAAATGAAAATAAAAAACATGAAACTTTGACCAAGCATGCTAGCAATGTGTACATGAGATCTAGAGCTTAAAAGAGAGAAATAATAAACTATTTCATACTCTAAATCAAATGCAACCTCAGATTGAGTGAATAAGGGAGAAAAAAATACCTACTCTTACCAAGTGAGGATCTTCCTTGTTGTTTGGATTTTCTCATGCTTGTGATGGATTTTGGTTGCTCAAAGAATAATGTAATATTTTGGCAGCATGTACCTTTGAATAACAATTTATTGATTGTAAATATGGCAGAGATTTTAAAATTTTCAAATATGTTAGATATCAAATGTAAGAATGAAAGATGAAGGGTGAATTTATATATTTTTGGATGGGGGGATTAATGGTTGAGATTAAGTTGATCAGATTTGGAAACTTTGATGTTTAATGGATGAGATTAACTCATTTATTCTAAAGTTTGCATGTTTTTATTTTCTTTAAAACTAATTTGATTTATTTGATTTCATGGATTGATGAGTGTGTTGAGTTTTCATTTTGATTAAGGAGCTGATTGAGTGATGATATGGAATCAGACATAAGTGAGGATAATAATTATTTTTTATTTATTTTTATCAATTATGTGTGCATATAATTAGTTAGGAGTTATTTAACTAATTAATAATGATTAATTAAATACTCAATCATGGGGTTTAATTAATGGTATTAAATGAGGCTATTAATTAATGTAGTGGTGTTAGTGTGAGTTAGTTATGATGTATTTATGATATAATTATGATGGAAAATTTAAGGTGTCTATAAGAGACAACATGTCAAACATCCCATACCAACTTCCCTTATGAATAACCATTTAAATTAATTTTAACAATCCCATATTTTGGTGATATCCATCTAGTATCAAACATATCTTTCTTTCCAAGCTTGGAGTATTGAACCAAAGGAAAAACAACCTTGGGGCAATTTTCCAAAAAATGTTCTCTTGTAGTAGTAGTAGTAGTAGTAGTAGTAGTAGTAGTAGTAGTAGTAGTAGTAGTAGTAGTAGTAGTAGTAGTAGAGGTAGTAGTAGTTGTAGTAGTAGTAGTAGTAGTAGTAGTAGTAGTAGTAGTAGTAGTAGTAGTAGCAGTTGTTGTTGTTGTTGTTGTTGTTGTTGTTGTTGTTGTTATTATTATTATTATTATTATTATTATTATTATTATTATTATTATTATTATTATTATTATTATTATTATTATTATTATTATTATTATTAAGTAGCTAAAAGAGAGACATTAATAGAAATAACATGTTCAATATTTACTTAGAATATTTCCCAATTAATCCCCTTATTTTAAAAAATATATATTATTTCATTCCTTCCAAATGTCTCAGATGATAATTGTAGGAGTGGGAAGCCAAAGGCTAGAAAGGAGATTTGAACCAACAAGATAAGAGGTAAATGTTTCCTTAACACATTTTTGTCATACCCATGTTTTATCCAACATGGAGAGAATGACCATAAATTCTTAGCATAATAATAGTGAAGTAAAAGATGCTCCAAATATTCCCCTTATTCTTTACACATTATACACATAGAGAGACCAATAAAACCCATTTTTTGTAACTTGTCATGATTGATAATTTTTACTAAACTTGTGAGCCAAGAAAAATAATTTGATATACGAGTACTGATTGAAATATAAAATAAAAAAAATTGGGAAATCATTTTCTATAGCCACACAAAAGAACAATGAGATAAATTGCCCAATATAGAAGCAATAAGAAAGGCAAACATGTCACTCTCAAGAAGGATCTCAAGGAAAGGAATATTATTACCCCTGATATGGAATACTTAGACTCTCATGAATCTTTTTTTTAATCTCCTACTACCTAAACTTGGTTTAATTGTAGGCATTTTTCACTATTTTTATCTTTAAGGGTTGTCCTATTTTGATCTTTGTTGGCTCGGTGAGTCTATTTCGCTAAACTTATTTTTACTCTACTCTTGTTTGGGTTATAATATCCATGTAAAACATATTTTTTTACCTATCAAATTAAAAAAAAATTGTAGCCACATTTATACCCAACTCTAAAACTATATCCCCTTGATTTGTCCCCTATCCATCTCAACATATACTCACTGTTATTAATATTAATTTATTTGGAAATTAGAATTTTTGAAATAAATTCATTATAATCAATTGGTAAGTATTCTAGAAGTTCATCCATTTTATGAATATACCAACCTAAGAATTTGAATATGACTAATAATTACACACTTTTACACCCAATTTGTTTCTATAATTTATCTAATTTTCACAAGATCCCTCATAGGTTGAAGCACCATTTCATCCTATCAAACATCTAAAGAAAAATTAGCTTATTTCCTATTCTTAACATCCCATGTTATGTTTTCTTATATGTGAGATCCTGAGGGGGATTTGTAGTAATAATATTCCTTTTGTGCCTTTTATTTTCTACATATTTCCCCCTTTCCAATCTTCTCCAAGGGGCCAAATCTTATTCTTCTTCATATAATGTCCATGCCATTATTTTTCCTAAGAAATATTTTTAATTTACAAATCTTTCGAACCTATCCCACCTATGTAATTAGGTTGTCACATATTTCTCCATCTTGTTAAATATTTTTTCCTTTTTTCTTCCTTATAATGTTATAATAAATGATATATGATTTTATTCATTCTTTAAAAACCCCCACATGGACTCAAAAAAATGAAAAAAAAATTAGAATAACCTTCAATATGGATTTAATAAAAAGTATTGTTCCTTCTAGGATCAACCACTTTGCTTTATATCCTACCAATCTTGCTTGCAAATTATTAATCCAAGTTTCCCACAACTTTGATTTAGTGGGACATTTAAATAAAGGCAACCCAAAGTATTTACTAGGTAAATTACCGATAGGAACACCTAGCACTACAAATATACCTTCCTACATTTTCCATTAGCACATTTATATACAATATATTTGACTTTTAGAAACTAAATTTATGTCTAGATGCAGCCTTAGATTTCTTAAAATTTTTCTTAAAAGATAATGTTTCAACCATATCTACTAGCCCAAACAAAATAATATCATCTACAAATTGTAATTTAGTGTTTGGGTTATCTACCTCATGAGTTTTAAGACCTTTGATTCTATTAGTTTCTATTTATTTCACCAAACCCCTTCCAAGATATTTATCCATAATTATGAAAATGAAATGGGAAACCCCTTCAATTATTCCCCTATAATTTGGAGAAAGCTTATTGGAATCCCATTGAACAAGATAGATATATTCATAACCCGTGAGATATATTCTTCTAAAAAACCAAAATAACACAAAACATTTATGAAAAAAACCCAATTAAATATTTCATAAGCCTTTTCAATATCTAATTTTGACATCATTCCAAATTTAAGAGTATGCAAAATATCACGAGTCATTATAACCCCATCCCAAAAAATAGTTCACTAGAAAATCCCCTTTGCTTAGGAGAAATTATGAGGGGAAGCAATAGTTTCAATATTTTTATAATTTATTTTTAGATTATTTTATATATTATGTTTTAAAGAGAGATTGGTCTAAAATCTTCAAAAATAGTCAGATTTGTTTTTTTTGGGAATGAGAGATATAAAAGTGTAACTAATTTACATTATACCCTAATTTGACTTCTTAATTCATATACCACACCTGTCAACTCATGCCCAAAAATATATGAAACACATTCTTTGGGAATCCATCAAGATCTAGTTCTTTATTTGGATACATCATATGAATAACAATCTTAGCTTCTTCTATAAAAAAAGGTTTGAGTAAATCCTCATTCTATATCGGTGTAATTATTGACGGGAAGATAATAATCTATAGATGATTTATTTTTCTCTGTCCACTTATTTTATTAATATATTTTTGAAAAACTCCACAACTTCCCTCATAATATCATGTGGTTATTCTAATATCAATCCATTTATATCCTTGATTTATAGAATTTATTTGTGTTCTTTCTGTAATTGATTGATATAAAAAATTGGTATTCCATCTCCCTAGTTACTTCATTAATCCCTTTATTTTGTTTCCAAAAAATATGCTCCCTTAAATAAAATTATATTCAATAAGGTCATGTTGACCATAGTAATTTAGTTTACATGTTTGTTGTTTTCTTCTATTGTTCTTGTTTACATAAAATTCCCATGCCTAGTCTTTGTCTATGTATTTGGACTTATAATAGACATTGTTTATGCCTTTATAATTAACTTCCATTATTATTGATCTCATTAGGTATGAAATTACAAAGTTGATAAAAATAACCTTTACTTTGTACTGACATGGTATTCACCCATTTACATTGTGGTATGTGGTGTCATTACCATGGATAATTAATGGGTCCTACATTTAATATTTTAATTCAATGTCTAATAATTTTGTTGAAATTTTGATATAAAGGATCTAACATGTTTTATATTGAAAAATTAGGTTATTAGGACTAGTTTTAACACTAGGGTATAAGTTATATAATTAAAATAAATGTTGGTATCTCATGAGGCCTAAATAGTAGCTCAAAGGAGTGAAGAACTCCCATATTGAGAAAAAGGATAGTAACACACTTGAGGTAGTTAAGAGCATGGTTGTAAGGTACCTACAACTATTAGTGCCAACATTGAAGGAAAATTTAGTGTGAACCCACCATTGAATGTATATTGGATGGGACATTTAAAACTTGGCATGAGGGTATACCTCATGGCACACCTGAAGGATTGTGTAGTTTACTAACACATGACCCAAAGGTAATAGATGAAATAAATTAATACACATGGGATATTTTGATCATTTCCCCCCTTAATGGTTATTATTACCATGAACACTTTCAATTGTTGTTTTGTGTTTGGAAAAATCATGTATATTGAATTTATATTACATGAAGGAGAATGTAATTTGTTACTTATGTAACCTATCATGTAAATTTGTGGGAATTATGGAAAAATTGTGCTTATAAGTGTGAGAAATAGTGTATTTTTAACATCCATTTTGTTTTTATTGATTAAAGGCATGGCTTTGAATAAAGTGAAAGTAGTGGGAAAAAAGGAGTCTTTGATTACTTTTAATGTTACTCCATTTAAGGGATGACAATATTTTCACCCCTTTGAGTTTTACCCAAGTCCTAGACCTGATCCACTAGGTTCCATGTTGATGTAAGATGATGCTACCATGTTTTTATATCTATTTACGTGGTGGTTGGTGATTTATGAGATCATAGAAAGTATTTCTTGACCAATGAATATAACCACTACACCCATATAATTTGTGATGGAATTTTTCACCCATTATCTATTGATACTAATATATATGTTCCTGAATGACCATGGTTGTATTCTACCAATGCTGACACTTTTGAGGCTAATTGTGTGTTTTATTTTTTCGATTTTTTATAATTTTTAAAAACCTAATAACTTACCCACTTCATGCTTAGTCATTTTCCCTATGGTGTACTCTATTTTAATGCATTAATAGTTGTACCAGACAACACCTTTACCCTACATTAATTTATGGTGTTGCCTTATAACCCCACCCATGGTGAAAATTTGCCTATTCTTATTGACCTTATCATGATTCCTATAAACATGATATAATTTTGAATGAGTGAAAAATATCATCTAGATTTGGAGGGGTAATAAGGGTGTGAATTTTGAAAATATGATTGACAATAAGGTTTACCTAGAAATTTGGTTATTGGCTACAAATGTTTTAAACAAATTTTGGAATGAGGAAAATATTGTTAATATCGCCAACACCATCTATAATACTAACACTAAGGTTTTTTGGTATGATTTTATAGAACACATTGTGAATGATATGGTAGATGATTCAAATGATGCTTTAGATTTATGATAGTTTTTTTTGGGTCACTTTTGATTTTATATATGTTATATTACTTAGGTTGTCCCTATGGTAAATATAGTGAAAATTCCACAAAGGTTCCCTTGAACATGTTCACTCATTTTTTCTACCCTATTTTTTCTACTCACTGAGAATCCATGAAACATTCCCACCTTATGGATACTCTAGAGAATAAAATATGTTATTACACACTTGGAAATTTCATATTTTAATTACATTAAATTTACATAACATGTATGTACACATATGTATTTCACATGCCCTTCTCTCACATATATATGGTTTACATGGGTCTAAACTTCCTAGTTTGTTATCATCCACCTATAGGAATTTTTTATTATGTGCCTAACCTACTCATTATTATAATCATATTATCTCCAAATCATCATATAAATGTTCTTACCTTTCAAAAGATTCTATTATATTTAAACACATATAGAATTTATAAGCATCTAACTTTGACAAACTTGTTCCCGTGCCAAGCAATGATAATTTTTCAAATTCAAATTATCTTTATCGGTTCGCCCATATTTTTTACATGTTGGTGACATAATAAATTACCCAAAGAGTCCCATCTAAATAAACATTAGGTCTAATACTATTCCTTACCTAGCATTGTCAATAAAACCCATTCCAACATTTACACATTCCAAGAGACTACCCAAATCTTAAAAACTTGGTAAATCAATCACAAAGATTATGTCTTAGCCAAAGTATAAATCACTTAAGCCAGGCCAATGTTTTCATTTACCAAGTTTAAAAATCCTAATCATAGGTTGCATTATTTAAAGGAGAAAAATTGCACACATACACCTAATAGGGAGAGGTATATGCAGTTTTAATTCCCTCTTCAAAAAATTAGATATGTAGGAAAAACTTATCCATTCATAGGGGAGTGGTTGAGGTTAGCTCAATTCACTATTCTTCACCTTTTGTAGTTATAAAAATAGTGTCAAAAGTGGACCTATAGTTTTAAATAAAAGGATATATTATTCTAGATCTTACACACACAACTAGCTTTTAATATCATACATATAGATACAATAGTGACAGGTGAAATAACCTATACCTAAATAGAGAGGCACAATATAAACATATGAATTCAGAAGAAGACAAATGGTAATGTTTAGTGCAAGCATCCATAGATAGATAAATTCATCTAGTTGCATATAGAGACCAAGTTCCTAATACAAATGACTCTTGATTATTTTTTTAGCCTCTTCTACCACATGCATTCAGTATCAGGTCTAAACATAACAATAAACACACTAATTATATTAATCCCTTAATTTATTTCTAGGTGTATCAATTATGATTGCTCAAATCATATTCTAACTTTTACATTCAGATTATTGTTTATTGATATACTTTATACAATATTAATTACTTCCTTTATTTCATATTTTTAAGTTCACATAAATTTAAAATAAGGTAAAACATATTGGTGAACCCATATTTTGTCTATAACATATAAAAACACTAGGTTTTTGTTAAGATTTCATCCTTGTTTATAGTGTTTCATATTCTTGTATTCGGGTTTCAAACCTAATATTTAATTTCCCCATACCTTAAGGTAATAAATATTTCTACATATTGGCCCTAGGCTTTTGTATATTTTCATTATTTCATTCTCTGTCATCTAAAAAGGCTAGTTCCCTTGTCTCTATAAGGCAAAGTTCTAGATTATTTGGTGCACATATTGAGAATAATCATATTCTTGTAGTTTAATCTAAAATGGCTAAAATAAATGAGATGATTTTTCATTTTTATTCCTCTTCTTATGATGAAAATATTATTAATGAATGCATACAAACATAATATCGTTTGTTGATAATGGAATGTTTGATTTACAATGTATTAATCAAGATAATCATAAATAATAAGATAGAATCCATCTTGGTGAATTTAATGGGGAATATCTTACACTTGCTAAAGTTTTTTATAATTTTATGACGATTTCCTAAAAATCCTCATGAATTGGATGAGGTTTTAATGTTAATCCAATAAGCTAAAGTTGCACAAAAATATAATGTTGTCACATCTGATGAAAATTGACATGAGTTCTTCACTATTAATAAACTACCTTTTGGATGTACTAATTCCACCATAGGTTTTTAGATTACTACTAATTTTATTATTCCCATGTCTACACTTATGGATACATATATGATGCCCACACAAGGTGTAGGGGAAACACATGATTCCTTATATTACTATTTGTATTCCTACACAACTAACCTATGTAGATCCTATGGTTACTACTCTTGCTTCATCATCATCTTTGCCTACTACATGATCCAAAAAGCTTAATTATATATATATATAGTTTAAGTTTTATAGTTAAAGCAAGGTGTTTTTAAAGCAAGTCATTCAATGGATTCTTTGGCATTGATTTATAATCCATTAACCCCAATTTTTTTTAGTTTGTACCTTACCTATATATTTAATATCTCTTAAGATTACATTATATGATGGTAAACATGATCTAGAGTAACACATAATATTTATATATGCATCATTCTTATATTATGCCTCCAATGACAAGTTATCAACTAATTTATTTCCATGAAGTCTTAAGGAATATGATTTTTTATGGTTCTATGATATCTCAGTCCAATCATCTAAGACATTAAATCCTTTAGTTGATTAGTTTGTAGCACATTATTTTATCAATAATAGTGAGACATTATCATTCAAATTACAAAACTCAAGGATCCAATGAACCGATTAGTGACTATGTTCTTTGGTATAACACCGTACTTTTTAAGATGCCAAAACTGATGGCCAACAATGATATACAAGGTATATAAATAAAAGTTTACTTACCCTCTCCATGAGTATATTATGTTCAATAAATTATAGTCATTTGAAGAGTTATGACATATAATTAAATATTAAGAAGTTAAGTTCATGGCCTTGAATAAGCTCAAATATGTGTGTAATGCTCCAAATACTTCAACTGTAAGCTTTTAAATCAAACAAAGATACAAGGTCAAATTAAATGATATTAAAAATAATAAAAAATAAACTTTAATGTAATATTATACCCCAATAATCAACTTGGTGTATCCCCTCCATAAAGGAGGTAGTTTTCAATATTACCTCAACCTCCTCATATACTATTATATAAATTACTAAAGAGTAACCTTATATCCTGCCCCACAGAATATGTTGATATGATTAGGAATAAACCTAAAGGATCTGATATTAATATATATTATGACTATCATCAATGTTTTTGACTTTATATGAATAAATTATTTAAGCTAAGGTATAAGATATAGGTGTACACACAAAAAGTTAGAGAAAAGAAAATAGAAATTCAAAACAACATGAAATTTCTACTCTAACAAAGCAATACACCTCTAGTTGAGAAAACGAGGAAATAAAATGAATTTTAACTTACCACAAAGACCACTTTATTATGTGGATTTTGATTGGATTATGAATGGATGTCATTGCTCATCAAATATGCATAACCAATTTGACTACATGTCCCATTGGTTGATTGATGATTTTATTGATGGAATGATTAAAAGGTGTGGTCTCTCAATTGATAGAGACTCATTAATATATGTTAGCTTATTGTAAATGGAGGAGGGGCCTCCAATTCATAGATTTTTTATGGGAAATGGATGGTGAGATCGATTAAAAATGAATGCCTATATTTGAGTCAAAATCCTCATCAAATGAGGGGAGTTGGCCATTGAATGAAAGGATTGAAGATGTAATTATTTATGTTTATGAAGAGTGGGATTAATTTGCACTTGTTCCTTGCCATGGGTATTTTTTGATGTGATGAATTTATTTTTGGATTGGGTTGATTTGATTAAAACTTATTTTATTGATTTTTTATATTTTGGATTTTAGATTTTGCATGGATTTTATAATTAGCATTAATCAACCACCTAATATTATTACGAGGTTAATTTGGATTTGATTTTGGTGGGATTGGACAAGGTTTAATGTGAAATATGATTAATTGATTTGGGTTGGGGTAGACACCTAAATTATGTCAATATAGTGTTACAATTCATTTACTAATTATTATCATTCATCATTCAGTAATTCTCCCTACTAACCTATCTACCATAAAATATTCAAAGTTTATCCTATTCTAAATAACCCCCTTTGATTAATTAACTAATTAAGTGATATTATTTAAGTTAATTAATCAATTAATTAATTCATGCACACAAAATTTCAAATAAACAAATAAAAATAATAATAAAATTATCCAAACCACATCACCATCCCCCTTAACTAACCACATTTAATCAATTTTCAAACCTCTTTAAAAGATTCCACCCTCTAACAAACCCATTTAAGATATTCAAACATGTTCAAACCACACCATTTAAGACATTAAATCCATTAAAAAACTAATTAACAAACTCATTAATCATTTGACCACTTCTTATTCGTAAGAAATTCTTAACCAATCCATTGAATGCATGTGACTTGTAGACTCAATATTCACCATCTAAATTTAAAAATAATAAGTCTAGATTAAATCTGATTATCCATTTTCCATCTAAAAAATCTATAAATTTATGTCCCTTCCTCAATTGTGAGGATCATTTGAATTTCCATTGAAATTATCATCATAAGATCTATCAAAATGATCAACTTGAGATCAAATCTATCATCAACCTATGGTCATGTTGCTAAAATTTCTTACATAAGAACTTCATTTGAGCAACCAAATATCAAGAAATAAAGAGTGAATCCAAGTTAACAAATAAGAGGTGTCTTCATTATTGGTAAGTGAAGATTCTTCTTGTGTTTTATATTTCAAGCTATATTATATATTTATGTTGGATTTAGAACATGAGATAATTATTATTCCTAGTTCCTAGCTTGAGTTTTGAATTCTAACATTTATAGGGGAATGGCCAAATTGCAATGGATTAAGTTATGGATGTTGATGATAGGATTAACATGGTATGGTGGAATAAAAATTTTATGGCTTAGTGATGTTAGGGAAAATTAGAGATGATTATAGATAAGTAAGGTAGATTAGGGATGATGTTAGTACAAAGTGTTAAAAGTGTCAAAAGTATAGTTTCCAAATTAGAGTGTCTACATTTCACCCCTCTTTACAAAGGCATTATGAATGGATGAAGTTATTGTGTTTCAAATAATGTATAATAATAAAATAGGTGCAAGAAGATGCCCCAAGTGGTGCATGATGAACATTAGATGATGATGTGATGCCGCCTTGAGAAGACATGTAGGGAAGAAAGAAATTGATGGTCTCTCAAAAGGAAGAAAAGGTCCAAAATTAGATGGAAGGGAATGAAAATTAATAAAATTAGGTGAAAAGAGGAAAATCAGACAATTAAGGATAATATTAGAATAATTAGGGTTTAAATGGATGAAAATTAGGTTAAATTTTTTAAATAGGGTGGCGGAAATAGAGGGGTGTGAGTGAATAAATAATGAATGGGGGGGATGTGTCATTTATGCCCTAGCCAATTGAGATATTTTTTATTTGGATTGGAATAAATTTTTGAGATAATGGACTATATTCCTTCATATAGGAACCAAAATGAGTGAGTGAGGAAATACCAATGTCCACAGGGGAGTGGGCTACCAGTAGGTACCTTTTAGATTTTGTGATTTTGAATTTTTTAGTCATTAATAGGTGTGAAACCTCATGTAAAATGTAGATTATATGATTAAATTTTTCCTCGTGGTGTTTGTGTACACAAAAATAACATTTTTACCCTAAATTTTAACGCTTTTGCTCAAATTTTGTTTTTTTGATCCAGTAGCATTTCCATGTTTTTAGTGTCATTTGAGAAATATTAGTGTCATATGTGCCATTATTCATTTCATCTACATGACTGTGATGATTTTAGATATATTTTAATGTATAAAAATACATCAAAAAATTTATTCCATGCATAGTGTTTACACCCAAAATGTGGATTTTAAGATGAATTTTATGGAAATGACTATGTTCATTATTCAATGATTGCATAAGCATCTGCCTATCATTTTAGCCTAATAAAGATGATAAAAAATGTTAGAACTGATCTAAAATTTTGATGCAAATGAGTTCATACTACTAGAGGTAGTGGTTATATGCCATGAAACATAGATGTAGAGATCAAGGAAGATAGATATTTATTGACCATGTGGTTGGGTTCTAGCATTCAGAGACCACATTTCACCTACTGATCAATGACATGAAAATTACCATTTATGATGTATTTAGGATATTACGGATCCCCATACATGGATATAGGATATATTAGAGGGGTGTAACACTATGAGCAGTGATGTAGAGGCTGGTAGATAGGTCTGACATCCCAATGCATGGATATGGTCAACACTTAGATGCATGTATAGTAGAGGGCTGGATAGATTTATTTCTCATAGTTATTATGGCCATTATTAGTGAAAATATATTGCCTAACAAGACTAACCAATTTTTATATATGTGATTTGTAAACGTGATCACATATATGATAGAGGATGACATAGTATTTTATTTGGGGCCTTGTGTACATTCCCAATTATACATGGATCTACATTTGGTTGTGTATAGGTATGGGAAGAACATCACGGCTTTCACTTTGATATAGGTGTGGGTTTTGGAGCACATCATTGTAGATAAACTAGTACATGCATAATAACAATGAAATAGTAATGAACCAATAATATATAGATGGGTAGTTGTCATCAACAAATAATGCCATCATTTAAGAGATCTAGCCTACTATATATGAGTGATAAACTAGCTATAACTATAAAATATCATATAGAGGCCATACAAGGGGATCATATTTTACTAGATATTTATACTACTTAGATTATTTAGTGATAGAGTGTCATATCACAAGGTGTAAAGACTACATCATTGAGTGTTACAACTTGTTGGGTGAATATTTTGTTGGCCAACTAACTGGTGACCAAAATAGTTCCTATCACCACAGCATGGTTAGATGGGTCATCCTGGTGTGCAGGTTTACTACATCAACAAGGGACAAATCTCTCCTCTCATCAAGGGGAGGTTCCCTATTAAATATGTGAAGCTATATACAATATATATAAGCAGAAAGTAAGACACAGGGGTGGGATAAACCATCCATCTCTCTTTTTTCAAAGATGATGCTAACAAACAAAAGAGAAATCTTGGGTGATTGGTGAAGGTACTTCTCTTATTTCAAAAGTAACATTCAGCCAAGATCTAGATCCCTTCCTAGATAGTAAAAATCTTGGTGAAGCGACATAAGGCACTTCTCTTCTTTTAGAAGTGCTTATTCTTGCAAACAACAGGAATCTTTTTGGTTAGTAACTGGTAACCAAAGCTGCAGAGTAACCAATAGCTTGAAATGTAGCATAAAGTCTCCACCTCAACTGCCCAAGAGTGAAATATGAAGAACAATGGGGGCACAAAGTCATCCCAAGGTCCTTTACCCACAAACATAAAAGAAAAACACACACTGAAGACAACTATGACAACACAAAGTCTGAAAGTAGTTGGCTTTAGGACACCTTCCTTATCACCTCCACTAGTCCTGCTTGTTAAATCAAATAAATAAGAATGCTTTCAGAAGATAGACATAATAACAATCTCTTAAAGTAGCACAAGCTATAACAGCATAAAGTTTGCAAGTAACTTGCTTTCTCATTCAATCAAAGAAATATGAATTACAATCTGAGCTCAAAGTCTCAGTAATGCCTTTCAATTCAAGCAGAGTTTCACTTCTAGTAAGGGGAAGATCTCCCTTGTAACAAATGAGAGATTACAATATATAGCGCTCCAAGAAAGACTTGGGCACTTGTTTTCATGAAAAAGGCCTATGCTACAGTCAGAATCTTCAATGCACCTTCAGTTCTGTCTGGAGGGACCATGATGGGAATAACACATTGCCTCAACTATGGCATGTCCATTCATCTAATGTCTCTTCCTTGGTATGGACTATCTGGTCCTTTCTCTGATGTTTATGTAGCTGTCCAATTCACCATTACTTCATGGAAGAAAATAAGGCTTGTGTCCTTGATTTGGTGTGCTCAGAAGTCTACTTGATTCACTGTTTCACCTACTAGGAATAACTCTTTTGAAGATATTTCTGGTCCTTTGGTTTTGCTCCTCTCTTCACTGCTTAAGTTCATCTTTGCTCTCTGGTTGAACCATCACTTTAATTGAACTTGCCTTTAGAATCGTCCATGTTGCTTCTTTGTCCTTTATAGCCCTTCTTGTCTAAGTCTTTGGGGGGTCCTTTCTGCATCTTTGATGAGTGGCAAGTTTTGTTGTTATGAAACTCATTAGAAACTCATGGAAAATTGGATCCACAACACGTCTTGCTCAAGAAAATTCAAAATGGGAACACGGATGCAAACACTTGTCACACTCTGCTGAGTCATAACAAGACACGTGACGTATTCCAATCTGCTTTATAATGGACACGTGGCAGCTTTCAGGCTTCTTTCTCTCGATGGGCTTTATCCTTTATGTCCTTCGGATAGAATGTCTGAAGGAAATCTTCCTTGCCTTTGCATCTTTCCTGCCGGGCTTTTGCTTTGTCTTTCAGGCAAATTCCTTTAGAAAATTTGTCTGAAGGATTTTGCTTTGTCTTTTGCCTTGTTCACTTTTTTAAAGGAGTTCACTTTGTTCACTTTTGCTCGCTACCCTCTGCAAGGGCACTTGGCTTGGTTCACAACCCTCCATAAGGGCACTTGTTCCTTTGGCTTTGGGGCAGCCCCTTGAACCTGTTGATTGAACCGACTGATTGAACCAACTTTGGTTCAATAGTTCAATGGTTCAATATTGCATTTGAATCCATCTTTTTGTCTAAGTCTTTTGATCTCTTTGAACTGATTGAACCCATTGAACCAATTTGGTTCAAGGTTTAACAGTTCAATGGTTCATTCCTTTGTTTTTCACCAAGTCCTTTGATCACTTGAATAAAATGCATTGAACCAACTGCTCGTTGAACCTGTTGAACCATTGAACCTATTGAACCTTTGCCGAAGTGATTAACTATTGCCAATGACGTTGAACCTTTGAACCCATTGAACCCGTTGGACCAAAATGGTTCAAAGTTCAATGGTTCATTCCTTGCTTAGAAGCTTACTGATGAACATTTTTAGTTGAACCAAGGCATTGAACCAATCCTGAAAATGAGTAAGTGTTGGAAACTTTTTATTTTAATTGAACTCACCTGTAAAAGCCTTTAAACTTATTGAACCTGCTAACTTCAAGCATGTTGAGTCTGTAGAAACATATCTGTAGAGTCCATAGATTTGAGTCCCTTGAAAGAGTCTATAGAAATGCCCCTACGAAGTCCATAGATTCAAGCCTACAGAGTCCATAGATTCAAGCCTACAGAGTTCGTATATTTCTGAGAAAGGTTTGAAAAATGAAGAACCTGAATGCTCAGAACAATTTTTGAAAGGGGAAGAGAGGATTTTGGTCTATAGGACCAAAATAGTTCAAATGTTGTCCCAAAAATGAGTGATATTTTTGGGGGACAACACAACCCACAAAAGGTCTGATGACATTTTAGCTTATAGTAGGATATCCTAATGGGGTTACATGTTTTTACTCGTGTGTCTAGGGAAATTCAATAGTGGGGGCCTCTTCTAAACCATAAATTAGCTACGAGTAATTAGTTTTTGTTTCAAGGTGTGCAGTGGGATGTTGGGCCAACCATAGCAGATATTGAGATGGTTGAGGTATATGTTACTTGGTGGGCCAAAATTATTCTTGTTAGATTGAAATTTATAGATGTGAGGCTGAGGACATTACAAAAGAGGATTAGAGTGATTGTGATGAATTTTCCATAATGGAGGTGATATTAGAGGGAAAGGTAGAGTATCACTCCTATTCAAGTAGGTTATTAGACAATTTAAGGTAGAGGAGGTGGTGGATGGGGGTTAGATATCCCATATAAGATGTGGTTTATCTAGTGTAGGCAATAGTGAGATCACCAATTATCACATTGGCATGTTTAGATCTAGGGGTGATTTTAGTAGTGATAGTGCCTATAGGAAGTATGGGGAAGGGTCATTACAACCATCATAATGGCCACAAGATGTAGCCTTGATACATATCCTCTACTAGGAGATAGCCCTTAAGGATACTAAAAATATTGGACTCTAATGTATGATGGTGAGTCATCATGCACATCTTATAGTGAGGGATGTAGATGTGACATGGTTTATAGTGGGCATGGCCTAATTCGATATTATAGTGACATCATTGATAGGGGATACATAGAGATTCCAGGTGAGTGAAATATGGCTCACTCCATTATGACTTCATAGGGCCTAGAAAAGACATTTTATAATAGTCTAAGTGTTGTAAGGGAGGTGGCTTACTATAGTAAATTGTACAACATGGAAGTACCCATATATCATAGAGTGCCATCCTATGTCAAGTAATTATGGATGTGATTAAGAGCATCATGGATAGTGCCATCATCATAGAAAACTACATTAGCACATTCAGTGGTGGCCCCTCTTAGGAGGATTCCAACACCAGAGAGTGCTTCACCTAGGAGGTCACCAAGCAAGAGTCCTTTTGTAGAGGGATAGAGTGATAGTTGATTACTCATTTTGTGTATATGATTTTTATAAATGTAGATGGACATTATGCATAGTGATTACATGGATATTATATATATATATATATATATGGACATTCAATTTATATGATGATGATTTGATTTTGATTTGTCTCATTGACCCATGTTGTTATTATAATGTGATGTGATGGTATTTGATTGTGTGTTTTATTAATATTATGGATGTGATGTATACACATGAAATATTATTTTAGATGATTAGATGATATGATGTTATGTCATGTTGTGATAGGCTAACACTCTTGCTTTTATGTTTTTAATTTCACACCTAGTCAAGCTGCATGAATAGCGTGATAGGATTATATGTATGGATAAGGATGAATAAGAGGATATTATACCAATATTTCATGATGTTACACTTATTTGAGAAACCTAATTTTTGATATAGAATAGATAGGATGCACTATGATATGGAAAACCATGATGACCTTTTTGTAATATGTCACTAGACTGACACATACACAACAAAAAATCAAAACACATAAATAATAAATAAAAACACACATAAAAGAAAAAAACAATAAATATGTGTACATGATTAGATAAAAAATAAAACAAACCATAAAATAAGGTGCTCTGATCCCAAATCAAATTAGTAACCCAGTGTGTGAATAGTGATAATATTGATACCTCATTATGCCCCAATCCATGATATATATGAGGGGGTGCGATTTGGAAACATATATCCTAATGAAGCAATAATAATTTATTTAAAAAATGATAAATAATCTATAATAGGAATAAGGACAAGATAAAATATTTTCTTGGATTTTTAGACTTTTTTATATTTTTGTATTTTCTACTTTTTAGGTTTTTTTATTATAGACAAAGACTACTAGTAAATAACAATTGGTTCTAGAAATTGGGATGGAAGTGATAGGGAGTGGAAATATTTAGGGATTTAGTATGATATCTCTAATTACTAAATTTCTTGTTCTTGATTACACATATGTTGTGTTGACTCCATGATGCAAAGACTTTGAATTCCTTCGGTATTACCACAACATGTTCAAAAATTATGCCATGTTCTCATTTAGGTCAAAATGGGAAGAATAAGGGTGTTATGGGATGAATACTAATATGGTTGGCTATGTAATAGGATATTAGATTGGGAATGATGTAAATTTAGCCCCAAGTGCAGGGTACTTGTAGAAAATAAATTAAACCTCTAGATGTGAAAGTGTTTTATGTGCATGGTTTTCATACGTTAGTTAAGCTCCTAACCATATTCCATGGATAGTTATTAGGATATTTAACCAAATTTGGAAATGATTAATCTTGACCAAATTTGACTTTTAGGTCAAATTGGGGCACCCATAGGTAAAAAGTTGACTTTTAGGTGTTGTAGGGGTCTAATATAAACGTCACAAGGTGTTTCATAGGATAATTGATTTCATTTAGTTATACTAGCCTTGGTCATTAGTCATGTTAGTCCTTTAGTCATTTTGGGTCATTTAAAGGTAAAAAATGTGCATGTAATGAGTTATACAAATTTATTGGGAAGTGTGGAGGGCCCAAAAGGTGATGTCACATGACATGTGTCCTAGGAGGTCTTAATCAACTAACATACCTGAAAGATGGTAGGTTTTTCAGAAAAAAGGCAATTTTCTTAGGAAAAGAGAAGAAAATGGCACTTTTATGGCCCATGCGGAAGTGTACCATGTGGTAGAAGATCATGGTATGTCTCTTTAGATTATCTAAGCTTAGTTACATGTTTGGTTTTCTCTGGAAGTGCCATTTTTTGCCCAAAATTGTTCTACTCCTTTATAGTCTTCTTAGCAAGCAAAAGTGACCTTCAAGTTTATTATTAGTATGGAAAACTCAATAAGTTTTAGGTAAATTTTTTTTTAGGTTGTTTTAAACTCATATACCTTCATTTACATATAAAGAGTTTGAATATTTATGGCATGTGCTTCATGAACCATCCTTTGAAGTTGACTATACTTTTATGCCTACTGTTTCGAGCCCTTGTAGGTTTTACTCCATTTTGGGGAGGTCCATAAAAAATAGTTGGTGATATTGGTTCCAAATTATTTTTACTTAATCCTCAACTACTCTCCATTATTTTTTTCACATTTCATGATGTTTTGATATGCAAATCATCTTAAGTTGTAGGAGGATGCACTATGCTGGTTACAAGCAGTTTTTTT
This sequence comes from Torreya grandis, assembly GCA_037957365.1. Classification (NCBI taxonomy): domain Eukaryota; kingdom Viridiplantae; phylum Streptophyta; class Pinopsida; order Cupressales; family Taxaceae; genus Torreya; species Torreya grandis. The sequence goes on from JARHVA010000146.1 coordinate 1,927,387, forward strand.
CACCATGTTTAGGGTTTCATGCTTTGAAAATGGATCCAGGGGTTGTGATAGGTAATTATTCATGTTTAAAATGTGTTAAAATAATCTCATGTCATCTCAGGTTCATTCACCAAGTAATTTCCATGAAAGTGTAGTCTTTAAGAGCCATACAGTCAATTGCCATAGAACTGCCATACCCAGTCAATTTGGAGCTATGCACAGTTATAAATCATATCCATGGATCCATATAGAGTTTTTAAATGTTTATATATCTCTTTTAAATATGTACAAGTGACTAGGTTTCTATATGGTGCAATAAAAGGGGATGGTTGTAGTCATGGGAAACTTTTATACACAGTCTACCATTAGTGAGCATCTAAAGGTGCTTGAAAAAGAATTTGACTTTGAATAGGGTGTGGTTACATTCGTTTCAGAAATTTTGAGATGTTAGAATTACATTTTGGGTCATTTTAATGAATATATAATCCATTGGTAGGCAAGGCAATGCATACTACCCAAGTTGTACTCACTAATTGTACATAGAGGTGGTAATACAGAGAGTGAAAAGGCCATTTCAAAGTGTGAAATAACTGTTTGAACCCTAATTGAGGTCATGGTAAGATGGAAAAATCATGAAATTTTTTTTGAAGTGATATATGTATAAACCAAGTTAAAAACCACCTCCATGGATGATGATTGAGGTTTGGCCCTTTGTCCCCAAAATTGCAAAATAGATGTCCAGGGGTATTTTGGAAGGACCATATAACAAGGTTGCAATAACTTTTAAGGCATACTAATGACTTGGTTTTATATCTATATAATATGATTATAAGGTTATAATGGTTTAAAGTTACCTATTTTGACCTAAATATAATCAATAGGATATGATAGCTGGTTTTTATCCCTCATTCACATCTACAGTTCATACACAAGTCCTGAAACATCCACCAATAGCCAAAGGGCAGGTTCCCAAATTGTCATCAACAAGGACTTAAGCATGGAACACATACATTTATCTATGGGATATGATTATAAGTGTCTCAAGATATTTATGGGTAATGAAAAACATTTCCAAATATAATATTCATATACAGGGGTCCCTTCAGGTTAAAACATGCACCTACATCCAGCTTTAGGTGATTGTCTCAGTCAGGCAGTGAACAAGTTTGAAATCCTAGGAGATAGTCTAACCCAAGTTTGAAATGGATGAATTAAATTTTTTAATATATGATAATTTAATAATTTAATGGGGCTTATGTAATGTCTTAAAATCCTAAACTTGCAGGAACACCTACAGGAGGTAATTTTCACCTACAGGTAGGGGGCACATAGTCTTTACTAAAGGAAAGGAAAGGGTTTTAAGGGTTAAAGTGTATGTGGAAGAATGAAATGAATTAATAAGGTAAAAATGGTGTTTATAACTTAAAGGAGACCCTAAAACACCATTCCAAATGTATAATTCATAGAAAGTCTACCTATAGGTACACTCCAAAAAACAAACAACACAGTCAAGAATAAGAAACTCAATCTTGTGAATTCAAGAGTATGGAGGATGATTTAAAGGTCAAGGTGTTGAACAGACATTGGAGACACTCTATCATGACCATGAAAACATGTATAGGATTTTTATAGTGGATATATAACATGGAAAAAGATCAAACAAGCAAAGACATAGTCCATAGTCTTAAACCCTACACATTCCCTTTTCTAACAAGTCTATTTTGTTTTTTAAGGAGTTAAAAGAGTAAAAGGCATGATAATAGGTTTTAATTTGGTGGAAATAATCCTTAAAACTTGTATAATCACCTCCAAAATTTGGTTTTATTGATAAAGTATGGGAAGTTCCCTCTATTTTGTCTCAAATAGAGGGTACTTTCCCCATGATAAGCCCTACAATCTGATCAAGTGGAGAGAAAATAATGAACCATTTAATAGCCTTGTATGAAAGTATGGAAATTTAAAAAATTATAGTAAAACATGAATAACCTTTATATAAAGGGTAAAACTGAATAGGGTATCCCAGATCATCAAATTTATAGATAGGCCTAGTGGACATGGTGAGGCCTAGTGCCCAAATGAAGGGTCACTCACACTTATAGACCTAATCATGATTTATAAATTTTTGGAACATGTTTATGGAATCATGATATAATTTCATAATCCATTGGAATGTAGAGGAACCATAAGAAAACTCATGTTGGGCTCTAAAGTGTAAACAAACCTACTAAGCATGATTAGGCCTAGCATCCAAAAAGGGGTCAAATTCATATTTGGTTTTATATGATCAATAAAACCTATTTGATCATGCATATGGAGGAAAATAAGATGTGTTAAATCTTTTACAAGGCAAAAAAAATCAAGGAAGCCATTTTTGGCCCAAAATCAACTCAGACCTACAAGGAAAAAGGAAAAGAGCTTGATAGGGCAAGATTGAATGCTCATACCTCTTTTAATGATAATCATGTGAGTATAAGGAGTTAAAGGATGTTTATGAGGGTCTTAAAATATGAATTTTTATTATTTTTTTACAATTTGGATGTCAAAACTTTATGGAGAAACCTTAAGAATGAAAATTGCTTAAAACCCTTGCAAACCCTTTCTAGTGACCAGTTTAGAGAATGGATTTGGAAATCTGATTTAATGGAATAGTTTGACCATGAAACCTATTTTAACTTATAGGGGACTCTCTCAATCTTATCCTACTACTTTTTGGTTGTATGAATTTGTATAGACAAGGTGAAAAATAAGGTATTTTGAACATTTTTTGTGTTTTATAGGTTCTAAGAGGAGTCAAAGGATGAAACCAACTTTATGAGGAATATTTAGAATTTTTATAACTCCCCGTGTTAATTTAATGCCTTGAAAAATCTTATAAGTGTGAAAATAATAGCTTTCATCTCAGCAAATCAAAACTAGCCTAGTGGACATGCTAGTGAGAAGGGTGAAAAGCTTCAAGTGGGGTAATTTAAAGGTGTGCTTGATGCTTATAAGGAAACTAATGGCATTTAAACTTTTCATACACTCCCTCCCATGGATTTTCATGAGAAAATAAATCCAAATTTGAGGCCAAGTGTGTTGGGTGAATGGAAGAAGAGATTTCTTGATAGTTGATGATGATGGTATATATTAGATGATTCCAGATGACCAGGCATGCAACCAATGCATGGAGAGACATGTATTAAATCCATCCCATTCATTATAATCATCATACCTGTTATCAACTTAGAGCTGTGCCCTAATTTGAAGATGAGCGTGAAACAGCCAGTCCTTTATCCAGCTGAAACAATGGGATCTTCTCACGAGGGTGGGTGCCTCAAAGGTGAGAAGAACCTCTAGAGAAGGTTGGTTCTTGTATGATGTATCAATGAAGATCCCTACTCTGCACTATAGACTACCATGGAAAAGGGAGAAGGAAACTTAAAGGGGAAATCCTACCTAAAAATGGTGATACACTAGAAGTTTGGTCCACTCAACTTGGAACCATGAACACTGAATGAACAAGGGAGAAGGAAGACCTATGATTTCAATCAATCACTTATGCATAAGTATTTCATGCATAGATTCTATGCAATCACTAAAACCTAAGGTAAAATGATGGAGAGAGGTCCAATACAAGACACTTTATAGCCACCTAACATCCACTTACAACTTCAACAAGGATATAAAGAACACTTTAACATGACCTGCACAAGGATAATCTAACAACTAGGCATGAAACATAATTTGGGAAGGGAGAGAAATCTACCACTTATGCAAATTGCTAAATGAAATATACACTATGCCAATGCTTGAAATCTAAAAGTATAGTCCTTCTATTGATTGAAGAGGCTACATAACTCACCAATGGCAGACTCTAGTCTAACCAAGAGAGAGATTGGATTATTTTAAAATAAGGTTGAAAGCCATTATATAGAAATTACAAGAGGCTAAAGATTGGCACTAAAGATTTGAAGAGAAGGATTTACTAGTGTTAACTCTAGGCTTTACTTGGCCTTTCAATAAAATATATTTTCTTTTTTGTCCTTGCATGAAGCTTCTTCGTTTGATGAAGCAAACTTATCTTTGGTATGAACTGCCCACCTCTCTTGCATGGAAATCTATGTAAATGTCAAATTTAGAAATCCATGTGAGTTGCTTGATGCTGAGTTGTAGTGTTTGAAAGCTAAGTTAACCATAGAGATCATGCTGAGTTGGATGAAGAGATCAAGCTGAGTTGGACTTTCAGATGCATGAGTTGGCTAGAGATGAATAGGACCTCAGCAGCCAGCCAACTGAAGCTTTGACCATAGTTTGAAAATATCCCTTGCTTCCATGCATTCTAACCAATTTTATTTTACCCATTCGTGCCTATTTCTAGTGGGATTCTATATATTCAGATGTGTTAATCTAATTATATCTAGTTTATATTTTCTCCATTGGGCTTGCTTTCAGAACTCTGACTTTACCCTTGTTCCTACGGTTACTTCCCAGGGTCAAAATTTGATGGCTAGTGGGACATCACCTTTGGTCATTTATTCCTTTGAGATAATCTTCCGTAGAATTCCTTTGGACTTCTCTCTCTTTGGATACCTTTACCTTTTCTCTTGTTTGTGCCTTTTCTCCATGGGCTTTTGTCTTAATCGGGTCCTTTATTGTTTTGGTGGCTGAATTTCTTCAGACTTTCATCTGAAGGAATTCCTTCAGACAAAAAGTCTGAAGGATATCTTTCCTTTACTTTTTCTCCTTTGTTTTACTTATCTTTTTGTGGCCTTTCTACACATCATTTTTCCACGGACCCTCAGGGTTTTTGCCTTTGTATTTTGCCGTCGGACTTTCTTCTGGCTTTGCTTTGTGCAAGCCTTCTAAATTTCTTCAGACTTTTTATTTGAAGGAATTCCTTCAAACAAAAGCTTGAAAGAATATCTTCTCTCTTTTGCCTTAGCTTTTTCCTATTTTTCTTTGTTTTTTCTTCAGACTTTGCTTTGTGCAAGCCTTCCAAATTTCTTTGGACTTTTGTCCGAAAGAATTCCTTTGGATAAAAGTTTGAAGGATATCTCTTTGCCTCTGATCCATTTCAATGTTCCCTTCATCAAAGATAAGTACCCTTCGGCACTGACCAAGTGCCCTTCAATAAAGACAAGTCGATCTCCCTTTGTGCCCTTCAAAAAAATTGGAGGGTACCCGGGCTTTTGCAAAGGTCTTTGGATTTGGTCTTGCATCTGCCCGAAGGGTAGGTGCCCTTTAGGAATATTGAAAGTGACCCTTCCAAAGGGTACCATACCCTTCAGATTTCTTGAAAATGTCCCCCCCCTCTAAATTAATCCTTGGCTTTCCTTTATGTGGACTTTCCTTCTTAGTGTTCTTAATTTCTTCAAACTTTTGTCTGAAGGAATTCCTTCAGACAAAAGTTCAAAGGTTTTATTTATCTGAAGTTATAACCTTTTTTATGAACCTTTCTAAAGGAATTCATCCTTTTTAGCAAGGACCCTACAAAAAAAATGTACTCTTCTTCCTTGGCTAGAGACTTCAATTTTTTGAATGGCGAGAGACAATCTGACTTGTGGAAGAATTGTCAACATTTTTGGCAACTCAGCTAGCTCAGCATGCCTGTTATGCTTGAGAACCTAGGCCATGTATAAACACTATTTGAATTCCCAGATGGTGAATCTGATTTCTGATTTAAAATTTGATCTGATCATTGCTGTAGCAACCTCCTTCTTCAAAATAAGAATGGAAAAACATGAAATTAGAAAACTAACCAAAATGCAAATGTGCAAACAAACACTTATTGGAACAAAATTGAAGCAACTAGTGTGCTTGAACAACACTTGGAGGAAAGTAGAAACAAATTAAATAACCTAGTTAACCATGATAAGGCACGATCTTCCTGGATTAAATGGGAAATTCTTAAACTCACTCTTTTTGAGAGATGGTACAATTTGTAAAGAAGCATGTTTATTAGTCATAACCTTAGATGAGGCATTTTCCTTGTCTATGAACTGTATTAGCATCTTCTTGAATGAGTCATCAACAACAAACCAAAAAAACTCATCAAGTGCCTCTTGATCTTTTTCAGATTGCTTTTTCTCTACCACCTTATCAAGTGATATCTCATTTATGCATGGTTATTGAGTGACCACATCCTCCTTATTGACTGCTGCAAGATCATCTAGCTCTTCAATCTCTTGTGGAGATTCAAGGTACATTAGCCAATTATCTTTATGTTCCTCATTTTGATCTATTTGAACTAAATTAGCTATAATTCTATTCGGATCCTTCTCAATAGGAGATACCTGTAACTCATGTATGACTTAAATTTGTACCAGCACCTCTTAGAGTTCATCTACATCAAGATCAATATTCTCACTCTCAACTATAATTGGATGCTTAATTACAACCTCAAGTGAAGTGTCAATAGGAAATTCTTCTTTAGACACTTCTGAATCATCCTCTACATATTCTGCAAGAACTTGTCTTGTAGCTGCAACCTCTTTCTCAATACTCCACAGAACAGGATCCTCCTGAGGAAGGGGGATGGTAGGAGGGTGATGAAATTCATTTTTTTGAGAGGGAATATGAAGCATGGGAGGTTTATCATGATCAGATTTTGGAATCTTGAGGGAAAAGGAATTATCTAGGGAGTTTTGGAGAGGAGGGAAAGAGAAACTCTTAAAGACCTCTGTATTTTGTTCCTTCCACTTGGCCATTGCTTCATCAAAGTCTAGAACCTACTTGTCTTCCTGGACAACCTAAGCTTGAGGGATGATTTGTGAGGAAAGGGGACTATAGGAAGGTTAAGTCTCATAAATAGTCACTTGAATAGGCTTTTGAATAGGATTTTGACTCCAACTAGGAAGCTCCCGTGGCACATACTAGGGATGGTTAAGAACTTCATGAGAATAAGAAGCACCATAGCCTTTTGTAGACAATTGGTTTAACTCAATTTTCTACCTTTCCTAAGCCTCTATCTTTTCCAATACAAGAATATATAGCCCATTTATCTCTTCTGGATCATTGGACACATTTCAAAATAGACCATTTACTTCCTCATACTGAGAGTTAGAACAAACCTTTCTTGCATATGCTAGTATTCTAAGCTCTATTTCATTCATTTTTTCTTGAAGGCAATATTACTCATATGCAACATCATAGCCATATGGGAAAGATGAAATTTGATCCTGAGACTAATATGGCTTACCAGGAAGGTAAGAGTCATGCTCCTGATAAGGCTCAACATAGCCTTGATAATATTCTTGATAAGGGTAACTAGACTCATAAAGAGGCTCATAGGTATCATGACCATGTTGGTATGATCCATCATCGGGCTGATAAGGAAACATAACATAGGAATTCTATCCATATACAGCCATCAAAATTCATTCATGATAATACAATAAAAATAGACTTACATGGAAGTTGTCCCTAAACTGTTAGAAGCAATTACTTGAGCTTGGAATCACAAAGTACTTCTTGAAGAACACTACTACAACTGCAATTTCATCAAGACTAGCTAAAATAGGTCCCACCGGGCATGCCAAAAATTGTTGTCAACCTAGAGTTGTGCCCTAATTTGAAGATGAGCGTGAAATGGCAAGTCCTCTATCTGACTGAAACAATGGGATCTTCTCACGAGGGTGGGTGCCTCAAAGGTGAGAAGAACCTCCAGAGAAGGTTGGTTCCTGTATGATGTATCAATGAAGATCCCTACTCTATGCTGCAGACTACCATGGAAAAGGGAGAAAGAAACTTAAAGGCGAAATCCTACCTAAAAATGGTGATACACCAAAAGTTTAGTCCACTCAACTTGGAACCATGAACACTGAATGAACAAAGGAGAATGAAGACCTATGATTTTAATAAATCACTTATGCATAAGTATTTCATGCAGAGGTTGGATCCAATCACTAAAACCTGAGGGAAAACGATGGAGAGAGGTTCGATACAAGACACTTTATAGCCACCTAACATCCACTTACAGCTTCAACAAGGATATAAAGAACACTTTAACATGACCTACACAAGGATAATCTAGCAACTAGGTATGAAACAGAATTTGGGAAGGGAGAGAAATCTACCACTTATGCAAATTTCTGAATGAAATATACACTGCCAATGTTTGAAATCTAGAAGTACAGTCCTTCTATTGATCGAAGAGGTTACACAACTCACCAATGGTAGAGTCTAGTCTAACCAAGAGAAAGACTAGATTATTTTAAAACAAGGCTAAAAGCCATTATATAGAAAATTACAAGAGGCTAAAGATTGGTGCTGAAGATTTGAAGAGAAGGATTTACTAGTGTTAACTCCAAGATTTACTTGGCCTTGCAATAAAATATATTTTCCTTTTTGTCCTTACATGAAGCTTCTTCATTTGATGAAGTGAACTTATCTTTGTTATGAACTGCCCACCTCTCTTGCATGGAAATCTACGTAAATGTCAAATTTAGAACTCCATGTGAGTTGCTTGATGATGAGTTGTAGTGTTTGAAAGTTGAGTTAACCATAGACATCATGCTTAGTTGGATAAAGAGATAAATCTGAGTTGGAATTTCATATGGATGAGTTGGCTAGAGACGAACAAGACCTCAGCAGCTAGTCAACTAAAGCTTTGACCGTAGTTTGAAAATAGCCCTTACTTGCATGCATTCTATCCAATTTTAGTCTATTCATTCATGTCTATTTCTGGTGGGATTTAGTATATTCAGATGTGTTAGTCTAATTATATTTGGTTTATATTTTCTCCATTGGGATTACTTTTAAAACTCTGACTTTAACCCTATTCCAACGGTTACTTCTCGGGCTCAAAATTTGACAGCTAGCGGGACGCCACCTTTGGTTATTTATTCCTTCAGGATAATCTTCTATAGAATTCCTTCAGACTTCTCTCTCTTTGGATACCTTTACATTGTCTCCTATTTGTGCCTTTTCTCCATGGGCTTTTGTCTTAGTTGAGTCCTTTATTCTTTTGGTGTCTAAATTTCTTTGGACTTTCATCTGAAGGAATTCCTTCAGACAAAAAGTTTGAAGGATATCTTTCCTTTACTTTTTCTCCTTTGTTTTACTTGTCTTTTTGTGGCCTTTCTGCATGTCATTTTCCCATGGACCCTCAAGCTTTTTGCCTTTATATTTTGCCGTCAGACTTTCTTTGGGCTTTGCTTTGTGCAAGCCTTCCAAATTTCTTTATAATTTTTGTTTGAAAAAATTAGAGGGCCCCCGGGCTTTTACAAACGTCTCTGGATTTGGTCTTGCATCTACCCAAAGGGTAGGTGCCCTTCAGGAATATTGAAAGTGACCCTTTCGAAGGGTACCCTACCCTTCAAATTTCTTGAAAATACCCCCCCTCTAAATTAATCATTGGCTTTCTTTTGTGCGGACTTTCCTTCTTAGTGTTCTTAATTTCTTTAGACTTTTGTCCGAAGGAATTCCTTCGTATAAAAGTCCAAAGGTTTTATTTATCTGAAGTTAAAACCTTTTTTATGAACCTTTTCGAAGGAATTCATCCTTTGTAGCAAGGACCCTACCAAAACAATGTACTCTTCTTCCTTGGCTAGAGACTTCAATTTTCTGAATGGCAAGAGACAATCTGACTTGTGGAATAATTGTCAACAATACCTATACCTATTTATTTTTGGGATGTTCAAATAGGTCCAAATCATGAAGTTACTTTTTTGAGCCAAAAAGAGGAATCTTATGCCACTTTTCAATAGTTTGACTTGGATGAACACTTGGGATTCTTGACCTTTCATGATTCATCCCTTATCATATTCTTATGCACAATTAACTCCTTAGATTAGCTTTAAAAGTTTCCTTATGACCCTTGGACTTCTTTCTTCTCCTCTCTCTATCAAGTTCTATAAGAACTAGCCATTTTGGCCATTATAATCTATGCTCCTCCTAAGTATAGCAAAGTCCTACTCATTTAGATAACATTTGATCAATAAGACTACTTATTTTTACCTCTTCATGACTATTCATAACTGTGTTTTACTTGGATGATGAATCTTGCTTAGTGAAGACAATGGATTCCTTAGCATGTTGTCTCATTCTTGCATCCTATTTACAGTTAGAAAGCTTCTTACAAGAAATGTGAAATGTTTTAGGAAATGCCAAGGATTGAGTGAGTTAATATTTTTATTAGTTCTATTTAAGGCCTATTTTATAGTCCTCCTAGCTTTGTACATTTATCCATAACCTCACAATGTAACATTGCTGTGAGAAGATGAATATTAGAGAAGTGTATGTGTAGTTTGTCCCTTGATTTCATGTGTAACATGCAGCTGGTTAGAAGTCATCACCTTATTTGGTGTATCACCTCCCTTAGGTTAGTTTTATTTTATTTATCTCTATCCCTTTTCACCCCCCAAAGTTAAGTGTAGTTATGATCTAAAGTGGTACATCAAGGGAGCTAGCCATATTTAGAGATTCACCTCATCCTTAGGTTACCCATAAGCCTAGAGGTGTTTTCATTGTGCCACATGGATGAGGATATTTTTTCCATCTCCTTAATGGGTACAAATCCAAGTGACAACAATTTTTGACATTCTTAGTGGAACTCTTGGTCTAAGAAGTTAAGATATTTTTTATGTTGTCTCTCAACAATCAACCTTTGGAGGCATCTATGTAAGCATCAATGGCGACTCCAAAGACATATCAATTGGTCAAGTATCCTAGGTTATCCTTTGAAGATAGTTTTTAAAATTTTCCTTTGTTTTCTTTCTTTCAATTAAGTTTCAAGGCTAATTTTATGTTGAGCACTATTTTACACAAGTTGGTGAGACATTTCAAGCTTGTGCCATTCCCTATAAATATGAACAAGTTCTTATTCAGCCTTATCATGAAGTGTACCATCCTTGTCATGAAGTGTACCAACCCTATCATGAATTATATTAGTCTTATATCTATCCTCCTAAATATCTTGCTTCTCCTCGTCAACCTAGCCACTTCTCAAATCCATCTATTTCCACCTTCAAGCAAACACTTTTGGGATATGAGAGATACATGTTAGAGCTTGATACTCTAAGGGGATATGGTCAATATGTTCCTATTAATCTTATTCATAAGGTGAGAGATGCATTAGAGTTGGTCAAAAGAGAGTGGATACCTATGGAGAGATCCAATTGGCAAAGGCTTACAAGTGAGATGCTTGATGTGAGTGGCCTAGTTTCTTCCTTAGAGGATAGGCTAAGAGTTTATGAAATTCAACCTCACAAAACCTATCATCCTTCATATCCACTTCCCCAAGTTTCCTATCAGCCATATTTTATCCCTACTCATGAGGCCAATCAAGGATATAGAAGTCATTCTTTTCCCAATCAGTTGGAAGAGAGAGTTGAGTAGAGAAACCTTGTGTTTGAAGAAAACCTTGATAGCCAAATTAAATTGGCTAATATGTAGATGAAAAATACCTTGTTATCATCAAATTAAGTGGAGTTTAAGTTCTCATTACCCTCTCACATTGCATCCCCACCACCTCAAAAAGATACTCATAATCCCAATACCCTAAGCTGGAACAAGATAGTGGAGTCATGAGGAAAGAAAGAGTAGAAAAGTCTTGACAAAGAGTGTGAAGTTGAGTAGGATATTGATACTATACAAACCTCTTCCACCCTTCCTCAAGAAAAAAATTCTAATCCTAAGCTGGGTTAAGATAGTGGAATCATGGGGGAAGAACGAGGATAGAAATTTGGTTGATAAGGAGTGTGAAGTTATGAATGAAGTTGATCCTTTACAAGTTCCTCACACTGTTACCCAAGAAACTTGTTTTGTTTCATTTCAACCCTCATTCATTCCTTGTCCTCATGAAGACTCTTATGAACTTTATGAAATTATTTTCCAAGATAACCTAGCCAAGCAAATTGAAGAGTTAGAAGCAAAGATGAAATTGCTAAATCAAGGTATGATGGAATGTTTAGACCCAAAAGAAGATCCTTTGCCTAAACACACCCCATCAAACCTTCCTTAAGATATTCCTTAAGCTAAATTAGATGTGAATGAAGTGTTTGGTAAGTGGAAGGAAGAAAATCAAGTTTTTTTATCCCAAGGTCTACCTGCCCTTCCTCAAAATTTTCCAAAAGAATCCCCTACATTCCATTCCCAATCTGATTTTGAGTTCTATGTGCCACCTCCACCAACTAGTTCATCTTTTCCTCACCCCATAACCATTTGAATTGATATACCTATGGTATGGGAACCTAAATAGGATTAGTTTTTTAACAAAAACTCAGAACTCTTTCTTGAAGAAAGTCTAACTCCTTAGTAGCCTCATTAGACTAAGTCACAAAACTTCAAGATGCCTAGTCTTAGAATCACAAAGAAGGAATTGGAAGATCTTGCATCCCTTTAGAATAAAATTCATGATGTGACATATAATACACAATTTTATATCCCTCAATAGGTCCTAAGTGTTGAGGAAGAGGTGAGTCATTGTGTTGAATCTTCTTGTTTGGTTGGTGTTGAAGAATGCCTTCCTTGTGTTGAAGAAAAAATATTAGATGAAGACCTTTTAGATTCTAAGGAAGAGAATGAAGGAGATTCTCTTATTGTTACCCTCCATTATTTTTATCAAAAGGAAGATGAGGACTTGTGGTAGAAGTTTGAAAACATTTGTAATGAGTTTGAGTCTCTCAAGGGGTCTACCATTTCCTTAGAGATAATTACAAATGATGATGAACAAGATGACATTTTCCAACATGTCAAAAATGGGCAAGAACAAGTTACCAATCAGCCTTTGGATGACTTGTTTGAATTCATTAGAGTAGGATATAATCCTCTTCAAGGAGATTATGATCTGGTCAAATATGGAGAAGGAAACTTTGGCACTCAAGTAAGTATGAAAAGGAAAAGCAATCTTTCAAATCTGTCCTTTCACAAATCATATAAATTTCATGATGACATGATTGAATTCATAAATATGGGCTATTATTATCTCAATCAATTGGGAAAAACACATAAATTTTGAAGGATGGAACATGCTTATATTGGCCTCAATCTTCTAAGGAATAAGAAACCAATCCTCTTGAAGCCATGCCTATAAAGAAGATGTAAGTTGACCATGAGATGAAGAGTAGGCAGTAGTATGAAGTATGTGAACATGTTCAAGAGGAATATATATACATTAGAGACATATTTAAGTATGATCTACTTGAGATCAGATCAAGTGAAGTGCCAAAGAATATGTCTAATCCACAAAGCATTCAATCCAAGGAGAAACATTCTTGGAACTATGTTTCATCTCACCATGAAGATGATTCAAGAAGATTTCCTTTTGATCCCAGAAAAGAGGTATGCTTAGTTTCTAGTTGTGCACAATAGTTTGTTTTTATTCCCCTAAGTGCCTTGATCACATGTGTGTGTGTGTTTTGTTAGTTTATTTCCTTATTTTATGTGTGTCCTTTGCTTTGTGTGGTTGAGGTAATTAATAGTCTTATCTTGATGGTCAATGGTTAAGGTTTCTTTATTTGTCTCAAACTTAAAATTACTCCTTCATCCTAATGGACTAATAAGGCTACTAGTCTAGTTAGCATAGTCGTCATGCTACCCCTATAAGTCACCAAGTTGTTGACCAAATTTGACTTTTAGGTCAAATTGGGGTATCCCTAAGTAAAAACATGAATTTTAGGTGTTTTAAGGATATAATATAGATGTCAAAAGGTGTTTTATAGGCTAATTGATGTCATTTAATATTATACTAGCCTTGGTCCTTAGTCATTTTAGTCCTTTTAGTCATTTTGGGTCATTTAGAGGTAAAAAAAGGTACATTTAATGAGTTATATAGATTTATTGGGAAGTGTGAAGGGTCCAAAAGGTTATGTGACATGACATGTTTCCTAATAGGTCTTAATCAACTAACATAACTAAAATATGGTAGGTTCTTCAGAAGAAAAGGTAGTTTTCTTGGGAAAAGAGAAGATAATGGCACTTGTATATCCCATGAGGAAGTGTGCCACATGGGAGAAGATCATGGTATGTCTATTAAACTTACCCAATCTTAGTTTCATGTTTGGTTTTCTCTGGAAGTTCTATTTTTTCCCCAAAATCATTTTTCTCTTTTTCAATATTCTTAGCAAGCATAAATGACTTTCAGGGTTTTTCTTAGTATGAATAGCTCAAGAAGTTTTAGGGAAAATAATTTTAAGAGGTTTTTTTACACTCAGATACATTCATTTATATATAAATATTTTAAATAATTTTGGATTGTGCTTCATGAACCATCCTCATCAAGTTGACTATACTTTTTTTATTATTGTTTCAAGCACCCTATAGGTTTTGATCTATTTTTGGAAGGTTCATATGAACTAGTTGGTGATATTGGTTAAAAATAATTTTGAATTCATCCTCAGATACTTTTCATGTTTTTTTTCACATTTCATGATGTTTTGATATGCAAATCATCTTAATTTGTAGGAGGATGCACTATACTAGTTACAGATAGTATTTTTCACCATGTTCAATATTTCATGATTTGAATATGGATCTAGGGGTTGTGATAGGTCATTAATGATGTTTTAAATGTGGTCATATGATCTCATGTCATCGCAAGTTCATTATTTAGGCAATGTCCATGAAAGTGTAGTCTTTGAGAGTTATATAGTCAACTGCCATACACAATTAATTTGGAGCTATGCACAGTTATAAATCATGTTCATGGATACATATGGAGTTTTAAAATATTGATATATCTCTTTTAAACATGGACAAGTGACTAGGTTTCTACATGGTGCGATAAAAGGGGATGGTTGCAGTCATGGGTAACTTTTATACACAGTCTGCCACTAGTGAACATCTACATGTACTTGGAAAAGAATTCCACTTTGAATGGGGTGTGGTTACATTTTTTTTAGACACTTTTAGATGTCATGAGTAAATTTTTGGGCATTGGAATGAATATAGAATCCATTAGTGGTCAAGGCAATGCATCCTACCCAAGTTTTACTCATTGACTGTACATGGAGTACAACCACCTATAGGTGGTAATATAGAGAGTGAAGAGGCCATTTTGAAGTGTGAATAAGTGTTTAAACCCTTAATGAGGTCATGGTAAGATGAAAACATCATCATAGATTTTTTTAAAGTGATACATGGCCAAACCAAGTTGAAAATGACCTCCATGGATGATGACTGAGTTTTGGCCCTTTATCCCCAAAATTGCAAAATAAAGGTCCAGGGGTATTTTGGAAGGACCATATAACAAGGTTGAAATAAATTTTAACTCATCCTAATGACTTGGTTTTGTATCCTTATCATATTAAAATACCCTTGAAATTTTTGAAAGATAGAGGGTTAGTGGAAGATAGTCATTTAGGGCCTCAAAATTGCCTACAAAACACTAAATTCTTTCAATATTGTCTACAAGCTTGATGTCCAAAAAGAGACCTTTTTTCACCAACATTGAAAATTGGACATTACTTCTATGACTAAAATGTTATAATGGTTGAAAGTGACCTATTTTGACTTAATTATCATCAAGAGGAGATGACATATAGTTTTTATCCCTCATTCACATCTACAGTCCATACATATGTCTTAAAACATCCACCTACAGCCAAAGAGCAGGTTCTCACATTGTCATCAACAAGGACTTAATAATAGAACCCATAAATTAATATATGGGAGATGATTAAAAGTGTGTCAAGATATTTATGGGTAATGAAAAACCTTTCCAAATATAATATTCATATACAGGGGTCCCTTTAGGTCAAAACATGCACCTACAACCAACTTTAGGTGACTATCTCAATCAGGCAGTGAACAAGTTTGAAATCATAGGAGTTAGTCTAACCCAAGTTTGAAATGGATGAATTAAAATTTTTAATATATGATAATTTAATGGGGCTTATGTAATGTCTTAAAATCCTAAAGTTGTAGGAACACTTACAGGAGGTAATTTTCACCTACAGGTAGGGGACACATAGTCTTGACTAAAGGAAAGGATTTTAAGGGTCAAAGTGTATGTGGAAGAATGAAATGAATAAATAGAGTAAAAAATGTGTTTATAACTTAAAGGATACCCTCAAACACCATTCATAATGCCTAATTCATGGAAATTATACCTACAAGTACACTCCAAAAAGCAAAAAACATAATCAAGAATAAGAAACTCAGTCTTGTGAATTCAAGAGTATGGAGGGTGCTTGAAAGGTCAAGGTGTTGAATGGAGATTGGAGAAAATATAGAATGAAATTTCAAAGATGCACAAGATTTTTATAGTGGATATACAACATGGAAAAGGCTCAAACAAGTAAAGACATAATCCACAGTCTTAAACCTTGCATAGTCCCTTTTCTAGCAAGTCTATTTTGGTTTTTAAGGATTTGAAAGAGTAAAAGGCATGATCAGAGGTTGAAATTTCATGGAAATAATACTTAAAAATTGTATAATCACTTGAAACATTTGGTTTTCTTGATAAAATATGGGAAGTGGTCTCTGTTTTGTCTCAGATAGAGGGCACTTTCCCCATGATAAACCTTATAATCTAATCAAGTGGTGAGAAAATCATGAACTAGAAGTTATAGGAGACTTGTAGGAAAGTTAAAAAAGTTGGAAAAATTATATTACAACATGAATAAGCTTGAAATAAAGGGTTAAACTTAACAAGGTATCCCAAATCATCAAATTTGCAGATAGACCTAGTGGACATGGTGAGGCCTAGTGCCCAAATGAAGAGTCACTCACACTTCTATCCCTAAGAATGATTTATACATTGTTGGAAAATGTTTGTGGAATAATGATATAATTTTATAATCCATTGGTATTTATATTAATCATAAAAAACTCTTGTTGGGCTTTAAGGTGTAAATAGACCTACTAAGCATGACTAGGCCTAACATCCAAAAAGGGGGTCAACTTCATATTTGGTTTTAGATGATCACTAAAACATATTGGATAATGAATATGGAGGAACATAAGATGTTTTAAAGCTTTTTTAAGGAAAAAAAAAACATCAAGGAAGACATTTTTGTCCCAAAATCAAATCAGACCTACAAGGAACAAGGAAAGGAGATTGATAGGGCAAGATTGAATGATCACACCTCTTATGATTATATTCATAGGAGTATGAGGAGTTAAAGGATGTTAATTATTGTCATGAAATATTAATTTTAAAATTATTTTTTCAATTTGGATGTCAAAAATTTATGAACAAACCTTAAGAATGAAAATTGCTCAAAACCCTTGCAAACCCTTCCTAGTGACCAGTTTGGAGAAATGGAGTTGGAAAACTTATTTAATTGAAAATTTTTACCATGAAAACTATTTTAAATTTTAGGGGGTTCTCTCAGGCTTCTACCAGTTCTTTTCGGTTGTATGTACTTGTATACACAAGGTGAAAAATAGGGTATTTTTACCATTTTTTATGTTTTTTAGGTTATAAAATGATTCAAAGTATGAAACCAAATTTAGGATGAATATTTAGAATTTTTATAACTCTCCATGTTCATTTAATTCCTTATGAAATCTCCTAAGTGTGAAAAT
Organism: Torreya grandis; assembly: GCA_037957365.1. Taxonomy (NCBI): domain Eukaryota; kingdom Viridiplantae; phylum Streptophyta; class Pinopsida; order Cupressales; family Taxaceae; genus Torreya; species Torreya grandis. The sequence goes on from JARHVA010000146.1 coordinate 1,944,814, forward strand.
AATAGATTTTAGCTCAGTGAGTCAAAACTGGCCTAGTGGACATGCTAGTGAGAAGGGTGGAAAAATTCAAGTGGGCTGATTTAAAGGTGTGACTAATTATTATAAGGACATATATGGAATTTAAAATTGTCATCCACTCCCTCCCATGTATTTTCATGAGAAACTAAATCCAAATTTGAGGCCAAGTGTGTAGGGTACATGAAAGTGGAGTTTCATTGATAGCTGATGATGATGGCTTCTTTCAGATGATTTCAGATGACCAAGCCTACAACCAATGCATGAAAAGGAATTTTTAAAATCCATGTCCTTCATTAAAACCACCATTCTTGTCCCTAATTAGTTTTTTAATGTTCAAGCGAGTCAAAATCATGAAGGCATTTTTTTGAGCTAGAATGAGGAATCTTAGGCCACTTTGTAAGAGTTTGATGACTTAGATGGAGACTTGGATTTACTAACCTTACATGGTTCATCCTATATCATATTTTAATGCAAAATTAACTCATTATATCAGCTAGGCATGTATCCTTGTGACCCTTTTACTTCTCTCTTCTCCTCTCTCTCTCAATTTCTATAAGAACTAGCCATTTTGGCCATTGTAATCTATGCTATTCCTAAGTATGGTGAATCTCTGTGCATTTGCATACCATTTGATAAATAAGACTACTAATTTATACCTCTTCATGACTGTTCATAAGTGTGTTTTACTTGTATGATGAATCTTTCTTAGTGAAGACTATGGATTCCTTAGCATGTTGTCTCATTCTTGCATCCTATTTACAGTTAAAAAACTTCTTTTTACAAGGCATGTGAAGTGTTTTAGGAAATGTCAAGGATTTATTGAGTTAGTATTTTAATTATTTATATTCAAGGACTCTTGTATATTCCTCCTATCTTTTCACATCTATCCATAACCTCAAAATTTAACATTAATGTGAAAAGATGAAGATTGGAAAAGTGTATGTTCAGTTTGTCTCTTGATTTCATGTGTAACATGTAGCTGGTCATAAGTCATCACCTTATTTGGTGTATCACCTCCCTTAGGTTAGTTATATATTATTTATCTCTCTCCATTTTCACCCCCCAAAGTTAAGTGTATTTATGATCCAAATTGGTACATCAAGGGAGCTAGCCCTATCTAAATATTCACTTCATCCTTAGGTTACCCACAAGCCTAGAGGTGTTTCCATTGTGGCACTTGGATGAGGAAAAATTTTCTATCTCCTCAAAGGATGAAAATCCAAGTGAAAAAAATTACATAAGGACCTGACCAATTATGCTCAAATTTACCTTTATTTTCATTTTCCTAATTGGTGTTTCATTAAGTTTCATTTATAACAAGATTGTCAATTTCAAATTATCTAGATTTGATGCACTTATTATAATTCCTACAAATCCTATTTTGATATGACTTTAGATTTTTGAGTGAATTGAGAATTTTCTCATCAATAATTTCTTGCTCCTTAAGCCATGTGACTCTATATTATTCATCATCAGTTACATTATTCAAGGATATGTGTATATAGGGTAGTTTGATCTCAAAGGGTAGGCTGGCTTCAGCTCTAAAGACCAAGGAATATGGAGTGGATAATGTGGTTCTATGGATGCTATTATGATAAGCCCATAAGGTAGGATAAATTTTTAGATGTCAATATTGATTAGTGTCATTAGAAATCTTCTTGAGGATCTTAGTAAGGGTTTTACTAGACACTTCGACCTAACCATTGCCTTATGGATAATAAGGTGTGGACCATATATGTTTTATGTGGAATTAGGTATAGAGGTATTTGAATTCCCTATTATTTACATAATTACCATTTTTGGTGATGGTGGTGGAAGGGATTATGTAATGAAAAATGAAGTGGTTGAGGATAAACTTGGATATCTAATTTATCATTACATACGTGAGGGGAATGGCTTCCACCCACTTGGTAAAGTATTTAGTGGCCATAATGATGTGATTATGGCCATTGAATGAAGAGGGGTTTATCTTCCCAATGAGATTGATCCCACAAGTGGAGAAGGTCCATGTAATTTTGATTGGTTTTAATGCATGTGATGGTGCATGGATTAGATCCCCATGTTTTTGACAAGTTACACACTTCCTAACATAATGACAAGCATTTTTTCCATGGTTGGCTAGTAATACCTCATTCTAAGGATTTTTGTGGTAGGTACCAAACTATTGGTGTACGCTCCATAGATTCTATTATGAACCTGTTTGATCACCAAGTTAGATTTTTTCTAATTTAAACACTTTAACAAAGTTATTTCATAACCTCTACAATAAATCATGCTACCAAAGAGGGTGAAACAATAATCATATTGGATGAGATATTTTCATTCTTCACATGAAATATTAGGAGGAAGGATGTGATTGTGAAGGTAAACATATATGTCTCAATACCAAGTAGGATCAAGATGAAAAATATCACATACCATTTTAGATTATGGGATATTTTATGTTAGGAATAAACAACTGGCATTGTGGATTATCCTATGACATCTCAAAGAAAGAGCCAATGGTGGCCATTACACCTAAGGATTTATTATTTGTGCAAGGAATATTTTAATAATATATGTATACAAAGTAATAATTAAGGCTATTAACCATGTTCTTTAGGGGATGAGCTTGCCATAATTAGTTTGATATTCATCATTAACCTATTTGATAATCAATTACGAGTCACCAAAGAGAGAAAAAAGTTGGATGTTCAACTAGATTTCCAATTTGAGACTTGTAATGAGTGATTTATACTTTGAAATGTTTTTGGTACAAGGAAAACCAATTTTAAAATCTTTATGGATGATATATACTTGTGGTGTGAGGTACATAATTCATTCCCCTAAGCCATGGGTGGTGAAGGATCCATTGAAACAAAACTTCCATTATAATTATTCTTTGAGAGATAATTTTTTTTTTTTTTGGGAATCTAATGGTCAACAATTACTTATCTGATAGTGTATATTTCACTAACTAATCTGCAAGGACCTACCCTTTTATAATTTTTTGATTTAAAAACTCAATGTCAAATTTACTAAGAAATATGACCCATTTTTCCATTATACTTGTAAGATATAATTTATAAAAAAAATTGAGCTGATAAAATTTAGAAATGAGTTTAGTTTTATTTTTGAGCATGTAGTGCCTCAAATTTTAAGAAGTGAAGATGATAGCTAGGCATGCCTTCTTAATGGGGGTGTAATTTGGTTCATATGCCACTAAAGATATGTTTAATTAATATATATCCATTTCTATCATGTGGTCATCATGTTGGGCCAAGGGACCCTAAGGTGAATTGAGTTGTATTGATGTAAATTAGTAGTGGTTTTACTGAAGTAGAAGGAACTAGAACTGGTAATTTAACAAGATATTTCTTGAACTATTCAAAATCCTATTAACATTCATTATTACAATGGAGTTTAGTGTCCTTTAATAAGTGCATAAATGGATGAAAATTATCATCTAACTATGATATAAACCATCTAATTCCATGAATTTTGCCTTATAGGCTATGCAACCACTTAAGGTTGGATGGAGGAAGCTTCTCTTTGATGGGTTTGACCTTCACCAAGTTAAATTTGATACCTCTTATAAAAATAATGAAACCTAGGAACTTGCATAATGTGATGCCAAATCTGAATTTCATAGGATTGGGGTGCACATTATATTCTCTAAGTCTCTCTAATATTTTTTGAAAAACCTTTGGATGTTGTGCTTTAGTATTGGACTTACCAAGTATATCATCCACATAGTCTTTTACTATGTTGTGCATCATATCATGGAAGATAATTGCCATGGTTTGTTGAGAATTTACACCTATATTCCTTAAGCCAAAGGACATGGCTTGATATAAAAAGGTTCCTCGGGGTTTGGTGAATGTTATCTTGTATTGATATTTATGTGCAATTATGATTTGATTATAATCGTACAAATTGTCCACAAGTGATAGCATTTCATGACCTGTTATTGAGTCGATTAGCATTTTGATATTAGGTAAAGTAAATTCATACTTTATGAAATCTCTATTGATGTCCTTAAAATCTATGAAAAATATTCTCCCTATGGATTTATCATTAATAGGCATAATGTTATAAATCCACTTTGAATAATTGATCAGTTGGGCGAATCCTACTTCTAAGAGTTTTTGGAGTTATTCTTTGACAAGAAGGACCACTTTGGGATGCATATTCTATATATTATATTTAAATAGATTAAAATTGGTATGAAAAATGATATAGTGCCCCACAATAGATGGATCTAACTTGGGTATATAAATGTAGGACCATAAAAAGATGTCAATAAATTCCTTTAAAATCATGATCGGGATTTCTTATTCTCTAAGACTGAGATAAGCCCCAAGCTTAATAATCAGATGATTATATTTTATGTCTATGTTGACATCTATAGTTTACTCTATAAATAATGTTAAATTTTCATATAATTGTGTTGGTGTACATGGAAGGTTAAACTCTCATTCGTTGGATCCTTAATTGACTCATCTTGGGAAAGGTTGAGTTCCTTGTCCATTAGCACCTTAGAGATGTTTTCAACAATAGACACATTTATTTTGATTTTGATTTTGATTTTGGTTATCGAATAGCACCTTAGAGATATTTTCACTAGGGGATTTTGATTTTTGATTTTTTTTTCTTTTTTATTTTTTTCTAAGGAACTCTTCCTACTTCCCAAAGTATGTTGATGTGTCAAGGTTAATTTCAAATCCCTTCTTGTGATACCCTAATGATATTTCATCAAAAATTCCTATAAATTCTATAATATCTTCCTTATTTTCAAATAATTCTAATGGTAGTGATCTTGTTGGTCTAAATTGATGAGGTCAAGGTATTAGAGGGTAGGGTCAACGGTAAGGACAACAATATCATAGAACATGTTAGTTTCATCAAGATCATTAGATAGGATATAAAATTAATCATTTTTTTTGTTAAAATATTATTCCTTAGAAAACATAGAATAATCATTGGTGTATTCATATGGATCACCACTAGGTGGTTTATAGCCAATGTCACAATACTCATTTACATTAGATGGTATGGGTTCTAGAATTATTTGCTTTTGGAGACCCAATCCTTTCCATTTTAAATTCATAATTTTCAACATGTGTTTCACTATAGGGTATTCCTTGATTTGAAAACAAGATGCCAAACCATCATTTCATAACCAAGAGTCATTATATCCTTTGATTTTATCCTCTAAAAGGAACCCTATTTTAGCAAAATATGTTTTGTGTAACTGATAGGCTACTTATTATGTCTTCATATTCAAGGTGATCCTATCATTAATTTTAGGATAAGGAGGGAGTTTATAAATATGTAAGTCATTTTTATATTCAGTTTCCCCATAACCTTTGTCAAGGATCCTGAAGAGAGATATAAGAGGTCGATTGTTGGACATGGATGAGAGGTCATCAAAATAGATGTAGGATGAAGTATTTGAATTTTTGGTGATAATGATTTATCCATTTTGGAGACATGTTTAGTGATAAGTAAATGATTTATTTTAATATATCACACCTTTAACATATTTTAATATTTTAAGGTTTTTGGGTCAGAAGTGGTGTGGAAACTTCATACACTAATGGAAAGTGGATGGGACATATTACATAGTATGAATTCATGGTCAATAAAGGAGAATGTTATATGGGAGGTAAAGATAAATGATGTGGATTAGTTTTTGTTTCATGACATGACCCACCATGATAGTCAAATGGATGGTTCTAGTTGATGCCTATTCAACATTTTCCAATACCTTGATAGTGATGATGTTCAAATCTAGAGTTATTTTAGAATAAACCAAATGTTTTATTGGATTTAATGTGTAGATATTAAGACCTGGCCCATTGTTTACAACCACCTTTTTGACCTTATGCTTAGTAATTTGGGCTTCAATGTATAAGGGAATATTGTGTGATAAGTCACTAAGATGGATTTTGTGTTGGTCAAATACTAGTTTATGGTGACCTAAGAATAAATGTCTAATGAGGGATTATAATTATGATGGTTTGATGTCGTTTGGGACTCTTGACTCATAAATTACTTTGTTCAATATATATTTATAAACAATGAATGTTCTAAGAAGATCTAGAATAGAGATATGAGTAGGGGTCTTCTCAAACTATTTAATGAGGTTATATATTCCTTTAAGTGTAGGTAGAGGAGCCCTTGGGATAGTAATTTTAGAGTGCCTAGTGGTAACTACAAAATCAAGGGATTTGATATTGATGGTGTAAAAATGGCAATCCATGATATGAACAATAAATGAAACATAATAATGATTGGTTTTCCTATAGTTGACATGGTTGGTCTTTAAGTTATAACCTTGATCTCATGGAGGAGGATCTTGATCATGCTTTAGAAATGAATATTTGTATATCTCCAGATATTGGTTATTGTATATAGGTTCATTGTTGTCAAATTCAATATATGCATGGTCAATAAAATATTGGACATAATTCTTGAGTTTCATTCACCTATTAGTGGAATGTCCCCTAGTCTTATGGAACCTGTAATATTTGTTTTCCTTATACTATGTGAGCTTTGGTTAATTATCTTCAAAAGGATTAGTTTGTTGATATACAATAGTGTTTGTAGCAACCAAATTATGGATGATCGATTCCAAAGGTTCCCCTAAGAGAGTGTATTATCTTCATTTGAAATATTATTTGGGTTGGCCCTAAGAAATGATAATGTTGGCGGTATTATGGATAGGTTGGATGTGATTTAATTTTGTAACCCCATCACCAACCATATTTTTGTTCTTTCTAAAGAATTTAGGATTTTAATATTGTGATTAATTATGTTTATCCCTATAAAAAAAATTCACTAACCCTTTGGAAATGAGATCTTTCTAAATTTGAATACCCTTCTCAATGATTTCATTGAATGTTGTGGCACAATAAACTTTAAGGTGGAATGTTATTTCTTGATTGAGATTAGATATAAATACACCAACTAATTATTTCTCAAAGATTGAATAGGAGAATCTACTTGATAAGCCTCTCTATCTCTATAGGAATGAGGAGAAACTCTCTTTGTTTCTTTGTTTTGTGTTGCATAGATCCATCATGGTAAGCTCATGGTCAACATTTTAGGAGAAATGTCTTGTGAATATTTTTGATAAATTTATGAATGTGGTTATGGATCCTTTTGGTAGATGTAGAAACCATTCTAGGGCTTGACCTCCTAAGGTCCTAGGTAAAAATTTGAGTAGATAGACATCACCATAGGTGACCTCTTAACATGACGTGAAAAAATCTTTGTCGTGTCCCTGTGGTTCACCCTTGCCTTTATACTTCATGAACTTGGGCAAATCGATGTAATAAGGAAAGGGGAATTTCATCATGTCATGGTTAAATTAATAATATCATATCTATTCAAATTTATATTTCTTGTTTTAATTCTCAACTGGTAGTCCTTGGATGTTGTCCTTCATATCTTGCCACTCCTAAGCAAATGACATACTCTAAAGTGACATTGTTGGGATTTGATTTGATTTGGGTGACTTAAAGGCCTAATTTTTTTGTATTGTTGTTGATTTGATTTTTGATTATTTTATTGTGAAGGGATGGATGATATAGGAATGATATGGGAAGCCTTATTGGAAAACTTTTGAGTAAACTATTGGATTTATTCAAGCATGATGTATTTTTGATCTTGGTGTATTTGGTCTACTAGAGCATATTTTCCTTTGCTAGGAGTGACATATTTGACATTGGAATTTGGATTTTGAGAAGTAGATTCAACCATTGTCTTTATTTTAATCTATATAATGGTTAGAGGTAGCCTGATTTGGACTAGTAAATATTTTATTCTTCTTACTTATGATATGGATCAAATTCTTGGGATTGTAATCATGAGGAATTCAAGCACATGTCTCTACAAGACATAAGAGAAATTCATATTTATTTTCATAAAAATATCAGTTGATTTGGGACCTACCTTGATCATTATTAAAAAATCATTGACTTCATCATTGTATTCGCTTTGATTAAATAAATTATATGTATCATTGGTGTGAATGTACTTTTTATCAAAGTGGAAGAAATTTTTGTTGAAGGGTTTGAATTGATAGTACTTATATTTAATCTAGATTTGTACCTTATTTTAGGTGCCATGGTTTCACTTGAATTTAATTTATATAAGTTTAGTTTTGATTTTAAATGATTGGTTTAGTTTAATTTGTTTTCAATTTGATTTAAATTAGATGGATCTTGTTTAAAATTGGTTTACCACAAAGGGGGAACAAATAAATGACATACGCAAACAAGACAACCTATACTAGTCAAGTGGGATTAAAACTGAATAATGGCCCATATATGATGCCCTAAAAGGTATGTTTTGGGTGATATTAGGGAATGTTGTGTTCTCACTATCTTTTGGTGGAAAAAAATATCATGTTATGTTATAATGGCTAACTTGGGGAGTCCTTTATATAATTTTAGGTACATGAGGTAGACTCTATATATGAGTGTTATCTAGGGCCTGGGTATTGGTGGATGAAACCACCTCACTTCATGATTCTATTAAAATATGTGATCAATTAGATAATAATAACTCTTCCTTTATTTGTATAACATGTCAGAATATGGGCTTGGTTTTAATGCTTGGTGATGAAATCCAAGTCACAAGGCCCTAGAAAAGGAAAATAAATAAGGTGAGTACTATTTCTAGTTTCTAAGATCTCCTTGTGGTGTGAGGAAATATCATACATAGTTTATTGCTTAGGTGACACAAATGACCTAGATCATTTATGATTCCCAAGGTCACCTTGTGGTGTGAGGGAAGAGAATACATGGTCTTAAGCTAGATAAGCACAAACAAATAAGACTAATAAATGATATGTAAAATAAAATGATTGATTGATGATGTGTGTTAGTTTCATTATATATCTTTGAATAACAAACATGGAAGAATATCATTAGTAGATTGGAATGATTAGAATCTTTGACAAGTGTAAAACCTACAAGTAAAACAATTAAAATACGCAAACACTAAAAATAAAATGTAGATGTTGTTATAAAGAACATTAATGCTACCAATAACACAGACATTATGACATCTATGTAGGTGAAAAATTAAGAAACAAGAAAAAAATAGATGTGGACATTGATAATTAGAGCACAAATAATATTATATAAAACATAGACATTGCTAATGATGCAAATGTTATGACATATACACAGAGACAAAACACAAAAATAATAAAATATGTATACATAAACACAAATTATCAGTGCATAGACACTATTATACAAAGCATAGACACTACTATATAACATGTAGATGATAGAAAATAGAAATCATGTACATAAAATGTAGACATTGTTTTACAAAACATAGATGTTGTGATGTTTTCACAAATGTTAAAAATATATAGACATATTTTATGTAACACATATGCTAACCTATCCTACATAGATGTTATTCCTAAGGAAAGAAGCACCATTGCACAAGAAAGAGATGTTAATATGTAAAAGATAATATATTAAGCTAAAAATTGACAATTTTGACCCTAATTAGACTCAAAGTTAGACCAACTAAGCAAGCAAAACTTAGAAATAAACATAAGACCAAATTTATGGGAAAGGTCCCACTAGGTGTGCCAAGAATGTACACACATAAAGTTAAAGCAAAGTAAATATAAATTCAAAACAACATGAAATTATTAATCTAAAAAAGTAATGCACCTCTAATTGAGTGACAGAGGAAATAAAACACACCTTCACTTACCTGAGGAACTCCTCATTATGTTTATTTTACTCGGATTTCAAATGGATGTGGTGTCTCAATGAAATGCACATCAGTCATTCTATAACATGTTCCCTTGGTTGATTAATTATTTTCTTTATGGAATGATTGCAAGGTTTGTTATCTCAATTGAAAGAGACTCATTAGTTTCTGGAGCTTGTTGTAAATGGAGGAGGGGCCTCCAATTTATAGATTTTTTTGATGGAAAGTGGATGGTCAGATATGATTCAAAATTAATGGTTATATTGTAATCAAAATCCTCATTGAATGAGGGGATTTTTCCATTAAATAGGGATAGGGAGTTGAATATGTAAGGATTTATGTTTATGAAGAGTAGGCTTGATTTGCACTTGGTCCTTGCCATTGGGATTTCTTGATGTGATGACTTGATTTGGGGATTGGGTTGATTTGATTAAAATTGATTTTATTGATTGTTGATGTTTGATATTTTAGATTTTTCATGGATTTTATTATTAGAATTAATCAACCACCTAATATGATTAGTTACTTGATTAACCTAGATTTGTGTTTAGTGGGATTGGATAAGATTCAATGTGGAATATGATTAATTTATTTGGGGGGTGGTCAAATAGTAATGGGTTAGGCTAGGGATGTTGATGATAGAATTAGGGTAGTATCGTGGAATAATGAGATTAGAGATTAGTGATCTTAGGGTGGATTAAATATTATTATGGATAATAATGGAAGGTTAGGGATGATGTTATTATGAGGTGTCAAAAGTGTTGAAAATGGGGTGTCAAAATTAGAGTGTCCAAATTGGAGTGTCTATAATAGGATATCATTGATGATAACATTATTGAGCTTATCACACCTACAAATAATTTAAGACCACAACCTAATTGGAATGAAAATTTTAAAAACTTTTTCAGTCCCTTTCCAAATCATGTGGAAAAAAAACTAAACATACTTCAAAGGTGCATATGACTTAAAATGCACATCCTCTTCCCTCAACATATGATTACCAATTGGATGATATCATCACTGCATTAATAAACATATAATTACAATGAGATTTGATGATAGCGAGATTTTGAAAGTTGACTATAATTTCAATTTGTTTTTTGTATGATCTTACATAAATTTGCATCCTATACATGGTAAACAATGGTTTAAGAAAAAACATTGTACAATGACATTTTTTCATACTATTATATATACACATGAGGAATTAATGGATACAAGAAGGATAGTGAAAGGATTATATGAAAAGGAATAGAATGTTCTTGGGTGTATTGTGTTACCACTTAAGGTAGGCCATGTAATAGTTTCTATTTTATTTTTAGTCCTACCAAATATAGGAGTATTTGACATTTTGTTAGGATGCCCTTAGATACATGAGCTTTGCATGGTACCATATTTAGTATATTTGTGTGTCAAGTATATACATGGTAGTCATGTGGTCATAGTTTCAAGTATTCTTTATGAGTATCCTATTAAACTAGGGGAATTTACTCCTATAACCCCACCACCAACATAGTCAGTTACTCCACCTATTTAGTTTCATTATATGTATTTAATTATTTCACCTATTCAGGTTCATTCTACATAGATAGTTCAAAGGAAGGTAGTTAAATTTATTAGATGACAAGTACTTTAATGCCTATTATATTTAATAATTATTTATAATTCACAGTGGTCATTATCTACTTTATCATGTACTAAGCTAATGTTGCAAATAGTTCTATAGTGAACACATACACACTTTTATACTACTATACAATATATATCACATGATATTGTGATCCTTAGAATTACTCATCATACACAAGATCCTATGGCTCATGATGATGATGATGGTTACATTATAACATGAAATCATTCCTTATATTTAGATATAACTACATATGATATTACTTGATTGCAATATGTTACAATTCCCATGTTTGATACAGGACCTACACATGACCATCCACTTGGATCGATAATTGGTTAGCATTTACACATTTGAAAAATATTTCAAAAATACAAAAATTTAAAATTAAAAAAAAATGGGACCTAACCATGACATGTTTTCTAGTTTTCATTATTCATTTATGTTATTAATCACATGTTTGGTAGATTACATTCAAATTTCCATACGCACATGCATTTCATATTATACATGAGTGCAAAGGAGGACATATAAGTTACACATGATACATGGATACATAGATGTAGGACATTCCTAAACATATGGGGCATACCAATGTTGGGAGCATCTCATTTCATAGGTTACGTTATTATAGGTTAGATATTTATATGAACTTTCTATTTATCACATGAAGTTACATTGATTTCTTACCCATCTTTCTTTTGATTATATTATCTGTAGTGATAAATTTCATGGATATAATATTTTTTTACATTGTGACATTGACATATATTAATAATATATACTAGTTTAACTATGATTCATTGCTTTTATTTCATGTCATAGGCTAATCATTAATTAGGATTTGTTTGGTTGTTGGTTATCTTTCATAACTTTTTTTTAATTTAGTGTATCATTATATGTTTCTTTATTTGGTCCCTTGACCTTGTGTGACATTTGATTTTTCTATTATGTGTGTACCTTGGCCTTGTGTGACATTTGATTGTCCATTGTGTGTAGCCCTTTACCTTGTTTAAAATTGAGTGATATTGCATTGTTTTCATTATGTGTGCCATGACCATGACATTGAGTTTTTATGAGTAGATTAAATTAATATTTTATATTGAGTGTCTAATTTTATTGAGTTTGTGTTATCGTGATCCATGTTACACACCTTCCTATTTTTGATGTCATGATTCATATCATGAAAATTTATGCATAGATTATTATTCAGTGCTTATGTAAGTGATGGTTTCTAGTGCATGCCTAATTTATATATCTAACTTTAAATTACACTTGTATGCCTTGTACTACATGTTGCATATATGATTTGACAATTTGTTCATCACTATGATGACATATTATCCACATATTAACATATGGTTCTAAATGATTACATTTTTATACATCATGTGGTTAAATATTTTATTTTGAGATTATTAATTTTTAGGTTGCATCCCTAACCTCAAAATTGGGACATATTAATGGGATTTTCATAGAGACTCGAGTCTCCATTTATAGATGACTCAGACTTTGTCACATATTAAATGATCTAGAAAGTTTAGATTGGTTAATATTATCATTTTGGTTCAAAATATAGGGAATGTGTGTGTGTGTGTGTGTGTGTATATATATATATATATATTTGGGGGTATATATAGTGCACATGCATACATTTTTTTTAAAAACACGTGTTATAGGTTTTTTTATAGCTACATATTGATACATATTTTGGGGGAATATTTAATGTATATGCACACATTTATAGGAAAAAAGTTAGAGTTTTTCATATTTTTTAAAGTAGGGAAACAATGAGATATAATTGCATAACATGTTATATCATGTTGTCACTAATTGGATCAAATTATGAGGCATGAACATCGATCATGCCCATACACAATATTATTGTTTTATATTATGGCATTGATGTAACCTTAAAGTTAACACTTGAATCTATAAGTCTATCTACAATGGTTTATTCAACTAATTAAGTAGTGTGATTTAGATTTAGTGATGATAAATAGCCTAGGAAATAATTTACAAGCCTAATATGTGACTCCCCCATTTCATCTTAAAGTTCAAGATTAGTTAAATGAGTAGTGTGGTTGAGGTTCAGAAATGTTCAATGACCTAGGAACTACTCCCTCTTCAGGAGGTCAGGGAATTCATATTCCTATCCCATGGCCCTTCCTTAGTACTTATGTTGGGGCATGATCATCCCAAATTCTCCAAATTCTTTAGGAGGAAGCATAATTATCCAATGCCTTAATAAGGAAGCATACTCTCCAACATGTCATTCTGAAACATGGTTCACCATTTCACATGTGTATTCATTTCTTTCTCTTCAATTTCAAAATTTTAAAGTTTATTTTCCTATATGAACATTGATTTTTGCATGTTCATTACAAGTTTTCTTGGAGTAAGCTACACATTTGTAGCCTCCTCCCAAAGACCAAGTGTGTTGTAGACACTCACATACATCTATTTAGCCTTTTACTCTAACATTGTATTTAGATTTAGTACTAGAATAAAAGGGGGGGATTTGTAGATACTAAAATATGGTATTATACACATGAAAATGTTAGTCTTGACTTATATTAACTTTACATGACTCTTTCATAAACATATGGTTCTTACACACCCTTCTCTCACATCTACATGCTTTCTATGGGTTAGACCTTCCTAATTTCATATCAGTCACCTAAATGAATTACTTAGTATATGCCTAACTTACTCATGAACTTACTCATATTGTTTCAAAATCATCAAATCAATATTCCTACCTTTCAGATGATTTTGTCAATGCTTAAATAATTTTATAGACATCTAAATCAAATGAATTTATGCCCATGCCACATAACAATAATTTTTAAATTTGAAATTATATTCATGGGTTCAATCATACATTTCACATGTTGGTGGCATGATAAATTACCCAGAGATTCCCATATAAATACACAATAGGTCTAAGCTTGTTCCTTATCTATTATTGTCAATCAAGCTTATTCCAACACTTGCACATTCAAAATGACTACCCTAAACTTCCCAATTCAGAAAATTTTCATAAGGAGAAATTCCTATTTAAAAAAATTGAGGCACTCAAGCCAAGCCAAATTTTCCATTTTCAAAGTGTCAAAATTTATATCACATTGAATTTATCAAAGGAACACAATTTCACACATACATCTAACAGGGAAGACTACATGTAATTTGAATTTCCTTTTTGGAGCATTGGATATGAAGGTAGTGCTCAACCATTCATTAAGGAGTGGTTTGGCTCACCACATCCCACTATTTTTCCCATATTTTAGGCATAAACCTATTATTTAAAGTGGACCTAGGATTTTAAAGAGAAGGAGATATGTTTATAGATATTACACTCATAACTAGCCTTTGAATCATACACAAAGATATATAATAATCAAGTGCAATGACCTATCTGAAATAAAGAGGCATAGAATACATAGATAAATGTGGTACAAGACATATGCTAACATCTATTGTAGGCATCCATAAACAAATGGATTCATCCAAGAGCATCCAAAGATACAATTCCTAATCTAATCAACTCTTGATCTAGTTTTTTTCCCTTTCTACCACTTGCATTCAGTCTCAATCCTTTACACAACAATAAACATGCTAAGTATATTAATCCCTTAGGTCATTTATATTTATATCAAGTGTAATTTTTAAATTCAAATTTTACTTTATACAATCAGATTAGTGTTTATTATTATAATTTATACTATCAAAATTAGTTAATTTTATCTTGTTTAAGATGACATGAATTGAAAATAAAGTGAAACAAATACATGGGCTGAAATTGTCAAGATGAATCTGAACAATGTTCTACATATTTTTTAACGAATGGTGGTATTTTTTATTCAAAGGTGGATTTCTTGATTTGTATTAGCCATACAGAGTTGAATTTTTTTAACTCTAACCCTTGTTTACTTCCACACCAATTACCTTATATGTTGGATGCTAAGCAGGTGTACATGGAGATGGAGTGGAAGAAACATGGAATAGAGATTAATATAATATTTTTCTTACTTGGTGGGCATACCTTAATTTTAAAAATTTACTTTCATTTGATGAAGAGGATTAGATGGTAAATGAGAAAGATTTCCCTTTGTTTCTAAACATACTTCAACAAGTTAAGGGTGACTCAAGTGATGCAAAATTTGAATATTTTCCAAGGGCACTATCCCATTTTGATACCCCACTCTTATATATTGGACACCTAGAACCTAATAATTATTGATAAATATAAATTGGTCAGAGTATGTGTATCCAACACCATTTCCTTGAGCACATTTTTCTGGGATATCCTAATCTGAGACCTTCTCCAAATTAGAACAAGAGTAAGAGATTATTTTTGGGTGAAATTGTGTGTATGATTTTAATACAATGCATTTATCATCACCATCCATGATTCATAATTAGGAAATAAATTATCAATCACAAAGGGTTATTTGAAATGTGTCATATCAAAATCATACACATAGTTTCAACCATAAATCAACTCTCATTGTTATGGACTATGAAAACATAAAAGCTTTTATTAAAAAAAGAGTAGTTGGTATAGCCTTTCAACTTATAACTATAGTCATTTTTATACCCCACCATGGGTTATATAAACTATTAAAATATTATCTTTCAAACCCTTAAAGTATATATTGGTGCAACCTTATTTGTCACAATCCCCATATGTGTGACATTTTGAGAGTGAATCCTACAAGTGGAGAGAAGGTCCATCTAGTCTGATGCCATTAGGTTTGGTAATTAAGAAGAATTATTTTGATAATTTGATAAAAAAATCAAGTTCCTCCACCAATGCATGAGATATTAAAAAATTTCATCCATACACACTCCCTAACTTTAGAAGTTGAAAATGATGATGACAGTGAACCATGTTTGGTCATATAACTTGCAAGTTTCAATGATGATGATTTAATCATTTTATTTGTTTATTTAGTGAAAAAAACCTATTGATGTATTTTGAGATCCCCCATGCCTTATACAAATATATTACTACTAATGTAATTTCGTAGTTACACAAATATGTTGTTCATGCATAAGTGGTTATGTATATTCAATTAGTTCACAAATTATAGATCGCACAATCTATTTCTTAAGGCTATGAACATTTATCTCTATAAGACTCTAGTCCCTATATTCTTAGCTGATTACCATATGCCTTGCCTTATATATTGATGTTATCTTTCCTTCTAACCTTGCCTATTTGCTTCCTCATCTTTAAATATCTTTCCTATAAATAATGAGAGTTATATGCCTACAATCACTCAACCACATAACTACCTAGAATCACTCATAGGATAATAAAATTACACGATATATATATAAAACTAACCAAACATAGACTATAAGCTCAAATTACTAATAAATATAATTACTAGTGAATTATTACTCACGTAACTATTCACATTACAATATTCACTCATTAAAAAAGCCTTATGGGTATTATTTTTCCTAACATTCCCCTCTCTAGTATTTTTCTGTAAATATGTGTTTTACAAGACTGTATAAAGGTAAATAGGGAACACATATACCTCTTATTTACTAGTCACTATTGATAACATATCTACCAAATAATTGTAGGAAATCTGAATAGGAACCATCGGCCATCAACCATTCACTATTGGGAACGCATCAACCTAGTTAGTATGGGAACTACATACAAGAACCATTTATTCAACCTTCACTCTTGTATATCTAAAACACATTTTTTATGAATTAAATTATGGGAAAATATGAAAATGACCATTTATTTTCACACATATAAACTGAAGATGGTATTTATGAATTATATAGGTACTTAGTCCTATACACTTGGCAAATACAAACCTTGGTTGTTCCTCTTAGTTTTAGACCTTTTATGCTTTTACAAGTATCACATGTGTTATATGTCTATGATCATTTCCTATCTCTAAGTATGATCAATATAATTCTGATGATCTAGGTCTTATATATTTCCTAGAATGTTGTGAGCCTACTTATCTTCCACTTTTGAAAGTTCTAGACCTACAACTATTTTCTAGCTACTTAGACACTTGTGTCCTAGTTTATCCTAAGTGATTTAATGCAAGATAATTTCCAAGAGGATTGGTATAAATATAAGATCAACCCTCATTCATTCCTAACCTAGAAATACCTAAAAACTCACAAGGCAACTTACCAAAAGCACTCAATCAATCACTTAATTCAGAAAAAGCTTATCTATTTCTCTTATTTCCATATCAATCTTAGGTATAACACATATACAAGTCTAAAGTACTAAATGAGCATCTCAAGAGTCAAATTTTCCAAGTTACAAGCTAGGTCACTAGTATACTTGCTTTCCACATATTGCACCCTTGTTCACACACAATCCAACACATTATGGGATAACTACATAAGTCTAATGCCCTCTTTAGAGTAGTGTCTATTGTTAGAAATATTGTCATTGATGTCAAAGGTCTAGCATTATTGGTGATAAAGGCTCAATTGCATTTAATGTTGTTTATCTTGGCTAATGTGAGTTAATATTTATTTAATATTAATGAATATATTTTTAGTTACATATGAGACAAAAGAAGGGCCCATGGAGAAGTCAAAGAGCACAAGGTAAAGACAAAAGAAGGATGGGACGTATTTTCCCAAGAAGAGTCATTTTGGGGAATACCAAGAGTCACCAAGTGAAGACAAAAGAGTAAGGGCACAATTTCTCATGAAGGTACACTTTAAGGAATACGAATGTCACCAAGATGAGGACAAAAGATGGAAGGACGTTTTTGGTCATGAAGGGTCACCACATGACTTTTCAAAGGCTTGAATATGAAGGGTCATACAAGTTTGGCACCATTTTCCATGAGGATTGAAGGGTCACAAAGGGGGAAGGCCAAAGGTCATTTGGAAAGCTATAAATAAACGCTTGAGAAGCCATTTGTAAATATGAGAGATAGAGGTTGATTTGGTATTGTAATATCTAGCTTAGATGAGCAATTGTGAGAGATGAATATGATTTGTATTTGTTATATCTAGCTTAGAAGAGCAAAGGTGAGAGAGAGGAAAGAGATGTTGTATTAATCTATCATTTTTTGAGATACCAACATTGAGAGATAGGTGTGTGGTATACACAAAGGGGTTGGTGCTCCTGTGGGTTGGTGCTCATGAATTATTGTTGGGTTGGTGCTCGGCAAAGGGGTTGGTGCTCCTATGGGTTGGTGCTCATGAATTTTTTTTGGGTTGGTGCTCGACAAAGGGGTTGGTGCTCCTATGGGTTGGTGCTCACGAATAGTAGTTGGGTTGGTGCTCAGCAAAGGGGTTGGTGCTCTTGTGGGTTGGTGCTCATGAATAGTAGCTAGGTTGGTGCTTAGCAAAGGGGTATGGTGCTCTTGCAAGCTTGGCTTGTGAATATTTTTTGGGTTTATGCTCATTACTATACTTGAGATTGTTCTCTGTGGTTTTTCCCACATTGGGTTTCCACGTTATATCTGGAGTCTCTCTCTATCTTGTGTGGTGTTTATTGTTTGAGTTTTATTGCATATCTTAAATGTTTGATTAAGTGAAATTTGGTTAAAGGAAAGGTTTATAAGATATATGATATAATTATTCACCCCCTCTTAGTATATCTTGTGCTTAAAAATTGGTATCAGAGCAAGTTCCTTTTTGAAAAGTTTTATAGCTTGAAGGTAGATCGGGAAAGCACGATGGCTGGGTCACAGGAAGGATTTTTTACAAATAAGGCACCTTTGTTTGATGGGATGAATTATGCTTTTTAGAGCATGAGAATGAAGGTTTATTTGATGGCCCTTGGATTTGACATATGGAAAGCAGTGGTGGAGGAATATGAAGATCCACAGACATTTGCAATTACTCTAGCAGAAAACATGGCAAGCGAATGTAATGTTAAAGCTTTAAATGCTATTTTATGTGGTTTATGTGAATATGAATTTGTTAAAGTTATGCAATGTAAATCTGCTCATGAAACTTGGGTAAAACTTGAGAATATTTACAAAGGTGATGGAAAGGTTCAGCAAGCTAAGTTGTAGACTTTTAGAAGGTAGTTTGAAAGTTTGAAGATGGAAGAAGAAGAAGATATAAAAAGTTATCTTTTGCAAGTTGATCAAATCATAAATCAGATTCAAGGTCTTGGAGAAACATTGGATGAGTCAATGGTGGTGCAAAAGGTTTTGAGATCTCTACCAATGAGATATGATGCAAAGCTTTTGGCAATCGAGGAGATGAAGAATTTAGCCAAGCTAAAGATGGATGAGCTTCATGGTATTCTCACAGCATATGAGATGTGAACAGAACAAGATAAACCCTCAAAGAGAGAAGTAGATTTCAAGACATCAAAGAAGGAGAAAGATAAGATTCAAGAATCAAGTGATAGTTCCAGTGATGATGAAGATGACAATGGAGCACTTTTCATTCGCAAGCCAAAAAGAAGAACAGGTAAATATCAAGGTAAATTACCTTTTAAATGTTTTAATTGTGAAAAGATTGGACATTTTTTAGCTAGATGCCCAGATAAGGTTAATGATGATGAAGAAGAAAATCCTACATACAAGAAAATTTAAAAGGCAAATCTAAGAAGGGATTTGAGAAGAAGAGCCTGTATTCTAAGGATCCTAGCTCAGGCAAAGATAGTGGAGTCAGCGATTCAAAAGAAGAAGAGATTCTATTCATGGCCATACATGAAGATGATCAAAAGAATAAGAGAAGGAAGCTGAAGTGAATATGGAAGGAGAGCTCATTTGTGCCTTAGAAGAGTTAGAAGTTGTTTAGAAGAAGAATCAAAGATTAAAGTGCTAGATCGAGAAAAATGAATAGGAGTTAAAGGAAATGATTGAAGATCTACAAGCACACTTTGAAGAAGCCAAGAAGAATGAAGAAGATCTCACAGCATAGTTGGAAATAGCAAGAAAAGAATGTCAAAGGTATGTTATTGAAATTGCCTCTTTAAAAGAAGATATTAAGAAAGCAGTCAGTGATTCAAAATTTGAAGATAGCACTAACATGTTGAATAAGATATTAGAAAGTCAAAAAGCATATTCAGATAAGATAGGGATCAGTTTTGAAAAGAAAAAGAGCTATGTTGAATCTCTTACACAAGAGGAAACAAAAAGGGGAGAAGTGAAGAATACAGAGGACATTCTAAACAGAGAACGCTGGAAGGAACAAAGCTACGAAAGGCAATCAGGTCAGAGATATACAGACAGGTCTTATTTTTATGGCTATTGTTTTTATTGTAATGGATATGGTCACAAGAAATTAGAATGTATAAAAAGAGCTAACAATTTTATAAATAAGGAGAAGGAAAGTCAAGGAGAGTCAAGCAGAAGCCACAACTCTTTTGCTCCTCTATCAAGCTTTGATGAAGAGACCATAGTATGCTATAAGTGTAACAACTTCAGACACATAGCTCAGTATTGTTGAAGCATGTTCGAGTCAATCAAAAAGGATCAGAGTTTCAAAGCACCATTCATCAAGAAGAAGGTTCAGACATGTTCATGGTAAAAGAAATAACATGAAGATTCTATGATGGTTCAGATAGACCTACATGTAAGAGGTAAAGATCAACCATGGTTAATTGATAGTGGATGTTTGAGGCATATGATAGGAGATAAAATTAAGTTCATTACTCTAAAGAAGATCAATGGTGGTATAGTGAGATTTAGAGATAAAACCACTACCAGGATAGTCGAAAAAGGTACTTTGAGTTTGGATTATGGTAGAACTAAGACTAAGAATGTTTTATATGTAAAAGGTCTTAATCATAATCTGTTGAGTGTTAGTCAAATATGTGATCAAGGATACACATTAAATTTTCAGAAAGAAGGTTGTGAGATTAGAAGAAAATATTCAAATGAGTTGATTGTAGATGCTCAAAGGACATGGAACAATGTATATGTCTTGTCAGATATCTTCTCAAAGGCATGATCAAAGGATACATTCAAAGATCGGCGAGAGGAGTTGGGAGTAATTTTTATTACTTCCTGCCATTGATGTTTAGCATCAAGTGAGGGGGAGCTAAGTGTTAGCTCTAGGTAGGCCCTTTTCCATTGATGTCAAAGGGGGAGAATAATAGGTACATGTGTAAAAATAGGTACAAGGAATAGGTACATGTTACTACAGTAAGGGGGAGTTATTATATGTTTTTAAATGACAGTATGTGCAGGTGACAGGATGTGGTAGTTTCAAGATTGAGGTTGCCATCAATGACAAAGGGGGAGATTGTTGGAAATATTTTTATTGATGTCAAAGGTCTAGCATTATTGGTGATAAAGGCCCCATTGCATTTAATGTTTTTTATCTTGGCTAATGTGAGTTAATATTTATTTAATATTAATGAATATATTTTTGGTTGCATATGAGACAAAAGAAGGGCCCATGGTGAAGTCGAAGAGCCATGGGGTAAAGACAAAAGAAGGATGGGATGCATTTTCCCATGAAGAGTCATCTTGGGGAATACCAAGAGTCACCAAGTGAAGACAAAAGAGTAAGGGCACAATTTCTCATGAAGGGACACTTTAAGGAATACGAAAAGTCACCAAGATGAGGAAAAAAGATGGAAGGATGTTTTTGGTCATGAAGGGTCACCACATGACTTTTCAAAGGATTGAATATGAAGGGTCATACAAGTTTGGCACCATTTTCCATGAGGATTGAAGGGTCACAAAGGGGGAAGGCCAAAGGTCATTTGGAAAGCTATAAATAAAGGCTTGAGAAGCCATTTGTAAATATGAGAGATAGAGGTTGATTTGATATTGTAATATCTAGCTTAGAAGAGAAATTGTGAGAGATGAATATGATTTGTATTTGTTATATCTAGCTTAGAAGAGCAAAGGTGAGAGAGAGGAAAGAGATGTTGTATTGATCTATCATTTGTTGAGATAACAACATTGAGAGATAGGTGTGTGGTATACACAAAGGGGTTGGTGCTCATGTGGGTTGGTGCTCACGAATTGTTGTTGGGTTGGTGCTTGGCAAAGGGGTTGGTGCTCCTATGGGTTGGTGCTCACGAATTGTTATTGGGTTGGTGCTCGGCAAAGGGGTTGGTGCTATGTGGGTTGGTGCTCACGAATAGTAGCTAGGTTGGTGCTCGGCAAAGGGGTATGGTTCTCTTGCAAGCTTGGCTTGCGAATATTGTTTGGGTTTGTGATCACTCATATACTTGAGATTATTCTTTGTGGTTTTTCCCACATTGGGTTTCCACGTTATATCTAGTGTCTCTCTCTATCTTGTGTGGTGTTTATTGTTTGAGTTTTGTTGCATATCTTGAATGTTTGATTAAGTTAAATTTGGTTAAAGGAAAGTTTTATAATATATATGATATACTGATTCACTCGCCCTCTTAGTATATCCCATGCTTAACATCTATATAAGCAACGCTCATTGACATAGGGGTCTTTGTGGTTAACTCAACACCATGAGCACACTAACTCCTTTTTTCTAAGGTCACTATGAAGATGAAGAGTTAGGGTTTTATCATTTGAAAAAGAGAAACAATCCATGACCCATATTTGAATGCACTAGAGAAAAGGTGATGTAGAATCCATAAGAGTCCAAGTGGTCACATCTAGTTTTATCAGGTATTTCATATTGAACACCTAAATCTAATCCAAATAGTAGTATCAACATGACCATTCCAAGTTGATGCATGTGTGTGAGGCTACATAGGCACTTAATCCAAAATTTGGAAACTATTCCAAAATATTATTCCATTTTTATTCTTGCTTATTCCATATCTAGATCTATATTATTATTAAAACCAACTTAGTATATATTTTTCATTATTATTGTAATAACTAGCATAGTTATGTTTCCTATTTTTAGCATATCTTAGTATGATAAAATTATTATATGTTTTATCTGAGTTTTTAAAATTAATTTGCCTATTATATATCTACTTATCACCCTTGTGCTTATTCATTTATATATCATTAACCCTATCTATACCATTAGGATCCATATCTAATTTAGGGTTAAATATTTTGTGAACTTGACCTTTGGTCTCAAAACCCTAGGTTGATCTAGGGTTTCCTATTTTGTTATTCCTGATTGTTGATGTTCTAATTTCAAAATATTTATAATTTGAAAATCAAGTTTTTCCTTTTCTATCAATACATGCAATATGGATGCAATTATCACTCATTTTGGGTTTTAATTTATAATAGTTGTTGTAGTTTACTATCTCAACTGCTTTTTCAAATGTGTTAATCAATTTCATACACATAATGAGAGGGTTGTTAAGTGGAGATAACACTTGATCTCTCTTCATGATTCCTTTTGTAATACTATAGAGATGGTATCTAAACACCAACGTGCATGCTTTCAACCATTTATTTAACCTAGGTCTTATTTGAATGACATCTACCATCCTGCACCCATTATTTGCCCATGACTTATATTGGATTCTTCAATCCATGATGTTACTACTTGAAAAGGTAAGGGCATTTAACCTAATCCATTACTGATTAATATAAAATAGGCACCTCTTAAACCTAAACTTGTGATCAAATCCAAGGGCTATGACCTTGTTGACCAATTGATTAATACACATGCTAAGATCTCAATCTTTAAACTTTTAAAGCAATCTACTATCTACAAGGATATCCTATATGAAGCATTACATGAGACCCAAGTTCCAGGTGATATTAAACCCACTATTTTTGCAGATATCATGCAAGATCTCAAGAACAAATTAAAACTCATTACCTTTGATCTAACATATTTACCATCCAAATAGATTATTGACCAAGATTTTCCTTTGTTAATACAAGTGACTATGCAAAATAATGGCATCAAAAGTGTGCTTTTTACTAATGGATTATGCCTAAACATTTGCAACATGAATTTCCTATGCCATAGGCATTAGCACCAATCTTCTTCAAAATTTTCTTATGCATATCAATGGGTTTGATAATTCACATATCCCTCTAGTTGGCCAAATCACATTGGATGTGACATTGGGGCCGAAAAATTGTTCCAACTACTGTTCAAGTAATGTCTCAATCATTACATTATAATGTGATTCTAGGTAGACCATGGATAGATCAAATGGAAGCCATCCCTTATAAACTACATCGATGTGTAAAATATATACATGATGGACCTTATTTACAATGTTTTTTTATGATGAACCTTTTAAATTTTACAAAATAATACATTCCAAAAAATAGGACATTCTTATAGTGGTACTACCTACATAATGCATTCTTATTAAACATATACACACTATGAAATAGGTAAGTCAAGTACAATGGATCCTTTATATCTAGATGGACATAAGGCACTCAATACTAAAGTTTTCATAGATGTACATAAAGAGAAAGAACCATTAGCAAAGGAGCCAATAAAACCATAAGAGCTGCTAACATCTGAGCTTCCTTTATTGGTCAATATCAAATTACTATGATAGTGATGATGATACCATTTATGATATGATAGATGAGAAAATGTGAAAACTAAAATTTGATCTACTTGATCACATTTTAAATAACCTATTCAAACTTACAGATCTTGGTATATATAAGCTAAGTTCACTTTTAGAAGATACCAAATTGAATCCAAATAAGGGAAAACTAGAAATAATAGATGGGCATGTAAATGCTTGTTACTCCATACATCCCTCTTGGTTAAAAACTTTGAGTCAACTTTATAAGGGTAAAATGCAAGTATAATATGTGAATAATGTAGAGTCTTATCAAAAGGCTTCACTACAAACTATACATATCACAACATAACAAGGTACTCTAGATACCATATTATCTATGTTACTTGGACATAGAATGATCTCTTTACCTTATACTAGACATATATCAGCTAGTAGACTTTTACTTATAGAAGTATTACCATATTGTAACTATCATTAGATCATTGTCCATGATACCAATTAATGTGAGGAGTTAAGGAACCTAATTCATAAATTTTGGAGTAAGGGATGCATATAAATTATGCTCAAAATGTGTAAAAGACAAAATCCTTCTTATATTTCAAAAGATAACCATCTTTCAAAGTGTCTAAAGTAATAATATTTAACTATTACTACTAATATTAATGGGTTATATTTATACCATCTCCATTTTGATACAAAAAAAATGGGATATAACTTGTGGCACTACATTTCTTAAACATTTTGGGCACACTACAAATAAACTCATATACTCTCCATTGATTCCCTAATATCAAGGATACATTTGATTACTTATCACCTATGGTCCACATGTAGTAACCTAGACTACATGGATATCAGATCAAGAACCACATTTAGAATTAAAGCTTGGATAACAGTGTTTAGTCGAGTGGAATGCCAAGTTAGATATAAAAATGATGTGTATTACTTTTCTTGATATGAATATAGAGATTTACATACAACATGATGGGTATGATTATTTTCCCACACCATTGGATTCAAGTAAACCACTAGATAGAAACATTGAGGAGGTGGCAATGAATCACTATAAACAAAGCTTGAATTTTTTCTAGGTGGTCCTACACTTTTTGATGATGAGGACTTCCTTGATTAGAACTCTTCAAAATATTATAAAATATATATACAAAAAAAAATTAAAAATACAAAAATATATTTGGCATGTGCTTATCTTATTAGATCCTTAGCATCTATGTTATTAGTTCCATGTTGATGGATAGCATATCAATTATTTATACATACACGTGTTTCACACTTATATTCGAGTGTGATATAGGAATACACAGATACATGATTTATGAACTTATGGACGTTGGACATTGTTTCTTCTCACATCACTAGGATGTTGGGGGAATCCACCTTCTTTGATCAAGATACATCTAGGTTATATCATTCTATGACCACTTTACACTGTCATGTTTGAGCTTATTTACTTACACATGCCTTTATCCATGCTTACATCTTTTGCAATGTACTTGATATGCTATATACTTGAATTTTTTGCTAACACATTTGATCATGGGATAATATGTTATGTTTATGAATATTTCTTATGCTTTGATTTATTCACTCCCTTGAGTGTCTTGCCTTTCTATTATCTTTCTTGTTTAAGGATTTAAATATGCTATATTGTTTATGCCCCATGTGCCTTTGTTTGACTCTTTGACATTTAAATATGTCATTACTTGTTGTATGTTGAAATTTTAATATGTCATTTCTTTCTTTATTGACATTTGACTAAGGCATATCCCTTCAATTGTGCAACATTTAAACATGCCCATTTTTTGAAGTCTCCTTGGACCATTCTCTATTGAATTGATTTTGAGTGATCTTGTGTGTGTGATTGGTTGCTCTTTGATCTTGTATTTTTACTATATAGATGGTTCCGTGATTTTTATCATGCATATTAGGAATTAATGTGAACACATTCTATGCACTTCAATGATATATCTACCTAGACATATTATCTCTAAATGCTACATGGTACATTTAAAGTTTACATGGTTATCTTATCTTTTTGAGGTAAGGTAACTACCAGTTTTTATCTATCTCAAAATAGGGGGAATATTATTTGGGACATGTCATATAGGCACGACTTCCACATATTCTTAGATTCAGATTTAGTGGGGGACATGTTATAGAGGCATGGCTTCCACATATTCACATTTTCAGATTTAGTGGGGGCATGTCATATAGGCAAGGCTTCTACATATTCACAATTTCAGATTCAGTGGGGGAGTGTCATATAGGCAGGGCTTACACATATTCATAAATTCAAATTTAATGGGTGCATGTCATATAGGAATAGCTTCCACATATACATAGTTTCATATTTAGTGGGGGCATGTTTTTTTAAACACGTTCTCCACATTTATTCAGTATGAAACATACCTATATTAAATTAGAGGCATGTTTGGAAACATGTCCTCCACATTGGAACTTATATCAATTTTCATATTTATCCATATATAGTGGGGGCATGTTTTGGAAATATGTTCTCCACACTTACACACTTTTCAAATTGGAAAAATTGCACAATTATATGATTTAGATACACATTTATGTTAGAATTATTTACATTGGTACCATTGTTATAAATAACATTAGCATGAGACATATATAAGGTGAATATGATATGCAATGTGTGCCTAATATTATAAAATAAAATCAATTTCATATTCCAAACACTTTTATGGTATGTGACCACCCACTAGGTTATACTTTTAAGGACTATATTAAGCCAATCTATTGAAGTACTTGGTTCACTTTTTGGTATGGTTAAGGCGATTAAATCACTCAATATTGAAAAAAATTTAGGTTGTAACTAATTGTATCATCTAGACTCACTAGTTTGATATTGTGAGTTGACTTAGTTCACTCACACTCACTAGGTTATAAGTATGATTGGTCTGCATGGTTGAGCTAGTCTCAACAACCAGGTGGTAATCCACCTTTTCTCCAAGGTTGAGGCTATCGAATAAGAAACAAAGAGGGTTTTTCTAATGTTAGTGAAATTAAATACAAAATTAAATCAAGAAATAATACTCTATGCTTACTCCCTAGGGTGAGATATAATCACTAGACAAAAAAATCAATAAGAGAAGACAAACAAGACATTTACCTTCCTTGAAAATGCCACCTGATAACTATTTTGCAAATGCTTGTGCTAAATTTGTGGAGTAAAAGTCTTTGTCAATGCATTTGTTCATTCCAGTGACATCTTCCCTTGTCCACTAATAGATTTGATCAATTAAGATGAAGAAATGGTGATTCTTATAGCATTATTTTGGCATTATATCTTTGCACAATGAATCTTGTTGATTATTCATGGAAGCCCATATATTTATAGTTTTTTTGAAATGATATCAACCACCCACATCAAGATGAAGATGTGTGATCTAATATTGATTCATATTTGGAGACCAAATGCACTTAATGTTTCAATTAATATTTTGGAAGAAGGGAGTAATTAATAGGCATGAATTTCACAAATTTTATATTTGTTATATTTATTAAGCATGGCTTGTATTTTTGACTTTATGATTGATGATGTCACCTTTTTAGATATTTGTTGAATTTAATTTTCCAAAATTATATATTATCTAATTTGGTATGGTTTTTTCACTTAGAAATTTAATTGGATTCAATTAGTTAAGTGATTCTAAGTAGGCATTTTACAATTCTTAGAATTTGATTAGTTGTCATGCATTATTAGTTTAAACGTCAATTTACTAGGTTACAATTTGACTAGAAATAAATTATAAGAAGGTGATGATTGAATACAGGGTAATGCCCTAATTAGGGACATATTTATATGGTTAGTGGTTTTGGTGTAATTTTTGTATTATTACAGGAAGTTGTTTAGACATACAATTTTGACATGGAAGTGGTGAGAATTGAGTGCCTATATTTTTACCATGTTTGAGAAGAAATTGCATGACATTAGGCATAGTAACATCTTCTTAAAGAATGATTTTTATTTTTTTTTAAAAATTGAAAATTTTGGTTGAAGAAATAATTAGTGATCCATGATGCCCCCTCGAGCGGTTAGGTAGAGATGAAAGACATGTATGGGTTATCAAACAGAGATGAAAGAAAAAAGAAAATGAATGGAAATAATACATGAAGGAGATTAATCTAACTAATTTAATGCTGGTATTGGTAGGTTTCTAATGGTTAAGGAAAATAAAAATAAGTAGGCCCCAAAATGGGTGGTCTCAGTTGATTTATAATAATGTGCCCCAGTAGTGTATATTTGATCATTAATTTAATGAATTCCCCCTATAGGGAAAGTTTGAATGTTGATCATTCTAAATGGTTTGTCTTAGTAGGGTATATTGTCATTATGAGAAATGATGATTAGGCACATGATGAATTGGTTAGGGGATAATAGACAAGGAGAAATTTTATTGCATGATTGTCGATTAGACTTCCAATGTCTATATTTTTGATATAACAGTAATATGGTATGCACCATGACATAAAATACCATGATGACCAACTTGTAATGTGCATAAGGACTGACCCCCAATATGTTAGATAAATGAAAACATCACACCAACGATAAAAACCGTGATGGGAATGTTGACATTTTCCAATGGATAGACTCAAGTACAATTGCATAACAAGAAGCACCTTGATGATACCCCTATCAACATGATGGATTGATTCAATGTGATAATAGAAAGGAGAAACAAACAATGTTCAATGAAATAAACAAACATAATATGAAATAAAAATAACAAAAATTATCCAAGTACTCCAAGAAACGCAGTAAGAAAAATGAAAATGCCCTAAACATTATTTGGGAGATGCATAATGCCTTCGTGATGGGAGAGAAACAAAATTATTTTTTATGGGTAGGCCCATGAATAGAGGAAATAAACATGTGTTTTCATAGAAAAGGCTAAAAATAGAGTAATTAAAAGAAAACAACTCAAAAAAGGAGTAAACGAGGTAAAAATGAGCCTCTCGAGAAGAAAAAGGATCACAAATAGGTCCAAGGGGTAAAAATTCAAAATTTTGACTATATATTCACCTTTGGGGGTTTAAAATATTAATTTTTACCCTAAACTATTGAAATTTAGAGCTCTAGTTTTTGTGCATGAGAGAGATGAAAAAATGGTGAATATCCCACACCAAAGACATCTTGGGGAGCATTTTTGAGAGTGCAAACAACCACTGGGGAGGGGGGCATCAGTAAGTACCTTTTTTATTTGTCCAAATACACATTTATTGCATTCATTAGGCCTTAAAAGTAGGCAAAAACATGTTTTTATTATTCTTGAAAATAGAAAAATGGTGAAATCACCAATGCAAATCATGGGAATGCCACACAAATGATGATCTTGCATAGAAATCAATGAGATCATTAAAATAAATGAAAAATACCAAAATAGAGAAATCACATGTTTAATATAAAATCACATAAATGGAAAAAATGTGAGTCAAATGGTGGTATCACCTATCAAATGATGAAATCACCTAACAAACACACATGGAATGAAACTAGTGAATTCACTAGAAACAATGACCATGTCTTACCAAATGATGGGATTGCCCTACATAATAGTAAAGTCATGGAACCAAGAATGAAAATGGTAGGATCACCTTACAAACCATCAAGATCACTCTATAGAATGGTAAAGTGACTGAGGAAAATGGTGAGGTTGCCAAAAATAACAAATAGTTTAGGAAAAATGGGAAACTAGGATAGAAGAATAAACTTCTTAGTCCAAAACTAGAAGAAAATGGTAAATTGATTAACTAGAACAAAAATAAATGACTAAATTAATTTTATTTTTTTGTGTTATGTAAGAACATGTAGGAGTCATGATGGTTCGTTAGTAGCAATTATGGGTACTACACTAGCCTGATATTATGATGAATGAGATTATGGGGATCTTGAAGGCATTAGATTTATGACATATATCTTGACTTCTAGTTATTTGAGTAAATCAGGCTTATTTGTCAGTGCTAGTGGAGCACTAGAATTTAGATACTTCTACATTTAACCTACCTACTAGAGAGGTAACCATGACCTTAGAAGATGTGCATATGATTTTGTGAGTGCTTATTCAGGGTCAATAGATATATTGGATGCCAGAGGGTAGGATAGTGGCATTTGAGGATCTTCTTAATGTGATAGACCTTGTGATTGTAGAGGGGTTTACTAAATTTGACACTTTGAAAGACTTGGCTTGGCCTCCAATAATTTTTATAGGAGTGGTACCACCTCTACCATAAGGGTCAGTGCCATAGGAGGTATTGATCTTGATGGATCTTCTTAGCAGACTCTGGTTACCTAATAAGATCAAAAGATTCTTCAGATCAAGCTTATAATAGTGGTCTAAGACATGATTTATTACACCACTTGATTTGCATGGGGTCCTATGACATTGGTTCAGCTCTACCATGAAATACACATGATCACTTATCAAATGGGCCATAATATTAGACATGTAATATGTTATAGGGTTGGGCCTAGGTGCACATCACTATAGAGTGACTAGTTGGTCAGCGGTTCCAAAAGGGACCTAAGGATTTTGTGGCCTACGGTTAGTTCTATATAGGAGTGGGGATATGAGGCCATTGAGGAGACTTGTAATTTTATAGGCAAGCCATCAATGAGATGGTAAATGATGACTTCATTTGGTATCCCTATATGGTGATGTAATTTGGCTAGATAAAGGATGGCTTCATGACCACATATATGTTGATTAGAGTCCCTAGAGATGGGGTAAAATAGATCTAAAATCATATCTTGTAGCTCTATATTTTTGGCATGTATAATATATTCTCTCAATGTATAAAATTATTATTTTGATATATATATATATATATATATATATATATATCATTCATTTTGTCTCATAAAATATTATATATGGACTCTTAATAATTTTTATGATGCTCTATGTTTTTATACCATTGTGATGTTAGATGTAGATATATTGATCGAAATATGGATATTGATGTATATTTGTTTGACATGATTTTGTTATCTTTATTGATGGTTCATTTTTCAATTGTGTTTATCTCATGGATGTACATGAAGTATGACTAGATGGTATATGCCTACATTAAGAGATAAACATCCTTATGTAGCATAGAGATAGACATGTTTTATTTATGTTACAATATGTGTTTATAAAAAATGGAATGTTATGGTGATCATGTATTGGATAGGTTGATAGTGTTTTCAGAAATGTATTTTGGCTTCATATTGTTATGTATGATCTTGAGAATTTGTTATTTAATTTTTTAAATGATATTATTCATCATAATTATAGAAAACTTATAACTTTAGATGTCAATTACACATAAACTGGATCAAATGTGAATATTTACAACTCAATATAATGATAAAATATCATATCAAAACCTAATTTGAAAACACAATACATTTAAATAAAAAACACAAAATAGAAAATAAAAGAGTTAAAATATAATATGTAAACAACCTTAAATACAAGATATGAAATATCAAGACTTAAGTGTAAAATATAATGCAACACACACAATAAATAATAAAAATAGTTTAAACACAAAATGTAACCAACTTAAAATCAAGATATGAATCATCAAGACTTATGTGGAAACAAAATGTAATTAAATGCAAGTAAGAAAATAAACAAACAAGAAATATAAATAAATAATATAAACAAACAAACAAAATTAATATATATATATATATATATATATATATATATATATATATATATATAAACAAACATGCAATAAAAGATAAAACCATTGAAGTTATCAACAATTTGTGCATGTGTAATGAATAAAGTGATATGCTTTAGATATTATGCCCCTATGCTAAAGGGACAATGAATTGGTTTTGGAAATAGAAGGAATATAAGAAGAGGAAAGGGATGGTCAAGCTGAATCCAAATGCCCTAATGCAAGTGGATGTTACCTACATAGTCCTATAGACTTTAGGTTAAATGTAGTTCTCTTAGGGATATGGGATAAAAGAAAAAATGATGACAAGATATTTTATTATAGAGGAAATAAGAAAGGTAAAATCACAAAATGGTGAAAGTGTTTTGGAAAAGTTCTTTCAAAATGTTGATAGTATAAGGGAATGAAAATGAAGAATGAGATTGGTTGAGTTGACCTGAGATGCTCCATGCATCTAAGCACTTTCTACATAGTCTGTGTAGACCTCAAGCCAATGTAGTTTTCCTAGAAATGGGAGGATAATGATAATGGTAATGTGGATCTAAAATGAAGTGGGATAGATAATAGGTTCCGTCCCATAAAATTTTTAGGGCTTTATATCTTCTATGGAAATTATAAGCCAATTTTCATGATTTTAGGGTTTTTTCAGGGTTTTTCAATGTTTTTAATTTTTTTGGATTGAATGAAATCAAGGTAATATGTTCAAATTTACAACAAATCATCTCAAAAAGGATAAAAAAACATCCTTAGGTAGAGGCTCAAATAATAGATAAACTAATTGCAATGGTAAGTACCATAAATTAATAACAAAACCTATGTCATTAGGGGATACCACACAACAACAATATTGGAATAGCAATGACACACACTGGGGAAATAAATGTTAGGATAATTAATTAAAGGAAGTTTTCAAGAAACTATAAATTAGGTAACACCCTTATTTACATACCTATTACGGATCAAATTTTTACCCTTGAGAAGGTGGTTCAAGCCCTCTCAATTTGAGTTATATAATGGGATTAGTCTTAGGTTGTCAGTGACCTTTAAGTGGACTAAAACTCTAAATTATAGGGCTAGATCCCCTTGATGTATCAATTAGGCTCACTATAGAATAACAAAAACAATTTAGTCCATGCGTTAGTAGAGTAAACCCAAAATAAGCATAAATAATTAACATGTTAAGCCTAATCCATCAAGGGGTGGTGCTAATGAACTCAAGGAACTAATTATGAAAGTAAGGCAAATAATAACTTCCAAGTAGTGACTCTCCTTTAAAATTAGTCAATAAGCATGGTTATGCCTAGATTTGGTGCTTCAAGTCTTCATATATATGGTGTAACATGCACCTCCATCATCTCTTAACTCACCAATGGCTCTTGGTTCATTGATTTGTCAATTAGGGGATAAGCTATGCTTTCTATAGCAATATTATTGTATAATAACATTACTCAATTAAACATTTTTTGAAGTTATTTCTGCATAGTAAGTTTACACAAAAATAGTTTTGTTGAAGATATTTTCGTATAATAACATTACATAAAATTAGCTTAAAAGTTATTATTATCACTCTAGAGAGCACCCTGTTTGAATATGAGAAAGGCACACCTTCTCTCTAGCTAATACAATTGGATCTTCTCAGAGTGTGGGTGATTCTATATTGAGAAGAACCTCTAGAGAGGGCTAGTTCCCTTCAAACTAATCTATTTTTTGATTTTTTTGAGTGAAAAAGGAGAAATAAACTGAAATGGGAAATCCTATCTAATGGGGTGATGTACCTAAAGGATTGGTATTCATTGAAATATTTCTAAAATTGAGTAAGACACACATATGAATCTGAAAAAAAACTCTGTATTCAACCTTGAACATCAGTGTTTCAAAAGAAGGCTTGAAAGAAGTTTGCAAAGCAAATTCAAATCCTAACTCTTCCAATGACCTGTAGAGGATGATATTTTCACTATAAGTGTGGAAAGGACCTACCAAAATGGTAAGTTTATGCCACTTTTATGATAGTACATAGTCAAATTACACTCTATTCTGATCCAAAACCATATGCAAAAAGATCTATTATTTGATAAAATGGTGTCAATTACAATTTCTTCTCTGCCTTAAAAATTGATGAATAATGGATTGAAAAAACTAATATATATGTTTAAAACTAACATAAAGCTAAAGAGGAATTTATTTTGGAAAATTATTAGTCTTGGTTAGTTAAATCAAGACCTAATCCTTTTATAATACTTAAATAAATCATCAAAATCCCCAAACTTTATAAAAAATTGCACAATCTTCAATTTTTTGGCATGGAAGGAAAGTGGTGGGGCCCATGGACAAGTCAAAAATGTTTCATTCATGAAATTCCATGCCAATATACAAAAGGTAACTCAAATTGAGTATTTGAACATGTTTTGACACATAAGAAAGTCCCTCCTTGCATGGAAAGCATGATCTAGGAACTGAAAAGATTTGATCCTCAAGGAATAGTTAACTCAACTTGAGCTCAACTTGCATGAATTGGAACTTGTGTATTGACTTGAGAATGATATATCCACTTAAAAAATAGATATGGCATGTAGTAACTCCAAAATTAATTCATTTGGTAGATTTCAATGCCATTCTTTACTTGCTTGAATGACCAATTAGGCCAATTAGGCCTAATAGCCTATCTTCTTGCATTTGGACTCCATTAGACCTAAGAAAAGATGCCATGAAACCTAAAAATATAATTCAACTAAGACCTATAAATTTTTTTCTAATCACAAGATATATGATTTTGATGAGAAGACACTCGCCATTCAGTCAACAGGTTTGACTAAGCCTATTTTGCTCCATTTTCCTACAGACTAGCCATGTTGATCAAGTTGGTTGGGACACTTCCATATTATTTATTACCAAATTAAAATTTTAAGATGAATAAAAATTATTAGTCTTTGAGATCCATTTATTAATTTCATTGAACTATCTTATACTTAATTTTACATGTTTTTTTCCACAAAAAAACATAATTTTTGCTCTCATACATACAACTCCATGCATAAAATTGACATTTATAGAATCATCTCTGATTTTAATTTAATTTTTAAAGGTTTCATGTTTATCCATGATGATTTTATGGCAATAAAATCAAATTTTCTAAAACTAGTTTTTTGAGGGTTTAGGAGGGCTTTGAAGCTGAATCTTCAAAATGATAGTTCATGAAGTATAGACCTCCAAATCCCAAAATATTTCCATTGATGTCTATAAAAATAACCCCCATAACATCCTTAAAAATATTGGGTTTCCATGCAAAATATATGAAAATTACCACGTGAAGAAATCTGCTTATGGGGTTTTGACTGCATTCTAGGCTACCTACACTCTTAATGATTATTCATAAATAAAATCCCCTAAAATATTATAAATTTCTCATTAATTATCATTACATAAAGGTCCTAAAAACATACTAATATTGTTTAGCTAAACTCCACATGTGGTGAAAGATATGAGCATCTGAACAGGAGGTTTGTAAGGGTGCTTAAAACTTTAAAAAGTGAAAAATCACCAAAATTAAAATAAATATTCACCTACTTCCCAATTCATAAAAAAATCATCATGGGTTCTATACCATGTTATAAAAACACTCTAAAATCATATTTTTCTTGAAAATTCAAAAAACCCCTTTTTGGCTTATATGCCTATTTACTTACAAAAGCCTGATTAAAATTTAGAGTTTTGACACTATTTAAAGGTTTTATTATGATGTAATAATATCATTACATGATTTTCAAACTTTTACCTAGACTTAAAAACCTTTGTGGCCTCCAAAAGACATGTTGGGGACTATTACAAAATAGAGAGTATATCCACTTATCTAATGGCCATTAAACTTTTTTGTAAGGTTCTTTAAGTCATGATGACATTGTGTACAAAATTTTAGGTTTTGAAACCACCTATAACTCCAAAAAAGCTCAATTTTATCTCAAAATTGACCCCTATGCATGGATTGTTTGCATATTTGAACTTGACAATGCTCTTTTAAAATGATAATGACCCATTTAAAATATATTTTTGACATTTTTTTAAACCAAAATTAGTGATTTTAGGCCACAATTTCTTGATTTCACTAGCTGCAAAGGGATAATGACTAGTTTTATGAAAGTTTTATATGATAGGGGTAGTAATTTGACCTTGATAGGTTAAATTACTAACAATTTTAGTGACTTTAAGAGGTTAGCCAGCGTACTGGTCAAAGAAATTAGAAACTCTGGTAAAATTGACTTGGATAAACACAAATTTTTGGAAGATCTTTTGTAGACAAAGACACAACAAGACAACTGACACAAACAATAATAAATACGTGCATGTATGCACTTAGAGGAATGAATAACAACAACTGGAAAGGGAAAAAATAATAATTAAAAGCATTTGTAGATATGCGCTTGGAGGAAAGCAACAATAAGAAGTCTATTATATACAAACTAACCTCTAACTTGTTGGTCCACCTAGATCAAAAATAAAATTTGACAACTCACTTTCATGATGAGATGGATAATGATGTATTACATGTTCCCTTGCAAGCTCAGTGGTTGAGAAATCAAGTATCTTCTTTGCCAACTCCTTTGGCATGTTCATATATGGAATAGTAGGAGTAAAGTAACCTCTGATGTAGACATAATCACTTAGTGGCTCTTTCTCCTTATGAGGATCCATTTCTACATAATCTGGTTGATTAGACTGAGCACAAAATATACTTGTATTAACTTTTAGAAGTACATCCATGACTGTATTCTCATCAAGAAGATTATATCCCATTATGAAGATCTAAAATAAGTCCATGTCAATAATGAAACCTTGAGGTGGTAGAATTGAAGAGTTATCCACTCCTTTCTCTTTGATTTTATTGACAAGGTTTCTCTCTTTCACTGCAATTAGACCATAGTCCCCCTAGAGAAGAGTATATCCTACTCCCAAAACTTTAAACAAGTCCTCCAATGAGATTTTTGGTTGATTGGTAAACTCTGGCTGCCCCACAAATTCATCAATTTAATCAACTATTACATCAATTTCTTCATTCTGTTTATAATATGGAATCACTACTTCCTCAACCTATTCATGACCACTTACATCCTCCTCAACACACTCTTCTTGAAACTCATTTGAATCTGCAATTTCCTCTTCTAGTTCCCACATGACATGCTCCTCTTCCTTCTTCTTCATGTTGCTCTGGATGGATTTCTAAGATGGAAATGAGTTAAATTCTTAAGGAGGGAGGGATAGTATCTAAGTATCTTTGGATTGGCTTGACTACATGATTTGGTTCCAAGATGGGAAAGATAGAGGCTCTTTCTTGACCTTTTGATTTTGGTTCTCTTCCTCTTTCCTTATCTTTAGCTCCAAATCTTTGATTTGCTTATCAATATTCTCTTGGAATATCTTCTCCTTAAAGTGGTTAGTTATCTAAATAGTAGGCTATCCCATAATAATCTCTTTCTTTCTTTAACAATTTTCTTGGATAGATCTCCAAGAAGGGAAGGTCTAAGAAATACATGAAAAATTTGGCAAACTCAAAGGGGATCTTGGAATGGTCTATTGAGGAGGAATGGATATCATATAATAAGGTTGTGGTTGAACCTATTATTATTTGAGGCCTTTTAGTTTATCCTCAATGCTTTGAATGTAACCACCTACATCCATCATCTCACCATTAAGATTGCCCCAATTTTCCCTCTCAACAGGTCTCCAATCTTCCTTCACTAGCTGCAATGACTCCCTCAAATGATGAATCAAGTGAGTAGGGGTATTTTGGCCATAATAGCTCTATGAATACAACTTTAGTGCATGCTTTTCAAGGCTCACTAAAGTTTGTTTAAGTGCTGGTATGGATAGAGTAGATGCAAAATGTCCATGATTAAGCTGTCTAGATGGGTAGGATGGCTCATGATAAGACTGGTAAGGGGCATTATTATGATGGAATGGTTGTTCATAAGGAGGATCAAGGTAGTAATCTTGCATATATATCTGATATAGGTCCTCAAACTCCTAGTGAGGATCATAATGTGGCTGGTCATACTGATCATAGTGAGGATTATATGGATCCATATTAAAAAAATCTATTAGAGACCATTAGTAAACCAAGTGCTAAAAGTAGTCAATATTTGAAATGATACCTGATCTTCTGAATGCCTCCAAAGGCTAGTATGTAGAATAATGTCCCACTAAGTGTGATAAAAATTATTATCACTCTAGAGATCACCTTGTTTGAAGATGAGAAAGGCACACCTTCTCTCCAGATGATACAATTGGATATTCTCATAGTGTAGGTGACTTTGTATTGAGAAAAATGTCTAAAGAGGGTTGGTTCCCTTAAAACTAATCTATTTTTTTTATTTTTTGGGGTGAAAAGGGAGAAAGAAACTGAAATGGAATATCCTATCTAATGGGGTGATGCACCTAAATGATAGGTATTCTATAAATTTTTTTTGAAACTGAGTAAGACACACATATGAATCTAAAAGAAAACTCTGCATTCAACTCTAAACATCAGTGTTTCAAAAGAAGGCTTGAAAGAAGTTTGCAAAGTAAATTCAAATCCTAGCTCTTCTAATGACCTATAGAGGATGATATTTTCATATTAGATGTGAAAAGGACTTGTAAAAAGGTAAGTATATGCCACTCTTATGCTCATACATAGTCAAATTACACTCTATTCTGATCCAAAACTATATGCAAAAAGATCTTTTATTTGATAAAATGGTGGCAATTACAATTTATTTTCTGCCTTAGGAATTAATGAATAATCACTTGAAAAAACCAATATATATGTTTAAAACTAATGTAAAACAAAATTGGTGTTGATTTTATAAAAGGATTAGTCTTGGTTAGTTAACTCAAGACCCAATTCTTTTACAATACTAAAATAAATCATCAAAATCCCCAAACTTTATAAAAATTTGCATAATTTTGAAATTTTGGCTTGGATGGAAAGTGGTGGGGCCCTGAACAAGTCAATAATGTTTCATGCATGAAATTCCATGCCAATATCCAAAAATGAACTCCACTTGAGTATTTGAACATGTTTTGGAACATAATAAAATGCTTCCTTGCATGGAAAGCATGATCTAGTCAAAAGTCAGTTGAAGAGATTTGATACTTAAGGACTAGTTAACTCAATTTGAGCTCAACTTGTATGATTTGAAACTTTTGGATTGAATTGAGAATGATATATCCACTCAAACAACAGATATGGCATGTGGTAACTCCAAAATTAAGTTATTTGATAGATTTTCAATGCCATTCTTTACTTGTTTGATTGACCAATTATGCCTAATAGCCTATCTTCTTGCATTTATAATCTATTAAACCTATAAAAATATGCCATGAAACCTGAAAAAATAATTAAATAGACATAGAACAACTTTTCTCATCATAAGATATGTGATTTTGATGATAAAACACACTCATCATTCAGTCAATAGGGTTGTCTAGGCCTATTTTGCTTCATTTTCCTGTAGACTGGCCATTTTGATTGAGCTAGTTGGGACACTTTTAGGATTATTTACAACCAAATTAAAATTTTAACATGAATAAAAATTCTTATATTTGATCTCCATTGATTATATTTCATTGAACTATCTTGTACTTAATTTTATGTGTTTTTCCATAAAAACATGATTTTTGCCCTCATCCATACAAATCCATGCCTAAAATTAACATTTATGGAATCCTATATGAGTTTAATTTATGTTTTAAAATGTTTTAATTTTATCAATGATGATTTTATGGCAATAAAATCAACTTTTTTCAAAACTAGTTTTTTTAGGGTTTAGGAGGGCTTTAAAGTTGAATCTTTAACATGATGGTTCATGAAGTATAGACCTCCAAATCTCAAAATATTTCCATTTATTTATATCACATTAACCCCAATAACATCTTTTAAAATATTGGGTTCCCATGCAAAATATATAAAAATTTACCATGTGAAGAAATCTATTTGTGGGGTCTTAACAACATTCAAAGTTGCCTACGCTCTTAATTATTGTTCATAGACTAAATCCCATCAAAGAGTCTCAATTTTTTATAAATTATAATTAAATATGGGTCCTCAAAACATACTAATATTTCTTGGTCAAACTCCACACATGGTGAGAGATATGAGCATCTGAACAAGAGGCTTGTAAGGGTGCCTAGAACTACAAAAAGTGAAAAATTCACCAAAATGAAAATAATTATTCACCTAATTCCCAATGTCTAAAAAAAATCATCATGGGGTCTATACCATTCTATCAAAACACTCTAAAAGAACATTTTGCTTGAAAAGTCAAAAAATCCCTTTTTGGCATATATGTTTGTTTGCTTGCAAAAGCCTATATGAGCATGGTTTGATTAAAATTTAGAGTTTTTAAAATATTTAAAGGTTTTTTTATGATGTAAAAACATCATCCCATAATTTTCAAACTTTTACCTAGACTTAGAAAGCTCTATGACACTCCAAAATGATGCCTACTTCAATGGTGACCTCCAAAAGACATGCTGAGGATTGTTACAAAATATCAAGTATATCCACTCATTCAATGGATATTAAAAAATTTCATAAGGTTATTTAATTCATGATGACCTTATGTACAAAATTTTAGGTCTTGAAACCACTTGTAGCTCCTAGAAAGCTCAATTTTCTCTCAAAATTGACCCCTATGAATGGATTGTCTTCATATTTCAATTTGATAATGCTCTTTTGAAATTATAATGACCCATTTAAAATCCATTTTTGACATTTTTTAATCAAAATTATTGATTTTATGACATAATTCCTTGGTTTTACTAGTTTCAAAGGGCTAATGACCGGTTTTAGGAAAGTTTTGTATGATAGGGGTAGTAATTTGACCTTGATATGTTAAATTACTAATAGTTATGGTCTTGGATCACTTATTTATAGTTTTTTATAAATTTTTAGAATCAACCATGATTGTATGTTTTTATATAAATATTTTTGTCCATGGATTGATTCAATCTTTGAGGGACAAGTAATAAATATGGTCATCAATATTTGGAAGAATGGGGCATTGATAAGGCATGAGAGAGCTTAATCTTGATATTTATCCCATTAATTCCTTATGTATGACACCCTTGTGATGATTTCAATGAAAATTTGAATAATGAATTTATAGTAAATATATACTCAATGGCTTTGATGGATTTTCCACTTAATCTCCTAATTTGGTTTTGATTTGCTTAAGTGACTTTAATTAGTTTTCTGTAATTCTTTAGAAATTTGCTGCATGTTTAATCAACCTGGTCAAAAATATCATATTATTGAGTCATGATTTGACTAGAGTATAATTATAATATGTTAGTTACATATAGGATAATACCCTAATTAGGGTATTATAGACATGAATTGACACATGCATTTAATGTGTGAGGCCAAATTAGAAGATTTTAGTGGCTCAGGACATCATTTTGTGTGGTCACAATTTGACTCGAAGTGAATTAGAAAAAGATAAAGATTTTGTAAAATGCCTTGCCCTAATTAGGGATCAATAGATAATAATCGACACCTACATGTGATGTGTGTGAATGATTTAGATTATTTTGATGATTTTGGTCTAGATTGTACATTATTGTAGAATATCATTCTGATTTGCACTTTTGGCATAATAGTGATAAGAATTGGATGTCTATATTTTACCGCTATTTGATAAGGCATGGTGAGACATTTGATCGAAGCAATGAATTTTCAAAGAATAAAAAAGGTCACTATAATTAGAAGAATTAAATTCATTCCTACTTTTTGCTAAATTTTGCATGAGTCATGAATAAGCAGAGGTTATCAAAATGATCCAAATAGTGTTTGGGTAGCCCTTGATGCCCACTCAAAGGGAGGATAGAAAATTTTATTTTGAGAAGTTGGTCCTTGATCAAAAGAAGAATAATCATGTAGTTTAGCAAATGAGGCTAAAAATAGAGAAATTA
Source organism: Torreya grandis (assembly GCA_037957365.1). Classification (NCBI taxonomy): domain Eukaryota; kingdom Viridiplantae; phylum Streptophyta; class Pinopsida; order Cupressales; family Taxaceae; genus Torreya; species Torreya grandis. The sequence goes on from JARHVA010000146.1 coordinate 1,987,245, forward strand.
GAAGAAAATGAGGGGATAAAAAGATAAACAATGCTAAAATGAAAGCCCAAGGAAGATAAATGTGGTAACTATAAGCCCAAGGGGTGAAACTTTTGAACAAAAATACTATATTTTGACCCCTAAGGGGGTAAAAATTATTCATTTTCACCCCTAGATATAACAATCTAGAGTTTTGAGATTTGTGTGTGAGAGAGCTAATAAAGATGGCTAATATCCCATACCATTGACATCTTGGCAAGCATGTGCAAGAGTATTAGAGACCATCAAGGAGTAGACCATCAATAAGTATCCTTTTTTGGTATTATGCATATATGGAATTTAATGCTAGGTAGAAGTAAGTAGTTCAATGATTCCATCATTTTCAAAAATTTACAAATAGTGAGGTTACCCTTAATAGCATTAAGGTTTCCATCGAGAATGATAATATCACCAATGCTTTGGTGGGGTTGTCAGTCAAAATGGCAATGTCACCATGTACTCGAGAAGATCACTAATTTTGATGGAAATCATGGCCAAACAAAATTTTTGCTAAAAATAGTAGTATTTCCCTATTGAATAGTGGGAACACCCTATAGAATGGTGAATTTGTGAACCCATAGGCAAAAGGGTGAGGTTGATCCATGAAATAGTGAGATTGACCTATAGATTATTAGGAACATCCTACAAAATGGTAGGATCACTGATAAAATGGTGAGGTCACCATGAGGACCAAAATAAGGATAGAAAAAGAGAGAATGGGGCCCATAGGAGATTAGTCCAGGCCCAAAAATTAAAATGATGTAGGTAGATTTAAGTAAGTAGAAGAAAAATGATTGACCCAGTTCCTTATGCTTTGACTTGCAAGAGTGAATTAGAGTGATTATTATTCATGAGCGATGATCCTAAGTATTCTAACATTAGGATATTTAGACATATCAGTGTATAGGTGTGCTTGAGGTAGTTGAGTTATATCACCTAGGGTAATTACCAATGATTCACAAGATAGGGCCTACCTATCATCACTTGTAGAGAGGTGGCACTCTTAGACCTTGACATTCCATTTTCTGACTAGGGAAGTAATAGACATATTGTAGGATGCTCACCACATATTATGGGTGTCGATACAAGGTCAGAATATTACCTAGATGTCGACAAGTCGATGGGCTATTTTTGAGGACTTGAATTGAGTGGTTGATCTAGAGGTTGTTGATGGGAGTATTGACATAAATGTATTGGAAGACTTGGCTTAGCCTCAATATGGTGGAGTAGGAGTAGTAGTAGTAAGGGATATGTTAGTGGTTCTAACACAGGGGATAGTCCCCCCAGAGGTATCCATCTTAATGGATCTTATCAATGGCCTTTTTCTACCAGAAAAGAGAAAATGTTTCATCCCTCTTGGTTTGATAGGAGTGGTTAAGGAGATGTTTAGCCATTTGACACAATTTTTATGAGGGTATATTATTTTGGCTCATCTATATATAAACTTACACATGATACCCTATCATAGAGGGCATATTATTGGCCATTGGGCCTTGGAGAACATTACCATAGAATAACTAGTGGGGATGAGGTATCATTGGGGACCAGAGGATCCAGTAGCCCTCAGATGGTAATTGATAGTTCCAAGTCTATGTGACCATCTTGGAGACTTGCCCTTTTATAGGCAAGTGATATATGAGATGGTCGATGATAGTTTTATCTAGTGACCCTATATATCTACTCAATGGTTTTAGATTGAGGACCTATTCATGAGTGGATATATGAACACACCATGCTACATTACAGGCTACCATGAATTTATGGTGGAGATATATATACTGGATTGAGTCTAATGATAGTTTTGCTTTCAACAGGACATCCCAAAGGGTCCACACTATTTTTCACATGTGACCAAGGAGATCAAGGAGTGGCAGCCACTATTGCCCCAAGATTAGGTAATTTTAGACTATGGTAGAGTCATGCATGTTTTATGGGATTATGCAGGTGGTGTTATAGATATTGGGGTTATAAATGCCTATGCAACATGGTGTGCTAGTGTTAGACTAATTAGAGATCATACTGCATCCATAATAGCCAATTTTACATTAGAGATGGGTGAAATTGAGGAGAGACTAGGGTCAGACCCCAGTACAGGGATAGGCATAGGTGCTAATGCATCTAGATATTCCACATGCCCTCCCTTTATAATTAGTTCATGACCAAGGGCAACATGATCCTCTAGATGATATTGAGATGGTTGATCTAGATGGATAGGATATAGAGATAGGAGATGCATTAGGTGGTGATGAGGGCCATAGGGTAGGTATAAGAGAGGATGGGTTCTCTAAGATAGGTACAAACACAATATCAAGAGAGGCATGACCCTTCAACATAGGTAGGTTTATAGAGGACCAAACATTGATTAATAGGTTGTAGAGAGAGCTTACTACATATTTATCAAAGATAGCAGGCCTATAGGGTGACATAACTAGTTTACAAGCTCAGTTAGCTACATCACAAGGGGAGACCACTAGGCTACAAGGGATTATTATAGCTAAGGATCTAAAGATTATTAATTTGAGGGGATAAATGGCCTAGTTGGTAGGGGTACAGGTACAACTATCTACTCATGATGTAGATATTTTGAGAGTAGTTAGCGAGCAGGACATGGGTCAGGTGGATAAGGAGAGATTAGTATCTCAGGTAGAGAGACTAATAAAGGAGTGGGATGAGGCTTGATGAGCTAAGATAAATAGTGGGTTAGGCTTAGATAGGGCCTTGGCTAATGTGATGTGACCAAGGATGATGACTTATATGTGAAGGATGTTGTCCTATGCATGAAGGATGAGATAGCTTATTAGCACAGGCTATATGAGGTGGCAGTTTTTATAGAGAGGAGAGCACCATCCTATATATTATATGAGATCCCAATGAAATAGCCAAAATCTAGGTCTAGACATGCTATGGAGTCAGAGTGGTTAGTGGCAAAACCATTATCATAGCGAGTAGTCATGGGGCCACCACCACCATCACCACCATCAAGCATGCGTCAAAGCTTCCATTAGAGTCCTCCAAGGGATGACCATGATAAAATTTAATTGTGTAGATCGATTTTATATTATGAGATGAATATATATGATCCAAAACTCAGTATTTCTGGTTGATAAATATTTTAAAAACATAGAAATAACACAGTAACAATGAATTCTCTGAGAAGAGATGTATTATTACTCAAGATCGCAATACAACTATATGTTTATCTCTGGGAAGAGATGTCTGATTTTCCATTTTGAGTTACATATTCATTTATACCTATTTTGATAGTAGGGGTAGTAGGTGGAAGGTCACCAATCTTGAGGGAGATTAAGTGGTTCGACTTCCACACTTTAAAATAATACAGAACTTGAGGAATTACTATTTTTAGAAACTTACTATTTTTAGACTACACTACTAAAATTGAAATTTAGGGAAATTATATTGGGGTTTTAGGAGTAAAACTTCATTAAGTAGATATCCATACCATCTCATGGCATTCTCCTCATTCTTAACTTTCTAATGATTCAAACGGCGAGTCAATTGGAGCTACGGTGCAAAAGCTATGGCTCCCAGAAGTTCTATCATCAATTAGGGTGGAACTGTCACCCGAATTGTCACCTAAATTGCTGCCTGAATCATTCCTCCTCCTTGAAAATAAATGGTCCCCATTGTGTCAATGTTACCCATCAAGTGTGTCAGTTGTGTCTTGATTTTATTCTCTGTGAGCCACTCACCTTGGTGGCTAAACTGGCCCCTTTTGACCCCTCGATAAAGTGGAATAGAGCATCCTCTTGTTGTCTTCATCCAGGTGTCCACAATATCCTCCTCCACTAGAGAAAAACTATGTGGATCAAGCTCATCAATGTCAATTTATTCTGTTATGACTAAAGTGTCTAATAGAGGTGGATGATATGGTTTGAGGAGCTCCACATTGAATATTAGATGCAGACCAAGGTAGGTTGGTAGGTTCAACTCAAAAGCATTTTCTCCAACTTTTATGGTGATGGTGTAGGGACCATATCATAGAGGCTAAACTTTTTTGTGTGGGCCTGCAAGTTGTTCCTTCTAAAGTTGTAACCAAACCTTATCACCCATAGCAAAATGGTGTGAAATCCTATGTTTGTCATGGCATTTCTTATACTTCTAATTCATCTTCTCTAGGATGTCATGAACTTACTACTAGATGTGTTGCATTTGTTCAATAAACTTTATTGCTTTTGTTGCCTTAGATCTTCCATGAGGTGTGTATTCCATTGTGGAGAATGGAATATCTATATCAATTGGTATCATGGGTTGGAACACGAAGCATACTTGGAATGGACTATGCTTGGTCAAGTTGTGCAAGGCCCGATTACATCCATGGTGTATGAAAAGAAGCCCCTCATCCTATGTACATGGATGTTTGGAGTGATACATCTGAATCATGCAAAAAATCAAGTAGTTCACCACCTCTGTTTGACCATTAGTCTATGGATGGAAGGCTGTAGACTTCATCAGCTTGGTATCCATCATCTTCCATAAAGTGGACCAGAAGATGCTCAGGAACTTGCTATCTCGATCTGAGACAATGGACTTGGGGAGACCAAAATGGAGCCATACATGACTAAAATATAGTTGAGCAGTTTCTTCAACAGATATATTTTTCTTAAAATTAATCATGATAGCCATTTTTGAAAAATGATCAACTACCACAAAAATGCAGTCCTTGCCATGTTTTGAAGTGGGCAAACCTAAGAGAAAAGCCATTGAGATAGATTCCCAAGGCCTGGTTGGTTCTAGAAATGGCGTGTACAATCCTTGCTTCTTATTTTTTGGCTTGGTTATCACACATGGGGTGCAAGATTTGATATATCTTTCCACATCCTTTCACATATGGGGCTAGTAGAAGTGTTTTTGAAGAACTGCCAATGTCTTCTCTATACCAAAGTGTCCAGCTATCCTATTGAAATGTGCTTCCCATATCATCTTCTATTGCTCTATAATTAGAACATAGATGTGCCCCATATGACAAAGGACATTATCTTACAAATAGAAATAAGAAACATGTTTACCTTTTTGAAGCACCTGATATTTATAAGCAAATGTAGGATCTGCTTCATACAAAGTACCCCAAGTGGCAGTCTCATGTCTGCACAAGTTAAGAACTATTATGAGTGCAGTAATTAGTAGACGGCTCAGATAATTTGCAACTATATTTGAACTCCCTTTTTTATGTTTGATTATTATATGGAATTTTTGAAGATATGTGGCCCACTTTTGGTGCCTCTCATTTCATAGTTTGCTCTGTATCTGGATGAATTCCAATGATCTGTGGTCAGTGTGGATGACCATCTCTTTTCCCAAGATGTAGTGTTTCCATTATTTTTAGGCTTGTATAATAGAATAGAGCTCCTTATCATATGTTAGATATTTCTTGACTATATCAATGAAATTTTCACTGTGATATGCAACAAGATGGCCATGTTGCATGATGATAGCTCCCATGGCATATTTAGATGCATCTGTCATCAACTCAAAAGGTTGATGCAAATCTGACAAGGCAAGAATAGGGGTTGAGCAAAGTATATTATTCAAATTCTCAAATGCCCTTTGTTGTATTTCACCCCACTGAAATATAGCTTTAGCTCCTCCTTCAGTCACTTGGGTTAGTGACCAAGCAACATGTGAAAATCCAAGAACAAACCTATGATAGAAATTTGAAAGACCCAAGAAGCTATGAAGTTTTGTGAGGGTCCTTAGTGTGGGCCATTCTCAAATAACCCACTTTTTTGGATCAACATGGACCCCTTCCTCATTCACAATGTACCTGAGGTGCTAAATTGTTGTCACCTCGAATGTGCATTTGTCAAGATTTGCATACAACTTGTGCTCCTAAAGAGTTTGAAGCACCTTATGAACATGTTGCAAATGTTCCTCCCATGTTCTATTGTATATGGGTATGTCATCTATGTATAAAACCATAAATGAGTTGGTGAAGGGTTGTAATATGTCATCCATCATCCTCATTAAGGTTTTAGGTGTGTTAGTTAAGCTAAAAGGCATAACCAACCATTCAAAGAGCCCCTCCTTAGATTTGAATGAAATCTTCTAAACATCAGTGGGATCGATGGGAATTTGGTGATAGACATATTTGAGATCAATTTTGGTGAAAAACTTCACACCATGAAGTTGGTCCAGTAGGTCATCAATCTTGGGGAGAGGGTAGCGATTCTTCACAGTGATTTTATTCATGGCTCAATAGTCAATGCAAAGCCTCCATGTTCCATATTTCTTTGGTGCTAAGACAATTGGGATACCACAAGGTGAAGAGCTTGGACTGATGTGACCATTTTGGATCAATTCTTGAATCTATCTTTTTATCTCATCATTCTCCAAAACTGATCTACGATACATAAGACTGTTAGGCAAAGGTGATCCTAGGATCAAATCGATAGAATGTTTTACCTGGTAATGTAGTGGAACTCCTGTGGGTGACTTGAATAAGTCATCATATTCTCCTATGATTCTTCCTATCTAATTTTGTTGTTGTGTTGATTGTGTAGTCAGGACTACAACATCAACCTTCTTGGATTTCTATGGTTTGAACACCATGAGAACAAATTGCTTTGTCTTCTCCACCAATCTCTTACATTTAACACTAATCAGGGAGACAGATGTGTGAGGTGGTACCTCTAGTACCCTATAGCACCATGTTCCAAGAGTGAAGGTGATTATTTGGGTTCATGATTCATAGATACCATGTCGCTCATACATGAACAAATGACCAAGGAGTACATCACAAACATCTATATTAACCACATCATACAAGACTTCATCTTGGAAAGGTTTTATTACATATGAAAGAAGACACTGATGGGTGACACGAAGGTCTCTCCCTGGGCTCAACCATCCAATACTGTATGGCTTTGGATGAGGCTTCATGGATAGATTTAGACTTTTCACAACTTTAGCAGAGATTAAATTCTTTTGACTCCCAGTATCAAGAATGAAATGCAAAGGCTTACCTTTTACCCATAGTTTGAGTGAAACAATCTTTCCTTGTCATCTAGCCTTTCCTCACAGGTCTATGATGAAGTGATGATGGTGTCAGGATTAGTGTCTGCAATTTCTTCATCCTCTTTGACTATGTGTTGTGTATGAGACATAGTAGTAGATGTCGAGTATTGTGACTCAAAAAGCAGTGACTTGATGGCTCGACATTATTTTTTGGAGTGAGTTCTAATTTTTTGGTAATCACACCATTTTCTATCCTTCCTCTTCTGGGGTTTCTTATCTTGAAAATCCTTTTGCTTCCAATTTTGGCCTCATGTTTGACCTTCCTTGTCACTTTTCCATTTTGAGGGTTGACTCTTTGTATTCTTTCTGCCATGCTTCTTCTCAATCTTCACTACAAATTTGTATGCCTCATCGAGGTTTTTCGAATTGAAGAGTTCCATTTCCCCTCGTATGTACCCTTGTATTCCACCATGATATTTGAGAGTCTTATGTTTCTCACTTTCTTGGATGCCCAAACTTATAGACAAAGAATGAAAAATATTTATGTAATCTTGAACAGATTGGTCCTTACATTGGTGAAGTTGTTTCCACTGTATGTATAGATCATCATATGCTCTAATGGGATAGTATTCTTCTTTCACCACTTCCATAAAATCATCCCAGGTAGCTTCCACCTCAAGGCCAATGTCATCTAAACTGAACCTCTTTTTGTACGCTTCCCACCAGTTTTTCATGGGCAATGATGCTTTCAAAAGAGCAAAAGTGATCTTTTCTCCATCGGTGAATTTTTTTATAGAGAAGTAAGAAGAAAATTGATCTAACCAATTTTATACTACATCAGCATTGATTTTTCCTTCAAATTTAGGAATATCAAAATTCACCTAAACCTTGAAGGGTGTTGGGGCACTGAAAGGACGTTCCATGGATGAGGAGCCAAGAAGTGCAGCTAAGGAGCCAAAATTTCTCATCGACAGTTGTTGAAGAATTTGGGAAAATTGTTATAGCATCTATGCTTATTTCCATTGGAGGGCTTCATTCACCATTTCCTTGAAAGGATTGGATGTCTCAGTGTCGTCTACCATTTGAAGTCGTTTAGAGTGAATAAGTGGATAGTTTGGAAGCTCTGTTATTTTCCACCCAATCTTCTTGTAGCCTGACCTCATCCTCAGGATTATACACTCTCAAGACAAACTACTTTGATACCATTGATCCAAAATTTAGAAGTTTTGGTTGATAAATATTTTAAGAACATAGAAATAACACAGTAATAATGAATTCTCTTAAAAGAGATGTATTATTACTTAAGATCGCAATACAACTATATGCTTATCTCTAGGAAGAGATGTCTGATTTTCCATTTTGGGTTACATCTTCATTTATACCTATTTTTAAAGTAGAGGGAAGATGTTTAAGGTCACCAATCTCAAGGGAGATTAAGTAGTTTGACTTCCACGCTTTAAAATAATACAAAATTTGAGGAATTACTATTTTTAGAAACTTACTATTTTTAGATTACACTACTAAAATTAAAATTTGGGGAACTTCCATTAGGTTTTTAGGGGTTAAAATTCATTGATCAGATCTTCATGCCATCTCACAGCATTCTCCTCATTCTTAGCTTTCCAACAGTTCAAACGGTGAGTCAATTCAAGCTACGGTGCAAAAGTTATGGCTCCCAAAAGTTTTGTCATCAATTGGGGTGGAACTGTCACCCGAATTGTCACCTAAATTGCTGCCCAGATCAATATATTCTTAGATGTATGAAACATTGTTTTGAGAAATAAATATGGCATTCATTTTTTATCTCATTTCTACTTTCACATGGACTCTTAATATTCTTTTATGTCACATGATTTTTACATTTATGTTTCTCTTTTTATGATATACTGATATATGCTAGTGTTAAGAGATGTTCTTCCTGAGTTAGCATATGGATGTTGATGTATTTATTATTTTGTTGGATGCTTGACTAGATGTTAGAGGATAATTTAGGAGATGCATGTCCCAAATTAATTATAGAAATAGTCAACTAGACTTACTATGTATGTTAGGAGATGCATGTCCTGCATAAAAAGTCTTATTTGTTTTCAATGTTTGGCTTTAAGATATCTTGCTTAGGTAGTGAATATGTAGGATAGTGAATTCAGAGATGTTCTTTGATGCCACATTGACTATTGGACTTTATATCACTTGATGTTTAATTTATCAAAATGAAACTATGCATTACAAGTATGAATAATATATAATAACATTGTATTTCTCTTGCAAATTGATTGATTCAAACATGAATACTTATAACTAAGGATAATGATAAAAAAATACCAAAACCATAGTTACAACTATTACGTTTGAACAAAAAATAAAGAAAAGAAAAAGGATAGGAAGAAGATAAAATACAAAAATGTAACAAAATTAAAATCAAGATATGAATTATCGAGATGTAAGTAGGAACAATAATGTATTTAAACACAAATAATATAACAAACAAGAATAAATTATTTAAACAACCTGGAATCAAGATATGAATAATCAAGACCCAGGGATGAACAAAGTGTACATAAAAACAAGAAAACAATTTAAATACAAATGTAAACAAGTAAATCCCAAGGTTAGGCCAGACTCAAAATGTTTATGAAAAGTATTCAAATACAACATGAAAAAATAAAAAATGCGATAAATAATACAAACACATAACAAAAAACCAATAAAAATAAATAAAAGTAAATATAAAACTACAAAACATCAAAAAAAATGCACAACAAAACAACAATAAATAAAATAATGACACAACAAAATAATAATAAAAACAAATGAAGAGACAAAAAACACAAAAATAAATAAATGAAAAGATAAAAACAACTAAACAATCCAAAGCAAATAAAAATTCCATAAGCAAACTATTTTAATCACATAAAAATAAACAAACACAAATAATGGTTAATCACAATGTTAGTATAGTCAAAAAACAAATTGTTCGTGCATGTGTAATAGAGATGTTATGATCTGAAATAGGGTGACCCCTAAGTTAGGTAATAACGACACTGGTAAAATGAGACAAGAACAATGGATACAAAGTTTCCCCTAAGTGAGAGGGAAACAACGACACACAAACAAGATAAAAAATGCCCCTAGGCTATAGAAGGAAATAAAACAAACAAAAATAAAAAGAGGGGGGAATATAATAAAAAGAAGGGGTAGTCAAATTGACTCTAGATGCACTAGGAAAGTGGATGTTGCCTACATAGTTCCATGGATGAAAAATCCAACATTGACTTCAGGCTAAAGGTAACTCTCCCAGGATATGGGATAGAATAAAATTGATGATAAGGAAACATCATCAACATGTAGAGGGGTATGGGAATGGTCTCACAAAGAGGTGAGTATGAGAGATAATAGATTATGGTTTAATATAAAACCACACTAAAAGATAAAAGATGAGTAACCACAAAGAAGATAAATTAAGAATTTAGAGTGTTTACTGCATCTAAGGTTGAGAAAGAGAACAAGCTCACAAAATGATGAGAGCATACAAAGAGATAAATAAGGATGGGGAAACTAAAGGATAAATGGTTACTTATGAAATAACTAGGAGTCTCAAGATCCTTAGGTCAAAGAAGTGGTTGAAAATAAGATAAGGTATGACTAAGCTAACCTAAGATACCCTATGTATCCAAGTGTTGTCTACATAGTCTGTGTGGACCTCAAGCCGATGTAGTTCTCCTAGAAATGGGAGGAAAAATACCAAGGTGGTCTATAAATAAACTAAATAAACAAGATGACCCAAACCATAGCGACTTGAAATGGGACTTGAGATTATCCAAAATGTGATTTTAGGATATAAGATTATCATATCAAATTTGATATTGGTTTGTGGTCTAATTAATGATCAATTAAGAATCTCCACAAACCATTATGTATTATATATCCCACTATATTGCAAGAAAAAGTTTTGTAATAAGGGCTTCTTAGTCGGCCATATTATTAGTGCATTTGAAACAAATATGAAAGGCCTTGGGGATGAGGTCCCTATGTGGTGTAATTAATAAAATTCTAGACTCAGATCTATGTGAAGTGAAGGATTCATCAAAGTATAATTTTTATTATTCAGGTTCATGATCCACCTCTTCTATCATCATGATAAAATCATCTGAGAAGTCAAACATGAGTGGCTAAGTATCTATAATAGGAGTCTCAAAAAATTTATCAGCAATGACCTACCCCTTAATAGATTTTTGGTTTTGGTACTCAACATTAAATTCACTTAAGAACATGAACCATTTATCCATGTAGCTTATAAGAGTTCCCTTGAACAATAAATATTTGAGAGGGTCTACCTTACCAATAACAATAGTTTTATTATTCAATATGTAGTGTCATAATTCTTTAGAAGCAAATACCATTGCCAAATAAACCTTCTCAATAGGTGTATAATTATGCTGATATGCTATGAGTTTTTTAATCAAATAATAGACTACATGTTCCTTTCTTTGTGCATCATTTTGGGACAAGAGTGGCCCTAGTGCATGTTATGTGGTTGATATGTAAAGAAGTAATGGTTATCCAAGTGTTGGCAGTCTCAAAACTGGTGGGTTGGCCAAGTATGCTTTGATCTTTACAAATACTTGTTGACATTCCATATTCTATTAAAAATCAACACCCTTCTTCAAGAGGTGTGTGAAAGGATGACATTTATATGATAGCTATGAAAGAAACCTATGATTAGATTGGATCTTTCCCTACAGGCTGTAGAGCTATTTTAGACTGGAAGGTGGAGGCATTTCCATGATGGTCTGGACTTTAGTAAGATCCACTTAAATCCCTCTCTATGATATAATGAATCCTAGAAATTTTCCTCAAGTGATTCTAAAGGTTCACTTCTTAGGATTAATATGAACCTTTTACTTACAAAGTCTCTAAAATATCTTTCATATAACTTCAGGATGTCTAGCATGTGTTTTTGACTTTGCTATAATATCACCAACATAATCTTCAACATTATCATGCATCATATCATGGAAGATGACATTCATATCATGTTGATTGGTAACACTATCATTATTCAATCCAAAAGGCATGACTTTGTAACAAAATATTCCATATGGTGTGGTGAATGTAGTATTGTGTTGGTCCTCTAGAGCTATCTTAATTTGGTTGTATCCTAAGAAGCCATCCATGAGGTAAAATATCTCATACCAAATAGTTGAGTTGATAATCATGTCAATTTTGGGTAGAGAAAATCATCTTTAGGGCATGCTTCGTTGATATCTCAAAAATAGGTACAAATGTGTATGCACTTTGGCTTTTTACTTACTAGGACTACATTTAATATCCATTCAGAATAGTCCAATGGTCAGATGAATCCAACTCCCAATAAATTTTCTAGCTCTTTATTTACTAAAATAACAATGTGTGGGTGCATCTTTCTAAGTTTGTGCTTGACCAATTTAGCATCTAGATGTAAAACAAGGTGATGTATGACCAAGTAAAGGTCCAAGCCTGGCATGTCTAAATAAGCACATGTGAAAATATCAATAAAATCCCTCAAAATAGTGATAATATAATCTTGTTATTTGTCAATGAGGGATACTCCAAGATAAATAATATTGGGATATTCAAAGGTTCACAAGCTCAATTATATTCTTTACAAGGAGTGTTGAGCCATCCTCTAAAATAGTGGGTAATGTTTGGTCCAGATCTTCTTCTTTTACTTTAGCTTCTGGTTGTGAGCTCCAAAGCTTAGGATAGTGAGAGGAATTTGAGTCCATCAGTTCAGGTTATGTCCAATTAGTAAATATCTCAAGAAAATCAAGAGCAAGATGCTCAAAGACTTTATGTTGTTCAGAGGTGATATTAGAACTAGATATAGAGCTTGGAATTGGTGGACACTATGATTCCTGTGGAGGTAATCAAGCTTCCCCATCCAAGAGCACTTGAAATAGGTTTTCACTCAAGGTATTCTCTTTTTCTTTAATTTTTCCCTGATCAATGAGTTCCTCAAAGAGGTTTTTATATACACATAATATTTTCAAACTTTTATTGATTACTGACACTTTTTATCTTGCAAGAACCTATCGAGTCTCAATCTCTCTAAGTGCATGCCTTAAGATTTTCACCAAGAAAGGGGTGGGTAGACCATCAGTGCTTTGTAATATTGTTTTCCCTTTTACCACTTTCCATCTACACACTTGTCTCCTAAAACCATTTACCCCAAGCTTATTCTCCTCAATCCTACCCATTCCTCTTAGTTGTCTTTCCTTATCCATCCTTTTCATGCCTTAACTCCCTTTTGGTCAGTCAACTATACTAGGTCAATTGGGTCAACTCAGTATAGTTTAGGGGCACTTTTTTACTTTCTTAGCTTATTTGCCTCTCAATCGACCTAGTTCAAACCTAGTAAATTGTCCTAAAAAACACACTGGGTCGACTGGGTAGACCTTGTACAACTGATATTTCTACGAGGATTTAGGACAAGATCCACCTATATATACAAGTTTATTTTCCACCATTTCATAAGAGAATAATTAATAGTGAATAAGTTAGAATGAACATATACTTATTGACCATTCTACTTGAAGAATAAATCTTAGGGTTCCATACTTTCTTTGGAGATATAGATCTTATCTTGTAGAGAAGTCTTTTGGATTCTTAGATAGGTTGTGTAGCATAGAGCTAATTTATCTTTTTTATCCTTGCATACCACAACAATCTCTTCTGAAGCACCTCGGCCAAGGGAGATATTAAGACTCAATGAGTTCATCTTCAAAGGTGCACGTTCCTAACTTTATTTCTCCTTTGTAAAAGTAGATAGATAATGAATTTTTATTCTTCTTTCATGTATTAGGAATATATATACATTGACATGAGTATATGTCTTCTAATACATGTTTAGTTTAGTTATTTTATTATTTCTAACCCCCACTTTGTGCCACAAGCTTTGGTTTGCACTAGATTAGATTTACTTTCTTGTTATTAGAATAAATGAATGCTTTAAACCTTAGGAATCCATTTGGGTTGTTTTGAAATTGAATTAGACTATAGGTTTTGGAACCCTTCCTATCGTGATATGTTTTGACAAGTGATCCCCTAATTGGGTCTAGCAGATCCCCATATTTGTCATGTTCTTACTTAACAAGTGTATCCTAATTGGAAGTGTAGGTATGTTCTATCTTCTCTGAGGTAGAATTGATTTATAGATATGATGTATTTATGATTCCATACATTCTAGTGAACTTGACATGAAAATAACCCTTACAAGATTTATTTCACTTATTTTCATTCTTTTAGTCATTATTTTTATCATACTAGATCGACTCTGTCAACCCAATTTTCTGAATTCTATGCATAGGTTTCTAGGAATAGGCAACTGGATCAACTTAGTTGACCTAGTATAGGTTTATATACTTTCAAACATCCAGTTCAACCTACTAGTTTAACCCAGTTGACCCTATACATTTTTAGCACTTTATAGCAAGTTCCTGCATAGCTTAATTGATCACGTTGATCCAATTTGCAAGTTTTTCCAACATACTTTAAGGTTATTCATTAGTAATCTTTCTTCATTTCATCTCTAAACCACCAAGGTTACTTTATAACTATATATTTATTTATTTTCTATCCTTCCTTTCACAATTTTTAGTCTTTAAAATTGCCCTTGCACAGTCAACTAGATCAAACCTATCTACCTAGTTCTGTGTTTTGTGTGTTGTCTGAAATAACTAGATTGACCCTAGTTGACCCTATACATTTTCATACCTTACTTCACAGTACAAGTTCAACCCTATCAAATTTTTTCTATATTTTTTGCATATAGTGTCAAAACTATACCTTATTTTAGGTTAGAATTAACCTCATATCTGCTAGTAATTATTTCACACCTTTCTTTTCCTATTGCTTGCATGCTTAGAATAACTCACATAGTTTAATTAGGGGATTTTTAATTAATCACTTAGTTTCAATATATCTATTTTATGCACACACGACCAAATCACAAAAAACATAAATAAGCACTTTAACATTTGTCTGCCCAAGGCCAACCTACTTAGATTTCATCACCAAGGGAAAAGCTGACTTGATGCTCTAGTCAAGTATAAAGTATGGTTAAAGGTATTTTATGGATAAGCAACCAACACCCTTATCACTGTGGTGTGTGAATGGAGGGGTTAGGCCCTAATACCAAACCTATATCATATCCATTATAGTCCCTTTCAGCCCAAACTACCTAAAACCATCCTTAGATTGCTATCTAGTACCTTTCTTATATCCAACTTCTAATCAAAATAAAAATTATATCTTAATAATCTAATAAATAATTAGTTTGACCAATTAGTTATCTATTTACTTTTCAAGTTTATTTCTTACTCTTTACTCAATTGTGTGTGCAAAATTTTGTATTATCCAACATTAGTGCAAGGTTTTGTTTTGTGTACTTTAATTGGATTGGCCAACATTAATCTAATTGACTATATGTTTCCTTTCAGTACTTAATGCTTTTCATTACTTGAAAAATTATCTCATTTCATTCTCACAATGTATTTTTAGGCTTCTTGAATTCCCTATTTGTTATACTAGATCGACCTAGTCAACCCAATGCCTTTTTTGCCTTCTATCCACTATACTAGATTGATCCAGTCGACTCTGTATAGTTTTACAATCCCTATTTTTGTGCTAGGTTGACCTAGTTAACCATGTAATATTTTAGTCACATATTTTTCCTTTGCTTTCTCATCTCTCTTCTTTTCCCTTCATCATGGACATTTTATTGGGTGATGACACTAAGTTATAGTCAATAGATATGATGACCTTTACCAATGCTAATAGGGTCTCCCATAGACAGAGTATGGCTCCTCTTCTAGATATTAGTAATGTTCAATATTTTCACTCTCATAATGAACTATGGGACCCCTCCTAATACCTCTTCACAACATAAACCTCTTTTCTCATTAGAAGACAAACCTAAGTTATAGTATACTCCCAAAAAGCTCTTCTTTATTTCTAAATTTTCTCAACATCAAGGAAAAGATCCTTATACCATTTATAACCTCATGATTAGTGGTAAAACCAAATATCCCCATTCACCTACTAATACATTAAATACTAAATTTGGGAGTACCACTTTTCTTAATTCTTAGCCTCTTCCTTCAATTTTGACTCCTTATGCCATGACATCTTCTTCTTTAACCTCTTCTGCCTCCATGCCTAGTATCTCAACTAACATGATAGGCTCTACATCTAGTGGTCCCCTCTTAAGATCCACTATCCTTAATATTTACAGTAGTTCATTGTTTGATACCAAAGGTAATCATGCTTCTTGTGCTTCTTCTTCTCAACCATTCACTAGTCCATCTTTTAATACACAAGCAAATTTTTCCACTAGTGCCTCACATTCTCATAATTCATCTCAAGTTCATATCAACACTAATTAGTGGTACCCAAGCCTCTAATACCAATTATAATGCTTCTAATGTTAATAAAACAAATCAACTATTGTTACAAACACTTAATCAAATGAATACATTTCAAGCTCATAACACAAATCAAATGATGAGAATGTAGAACCACCTTCTTAATCTTTAATCTCATCCACAACCAATGACTTAGGGCACACATAACCAAAATGTTCCCCCTCCTCTTTTATATTATCAAGGCAATCTCATTCCTCAACCTCTTTTAGTTAATAAAACCATCAAGCATATACAGAATGAACCTCTCACTACTCAAATTGCCAACATTGATATAGGAGGTATAACACCTATAATTTCTTATAATGGGTCAACCAATCTTACCCTTCACCTCAAAACACTTGGAAATATTTACAAGGATTGGGCCAAATTAAACACCTTTAGTGATACCAAGATCCTAGACAAAACCCTCATAGGTGATGCCTTGGATTGGTACAATCAACTTAAAGCTCATTCCATTTCTAGTTTGGATGACTTAGTAAATTCTTTAATGCAAGAATTCAAAACTAATGATCTTCCTAAAAAAACTTTGGCCCATTTCATTGATTACAAACAACATGAAAATGAAACTACCTAAGCCTTTGTTCGTAGATGGAAAACTTTATCAAACAAATGTGAACATAACATGGCAAATGACAATCTTTGTCATCTCTTTACAAATGATCTCTTTCCTAAATTAAAATATCAATTCCACACTCTTTCTCCATGTACTTTAGAGGAAGATATTGACTAATCTAAAAGACAAGATTTCCTAATGCATCAATTTGAGCCACCCCAACCTTATGCGGGTCCTCCTCTCTTATTCAAAAAAAAAAACACCACAATATCACTAATGATGGTGTTACTGATTCTTATGACACCATTCATAATGTTTAAGTTGTCATTCCTAACCCTTCTTCAGAACTAGTTCCTTCTCAAAAATATACTCATTCTCATTTATCCTCACCCAAATACATTAACACTCACAAAATTTTATCCTCAATTGAATTGCTTAAACATCTACCCTAGGCTTCTTTCACAAGAGCTTGATCCTACTTGTAGTATGAAATCCTGGTATGATTTTAACAAGTTTTGTTGGTTTCATGCTAGTTGGGTTCAGTCTCATGAGACCTATAGACAACTTCATAATTTAGCTATGGATTTTCTTCTTGGATTAATTTTGATCATGATTCCATTATCCATAAGCATCAACAAGCCTATGATATTACTTTCAAATACTATAAATTACATGACAAAACTCAAGCCTTGAATCAAGCCAATGCTCATTTGGCTATCTACAAAGATCTTTTACCTAATCATCAACCTATCCAAGAAAATCAAGACAAGTCTACCCCTTCCACCAATAATATAAAAAGTCTTGTTGAACTAACTTCCAAATATAATGTGCTTATAATGACTAATATGTGAAGGGTGGTGGATTTCATTTATTCCCAACTTATCTACAATCCTCCTTCACATAAAACATATTGTGTTATCTATGATTCTTCTCCAGCTCATTTAAATGAGTTAGGGTAAGATGACCTTATTAATTTTGATGATCTGATTTATGATTCTCCCTTAGATAACACTTCCCATTCTATTTCTACCACTCTTCCATCATCTTCCAACACTAATTATAACCAAGCTTCTACTAACATTTCTTCTTCCAATTCTGAAAATCAAACTAAACCAACTAGTTCATCATCTCAACATGATTTACCACCTTATCCCAAACCTTATCCTTCATATCAACATAAATTTCAATGCACTTCGGCTCATCCTTCTGAGGACCTCCTTAACCCTTACACACCTTTATCTAATAACATTCTTATGGGTTATGATGAATGGGACCCCATTGTGGAACTCACTAATCTCCTATCTTAGATTTCATTTTTTGAGTTTATGAGGACTTCTCCCCATCATAGAAACTCTCTTATTTAGCTATTATTTGATATGAATATCCCTTTTCCTCCCCTAATAGGATGGGAGGTATATTTATCTAGTTTTGAAGATAATATTTTACAATAATGTGAAGATATATCTATCAACATTGATGAAACTATAGACACTTCTCTTTCTTTAAAATTTCCCATAGCTTCTATGATTCTTGATGAGATTATGCTTCATGCAAATGATACTACCTTATTTATTTGCATCCAAATAGGTGATATCTAAGTTAAGCATGCATTGATTGATGAGGGTTCCAACACGTGTGTCACTTCTCTCAATGCATTAAAACTCTTGGATATTTAGAATATAATCTTAAATCTACAAGTAACACCTGCCAAAGATATGATAGAAGGCAAATGCCTCCTTTAGGTTGCATGTGGATTCCCATTACCCTCCCACTTGTCACCATCCATGTGAAGGTGATGATCTTTAACTTCCCCTTTTCTTATAACATCTTTCTTTGTAGGCTGTGGACTCATCGCATGAGAGCTATTACTTCTTCCACTTGCCAATGCATTAAATTCCCTCACAATAGAGAATTTATAAGATTCAAGGTGACACTAACCCTTGAAATTTTAAATAATTATAATATCATGGTGTCTTCAAGATTCCTACTCTTAGGTCTTTACCTAGTGTTTCATTTCATGAGTCTCAACATCTCAACTTTCTCGTTAACTCAACCTGAGGTTACAGTGGGCATCTTGAGCTCATTGGTAACATTCCTCCTAACTTCTTAGACTCTGATGATAATGATCCTAATGAGATTAACTTAAAGATCAAGACTTTTGATCTCTCACCCCATCTCATCTCACAACTTCCTACATTCTTGTAGCCTCGCTCTCGCAAGCCCCCTTGTGATGACATTCCCATAGTCTTGACCAAGACTAGACAATCTATTCACCATGCCTCTCGAGATGACAAGGTTATCCCTACCTATGTCATTGAGATTCACATTCTAGATTATGATGATGGTTATTCCTTAAATGATACATTATTAGGCAATCTTGTCTAGGCCCATGATGTTGAGATTTTCTATTAACAATCTTCTTTACTTGATTATTTTTGTGCATCTCATCATTTTCCTTTACATATAGTTCTTTATTTTAATAAATCAAACATATTAAAATGATAAAAATTAAATTTATAAAATTAATATATATATATATATATAAATTTGTATTTAAATATTTTTATAATAATTAAATTTAAATTATTTATAAAAATTGATACAAACATTATACTCATACAAACAATAATAAAAATGGGGAGAAAGAAAATGTAAAAAACAACTATATCAAACCAATGTATATTATAAATAATATATTTAATATTTAAATATTTTCCCTAACAACACTTTAAAAGTTCTATAAAACAAACTAGAGCTTCTTTGTTGTTAACACTTGCTTTCTATGGAATAAAACATCAATTCTATGTATTTGGAGGGTTCGATAGTTCTTTATCATAGGATATAGATGGCACTAACACCTTAAATTTTAAAGGACCCACATAGGACTATGCTCATGGATTGTGCTATGACTAGGCCTTACCATTTTACTAGGTACCCTAACCCTCGTAACTGGCTTACCCCTAAGGTTAGTGAAACTCTCCTTAAACCTTTTATAGATCCCACTCCTCCATTAGTAGAGCCTAATATAGTTGAGCCTCTTCTTGATCTTACTATTTTTAATGATCCAAAACTCAAAATATTTGGTTAAAAGATAATTCAAGAAATAAGAACAACATAATAACAATAATGCTATCTCCGAGAAGAGATGTTTTATTCATCAAATTTGTAGACCCAAATATATGCCTATCTCTAAGAAGAGATGTCTGATTTCCATTTCAGGTTAAATCTTCATTTATACACATTTTGAAGGTAGGAGGAGGATGTGGAAGGTCACCAATCTCAAGGGAGATTAAGTGGTTCAACTTCCATGATTTACAACAATACATAATTCGAGGAATTACTATTTTTAGAAAGTTACTATTTTTAGACTACACTACTAAAATTGAAATTTGGGGCACTTAAATTTGTTATTCAAGGGTCAAAACCCATCAATAAAATATTAGTGCCATCTCATGATGTTTTCCTCATTCTTATCTTTCCAATGGTTCAAATGTGGAGTCAAATGGAGCTATGGTGTAAAAGTTATGGCTCCCAGAAGTTCTACCACCAATTGGGGTATAACCATCACTCGAATTGTCACCTAAAATGTTGCTCAGATAATTCCCCTCCTTGAGAAGCAATGGTCCCCATTTCATCAATATTTATCATCAAGTGTGGCATTCATGTTTTAATTTGATTCCTGATGCATACTTGGAATGGACTGTGTTTTGTGGAGCTATGTAGGGCCCACTTGTTCACTATTTCAATCTGACCATTAATCTATGGATAGAAAGTTGTGAGCTTATTCAGCTTGTTATCTATTGGCTTTTTTTATTGTGTTGTTTGTGTAGTCAAGGCTGCAACATCATCCCTTTTGGATTCTGTGGCTTGACTACCATGAGAACAAATTTTTTAGCACTAATCAGAGAGATAGATGAAGGAGGTGGTACCTCTAGTACCCTATAGCACCATGTTCCAAGAGTGAGAGTTATCTTTCAAGTTCTCGATTCATAGATGCTATGTCGATCATACATAAATATTTGACCAAATAGTACATCACAAACATTTAGATTGACCACATCACATAAGACCTCATCTTGGAAAGGTTTTATTGCATATGGGAGAAGACATTGGTGGGTGACATAGAGGTTTTTCCCTAGACTCAACCATCCAATACTATATGGTTTTAAGTGAGGCTTCATGGATAAGTTTAGGCTTCACAACATTATTAGAGATTAAATTCTTTTGACTCCCACTATTAAGAATGAAATGCAGAGGCTTACCTTTCACCCATAACTTAGAATGAAACAACCTTTCCTTGTCATCTATCCTCTCCTCATGGGTCTATGATGAAGCAAAAATGGCATCGAGCTCAACATCTACAATCTCTTTTTCATCCTCTTCAACTGCACATTGTGTATGAGGTAAACTAGTAGATGTTAAGGATTATGACTCAAAAAGTAGGGACTTGATGGCTAGACATTTTTATTTCGAGTGAGTTCTAGATTTGTGATAATCACACCACTTCCCAATCTTTCCTTCTTTTTGCTTCCAATTTTGGTATTGTGCTTGACCTTCTTTGTCACTTTTCCATTTTGAAGGTTGACTCTTCATATTCATTCTTCCATGCTTCTACTCAATCTTCACTACGAACTTGTACACCTCATTGAGGGTTTCCAAATTGAAGAGTTCCATTTCTCCCCATATATACCATTGTAGTACACCATGGTATTTGAGAACCTTGTGTTTGTCACTTTCTTGGATGCCCAATCTCATAGATAGAGAACAAAAAATGTTAGTGTAATTTTGAACATATTGTTCTCTACCTTAGTGAAGTTTTTACCACTCTATATACAAATCGTCATATGCTCTGATGGGGTAGTATTCTTCCTTTACAGCTTCTATGAAATCATCCTAGGTAGGTTCTACCTCAAGGCCAATATCATCCATACTAAATCTTTTTTTGTACACTTCCCACCAGTTTTTGATACGCAATGATGCTTTCAAAAGATCAAAAGTGATCTTCTCTTTATCAGTGAATTTATTTATAGAAAAATAAGATGACAATTGATCCAACCAATTTTTTACTACATTAGCATTGATTTTTCCATCAAATGTAGAGATATCAAAATTCACCTAAACTTTGAAGGGTTTTAGAGCACTAAAAAGATGTGGGGTTGCCAATGAGAAGCTAGAATTTCCCATCAGAATTTGTTGGAGAATTTGGGAAAATTATTGTAGCATCTATGCTTGTTGTTGTTGGAGGGATTCATTCACCATGTCCTTGAAAGGATCATATGTCTCAATGTTGTCTACCATTTGAAGTCATTTGTAGCGAATAGGTGGATAGTCTGTTGGTTCTATTTTCCACCCAAGATTCTTATAATCTGACCTCATCCTTAGGATCATACACTCTAAAGATAAACTACTCTGATGCCACTGATACAAAAATTAAAAGCTTTGGTTAAAAGATAATTCAAAAAACAAGAACAACATAATAAAAGTAATGCTATCTCTGAGAAGAGATGTTTTATTCATCAAATTTATGGACCCAAATATATACCTATCTTTGAGAAGAGATGTTTGATTTCTATTTTAGGTTACATCTTCATTTATACACATTTTGAAGGTAGGAGGAGGATGTGGAAGGTCACGAATCTTGAGGGAGATTAATTGGTTTGACTTCCATGATTTATAACAATACAATATTTGAAGAATTACTATTTTTAGAAACTTACTATTTTTAGACTACACTACTAAAATTGAAATTTGGGGCACTTTCATTTGTTTTTTAGGGGTCAAAACCCATTGAGAAATTCTTAGTTCCATCTCACAATGTTTCTCTCATTCTTAGCTTTCTAACGGTTCAAATGGGGAGTCAAATAGAGCTATGGTGTAAAATTTATGGCTCCCAGAAGTTATGCCACCAATTGGAGTAGAACCATCACCTGAATTGTCACCTAAAATGTTGCTCAGATCATTCCTCCCTCCTTGAGAATCAATGGTACCCATTACATCAAGATTTATCACCAAATGTGGCATTTGTGTTTTGATTTGATTCCTGATGCATACTTGTAATGGAATGTGCTATGTGGAGCTATGTAGGGCCTGATTGTTCACCATTTATGTCTGACCATAAATCTATGGAAGGAAGGTTGTGAAATTTTTTAGCTTGTTATCTATTGGCTTCTATTATTTTTTTGTTCGTGTAGTCAGAGCTGTAACATCGGCCCTTTTGTATTCCTATGGCTTGATCACCATGAGAACAAATTTCTTGGCACTAATCAGGGAGATATATGTAGGAGGTTGTACCTCTAGTACCATATAGCATCATGTTCCAAGAGTGAGAGTGATCCTTCAATTTATTGATTCATAGATGCCATGTCAATCATACATAACTGGTTGATCAAAGAGTACATTGCAAACATCTAGATTGACCACATCACATAAGACCTCATCTTGGAAATATTTTATTGCATATGAGAGAAGACATTGGTGGGTGACATAGAGGTTTCTCCCTAGACTCAACTATCTAATACTATATGGTTTTGGGTGAGTCTTCATGGACAAGTTTAGGCTTTTCACAACATTAGCAGAGATTAAATTCTTTTGACTCCCACTATCAAGAATGAAATGCATAGGCTTACCTTTCACCCATAACTTAGAATGAAACAACTTTTCCTTTTCATCTGGCCTCTACTCATGGGTCTATGATGAAGCAATAATGGCATCAAGCTCAACATCTACAATCTCTTCTTCATCCTCTTCACTGCAAGCTATGTATGAGGTAGAGCAGTAGATGTTGAGGATTGTGACTCAGAAAGTAGGGACTTGATGGCTAGACATTCTTATTTCGAGTGAGTTCTAGATTTGTGATAATCACACCACTTCTCAATATTTCCTTCCTTTTGCTTCCAATTTTGGCCTCATGTTTAACCTTCTTTGTCACTTTTCCATTTTGAAGGTTGATTCTTCATATTCATTCTTCATGCTTCTGCTCAATCTTCATTGTGAACTTGTAGGCCTCATCAAGAGTTTCATTTCTCCCCATATGTACCATTGTAATCTACCATGATATTTGAGAACCTTATGTTTCTCACCTTCTTAGATGCCCAATCTCATAGATAGAGAATGAAAAATGTTAGTGTAATCTTGAACAGATTATTCCTTACCTTAGTGAAGTTATTGCCACTCTATATACAGATCATCATATGCTCCAATGGGGTAGTATTCTTCCTTTACAGCTTCTATGAAATCATCCCTGGTAGGTTCTACCTCAAGGCCAATATCATCCGCACTGAATCTCTTTTTGTACACTTCTCACCAATTTTTTACTGGCAATGATGATTTCAAAAAAGTAAAAGTGATCTTCTCTTTATTGGTGAATTTATTTATAGAAAAATAAGATGAAAATTGATCCAACCAATTTTATACTACATCAGCATTGATTTTTCCTTCAAATTTATGGATATCAAAATTCACCTAAACTTTGAAGGGTGTTGGGGCACTGAGAAGACTTGGGGTTGTAGATGAGCCAAAATTTTCCATCAAAATTTGTTAGAGAATTTGAGAAAATTGTTGTAGCATCTATGCTTGCTATTATTGGAGGGATTCATTCACCATTTCCTTGAAAGGATCAAATGTCTCAGTGTTATCCGTCATTTGAAGTCATTTAGAGCAAATAGGTAGATAGTCTGTTGGTTCTATTTTCCACCCAAGCTTCTTATAATTTGACCTCATCCACAGGATCATACACTCTAAAGACAAATTGATATGATACCACTGATCCAAAATTCAAAAGCTTTGGTTGAAATATAATTTAATAAATAAGAATAACATAATAACAATAATGTTATCTCTAAGAAGAGATGTTTTATTCATCAAATTTGTAGACCCAAACATATGCTTATCTCTGAGAAGAGATGTCTAATTTCCATTTGAAGTTACATCTTCATTTCTACACATTTTAAAGGTAGGAAGAGGATGTGGAAGGTCACCAATCTCGAGGGAGATTAAGTGGTTCAATTTCCATGATTTACAACAATATATAATTTGAGGAATTACTATTTTTAGAAACTTACTATTTTTAGACTGCACTAATAAAATTGAAATTTGGGTCACTTTCATTTATTTTTCAAAGGTCTAAACCCACTAATATAATCTTATTTCCATCTCATGATGTTCCCCTTATTCTTATCTTTCCAATGGTTCAAACGAGGAGTTAACCAGAGCTATGGTGCAAAAGTTATGGTTCTCAAAAGTTCTGCCACTAATTAGGGTAAAACCATCACCCAAATTATCACCTGAAATGTTGCTTGGATTATTCCTCCCTCCTTGAGAATAAATAGTCCCCATTGCATCAAGATTTATCATCAAGTTTGTCATTTGTGTTTTGATTTAAATTTTGATGCATACTTGGAATGGACTGTGATTTATGAAGCTATGTAGGGCCTAATTGTTCACCATTTCTAGTTGACCATTAATCTATGGATGGAAGGCTATGAACTTCTTTGGCTTGTTATCTATTGGCTTCTATTTTTATGTTTTTTGTGTAATCAGCACTACAACATCAGCCCTTTTAGATTCATGTGGCTTGACCACCATGAGAACAAATTTATTGGCACTAATTAGAGAGATAGATGTAGGAGGTGGTACCTCTAGTACCCTATAGCATCATGTTCCAAGAGTGAAAGTGATCCTTTGATTTATTGATTCATATATGCCATGTTGATCATACATAAATGGCTAACCAAAGAGTACATCACAAACATCTAGATTGACCATATCACATAAGACCTCATCTTGGAAAGGTTTTATTGCATATGAGAGAAGACGTTGGTGGGTGACATAGAGGTTTCTCCCTAGACTCAACCGTCCAATACTGTATGGCTGTGGGTGAGGCTTCATGGACAAGTTTAGTATTTTCACAACATTAACAGAGATTAAATTCTTTTGACTCCCACTATCAAGAATGAAATGAAAAGGCTTACCTTTCACCCATAACTTAGAATGAAACAACCTTTCCTTGTCATCTAGCCTCTCCTCATGGGTCTATGATGAAGCAATGATGGCATCAAACTCAGCATCTATAAAATCTCTTATTCATCCTCTTCAACTACAGGTTGTGTATGAGGTAGAGCAGTAGATGTTGAGGATTGTGACTCAGAAAGTAGAGACTTGATGGCTTGACATTCTTCTTTCAAGTGAGTTCTAAATTTGTGATAGTCACACCACTTCCCAGTCTTTCCTTCCTTTTTCTTCCAATTTTGGCCTCATGTTTGACCTTCTTTGTCACTTTTCCATTTTGAAGGCTGACTCTTCATATTCATTCTTCAATGCTTTTGCTCAATCTTCACTATGAACTTGTATGCCTCATCGAGGGTTTCCAAATTGAAGAGTCTTATTTCTCCCTGTATGTACCATTGTAGTCCACCACAATATTTAAGAATCTTGTGTTTCTCACTTTCTTGGATGCCCAATCTTATAGATAGAGAATGAAATATGTTAGTGTAATCTTGAACAGATTATTCCTTACCTTGGTGAAGTTATTACCACTCTATATATAGATCATCATATGCTCCAATGGGGTAGTATTCTTCCTTTATAGCTTCTATGAAATCATCCCAGGTAGGTTCTACCTCAAGTCCAATATCATCTATATTGAATCTCTTTTTGTACACTTCCTACCAATTTTTGATAGGCAATTATGCTTTCAAAAGAGCAAAAGTGATCTTCTATTTATCAGTGAATTTATTTATATAAAAATAAGATGATAATTGATCCAACCAATTTTCTACTACATTAGCATTGATTTTGCCTTCAAATTTAGGGATATCAAAATTCACCTAAACTTTGAAGGGTGTTGGGGAACTGAAAAGATGTGGGGTTGCAGATGAGGATCCAAAATTTCTCATCTAAATTTGTTGGAGAATTTAGGAAAATTATTGTATCATTTGTGCTTGCTATTGTGGGAGGGCTTCATTCACAATTTCCTTGAAAGGATTGGATGTCTTAGTGTTGTCCACCATTTGAAGTCATTTGGAGCAAATTGGTGAATAGTCTGTTGGTTCTATTTTTCACCCAAGCTTCTTGTAATCTAACCTCATCCTTAGGATTATACACTCTTAAAGACAAATTGCTTTGATACCACTAATCCAAAACTCAAAATCTTTGGTTGAAAGATAATTCAAGAAACAAGAACAACATAATAACAATAATGCTATCTCTGAAAAGAGATGTTTTATTCATCAAATTTGTAGACCCAAACATATGCCTATCTCTGAAAAGAGATGTCTGATTTCTATTTTGGATTACATATTCATTTATACACATTTTGAAGGTAGGCGGAGGATGTGGAAGGTCACCAATCTCGATGGAGATTAAGTGGTTTGACTTTCATGATTTACAATAATATAAAATTTGAGGTATTACTATTTTTATAAACTTACTATTTTTAGACTGCACTACTAAAATTGAAATGTTGGGCACTTACATTTGTTTTTTAGGGGTTAAAACCCATCAAACAAGATATTTTTTATCTCATGATGTTCCCCTCATTATTGGCTTTCCAACAGTTCAAATGGGGAGTCGAACGGAGCTATGGTGCAAAAGTTATGGCTCCTAAAAGTTCTACCACCAATTAGGGTAGAACCATCAGCTGAAATGTTGCTCAGATCAGTTGATCCTATTTCTACTTTTATTATGGATGATCCTACCCTTGTTTTTAATGTTATCATTCCTTCCATTGAACCTATTTCCATTCCTTCCTTATCA
>JARHVA010000146.1:2020000-2090000 GCA_037957365.1 Torreya grandis
TCATGTACCAATTGGACCTAGATGACAAATCTTAGATCATATAAAACTCACTCCTCTGAGATTATCCTACTCAAGGCTACCATGAACAATGGTACCTTGTCATCTAACTTGTGACAGAGCACCCACTATGTCACAAGACCTATCAAAACCTTTTAAATGTCCAAAATCTATGATTTATAGAAATTGAGCATGCTAACTCTCCTACCTAGTAATATCATCTATGAGCATGTATCCCACCTGGCTAAGTCTCTCCTCTCCTCTAGGCTATCTGGCATCTATGTGGTTACCTGCACTCCTACTATAGGTAGCCCTAGGATGGCATGGACATCCTCTAAAATGATATCCACCTCTACTATATTCCCATCCACCTCCCATCTAAAGGTGTTAGTCAATCATTCTCAACAACTGAGGAACATGACTAACAAATTAGCACTAAGGGGGATCTAACACATATCAACTATACTACCTAGACCTATAGATCCTAGTCTACCCCTATCTCCATCTGAGAACCTCTCTAACAAGTCTAGTAACTATGTTGCATCCACAAGTCTCTAAAATCTCCATCATCCTTACACCCAAAAAACAAAAAAGGAGGTATCAATTCCTTCATGTTATGTATAGTCATAATACATTCTTTTTACATTTTAAAAGCAAATACAAGCCTAAATTACTTTATTTTAGTCATTTTAAACCTAATTTTAGCCTACTCAGTCCTTCTTAACCTTACTTGGTCATTTCAAGCCATTATATCCCTCTTTTAGCCTATTGAATGCTTTTCCATATCATTCCAACTCTTTGGTCAAACTACTTTGACCAAACTTTTCCTATCCTTTTGCCTAGTTGACTCAAAAATCTAAGTCAACCCCCTTCTCTTCCCCTCCCTAGTGCTGAGTTTCCATTTTGAACCTTTCAGACCACCTGGAAACTTTGAACTATGCCATAAAATTCTATAATATATAGGGTCAACCCATACCTACTAGATTGGCACTATGGATTGTACTCATTTCTAGCCCACAGGGTCAATTGGGTTGACCAAGTGCTTTCTGCCTATTGACCCCTTGTATTTGCCCAAAAAAGTATAATTTTCTTACTTTCTTCCTAAACCCTCTACACCCATTTTCCATCTTCCTATATTCTACCCCCATAATCTAATTTTGTTTCATTTTGACATATATAAATGCTTCAAAACAATTTTCTCTAAAACTACACTTAATTCATTAAAATTTTCAAAAACTAATTTGAGATTCATAGTTGCATACTTGTAGTGCACATGTTGTTACTTATGGAACCTCTCCTCACCTAACATGTTGTCTCCTTACCATCCTAGCTTGTTTTTGTCTCCAGAGCTCTTTTTCCCCCTCTCTCACAAATCAATATAACAAATGAATTATCTTTTGCCCTATTTAAAAACACTTTTCAAAATTCAAATATTTCAATTATTTTTTAGTAGATTCCTTATTTTTCTTGTATCTTTATTTCTACTGATCTATTTCACAAACCATAAAATGGATTAGACTCATGATGACATTGAGAATGTTTTCCACTATCATATGCCCATATTCTAAAAATTTCGATTTTTGGCTATTTTTTTGTACTAATTTCTACATGTTCATCTAGTGTTCTCTATATTAGACACCTTCACATTTATTACAGTCTACTTCTTTATCTATGACACTAAGGTAAGTTAAAGGTATGTGTTTTTCAATGCAATCCTTTCATTTATCTTATTTACTACTTACTGTACTTTACTTAGCATCAGCATTGTGTGTTATCATGTTTTATCCTAAAGCACCATCCCGTGTTGCACTTACGTGACATGTGATGAGATTTAAGTGGGGTATATGTGTACGCAGAATATTTTAAAACTTTTATTGATTAATGAAACTTTATATCTTACAAGAACCTATCAAGTCTCATTATCTCTAAGTGAATGCCTTAAGGAGTGCATCAGGAAACGGGTGGATAGACCATCAGTGCTTCATAATATTATTTTCCCTTTTACCACTTGTCATCTACACACTTGTCTCATAAAACCATTTACCCTAAGATTATTCTCCCCAGTCCTACCCATTCCTCTTAGTTGTCATGCCTTATCCGTCCTTTTCTTGCCTTAACTCCCTTTTAGTCAGTCAGTTGTACTAAGTTGACTGGGTCAACCCAATACAATTTACGGGTATTTTTTTACTTTCTTAGCTTGTTAACCTTTCGTCTGACCTAGCTCAAACCTAGTGAATTGTCCCTAAAAACACACTGGGTTGACTAGGTCAACCCTATACAACCAATGTTTTTTGGAGGATTTAGGGCAATATCCACCTATATATACAAGTTCATTTCCCACCATTTAATAAGATAAGAATTAATAGCAAAGAAGTGTGAATGAACATCTACTTATTGACCATTCTACTTGGGGAATAAAGCTTAGGTTTTCATACTTTCATTGGAGATACATATCTTGTCTTGTGGAGAAGTATTTTGGATGCTTAGACAGGTTGTGTAGCCTAGAGCTATTTTATCTTTGTTATCCTTACATACTACAATAATCTCTTGTGAAGCACCTTGTCCAAGGGAGAGATTGAAGCTCGATAGGTTCATCTTCAAAAGTAAGTATTCCTAACTTTATTTCTCCTTTGTAAGAGTAGATAGATAATGCATTTTTATTATTCTCCCATATATTAGGACTTTGTATACATTGAAGTGAGTATATGTCTTCTAATACATGTTTAGTTTAGTTGTTTTATTGTTTTTAACCTCCACTTAGTGCCACAAGCTTTGGTGTGCACTAGATTAGATTTACTTTCCTGTTATTAGAATAAGTGAATACTTTAAACCTTAGGAATCATTAGGGTTGTTATGTGATTATGTTAGACTATAGGATTTGGAACCCTTCCTATCATGATATGTTGTGACAAGTGATCCCCTAATTATGTATAGAAGATCTCCATATTGGTCATGTTCCTTCTTAACAAGTGTATCCCAATCGAAAGTGTAGGAATGCTCTATATTCTTCAAGCCAAGATTGATTTATAGACATGATGCATTTTTGATTGGAAATAATTTTCACCCAAAGATCTTGATGTTTTATCTTTATTATGACCAATAAATTTTATCTGCTTCCTAAAGTAGGCAACAGAATCCAAGGAGAATTCAAAGCCTTATTTGTGATTACCAATTGGCAATCCATCTCTGAAGCCCATGAGTTCAGCAATAGATTCCTCATTATGAAAATTATATAGAGGTATAACATAATTTTTTTGGTCTTAATATATAAGGTAAAAATGGTAAAGGGTAAGCAAATAATGGGCTATGATAGTCATAATAAAATTAGAGTCAAATAAATTGATGTCAACTAGCTTATCATAAGCGCTATAATGAGATGTTGTGTCTCTATCAAGAGTTTCTTCATTAGTTAATAAAGAGGAATCATTATCAAAATGCATGAGGTTACCCATAGGTATTATAAATTTAAGACCTTGATTCATATTAGGTTTACTAGCTGATAATAGTTCCATAATACCTTTTTATCATGGCCTAAAGCCTTTTCCTTCATAATCCAAACTATCTATAAATTGATTAGGGATAGGGTAAATGGTATTACATAAATAATTATTGGTACAAATACTACTAGTTGTTTCTACATGTTCTTTTGATGAATCATGTAAGTCTTGTAAGGGATCTCAAAAGCTTGAGGTCTACCATAGGATTTAGGAGATTTAAGCAATTTTCCAATATGAAAAGCATATTTTAAATGGTACATGGAAATGCATGAGTCCTCAACAATGAGCTAGTTTTCAAGTGCTATGGGAAATGGATCTACCAAAGTGGAAGCAAGATCACTAGGGTCAATATAATTAGATTTAGGTGGCTCAAAAACTATTCTTTTGATCTTTTTGGCTACACACTTAGAGCCAGGATAATAGTTATAATTACGATGTTCAACCTGGTAGGGATAAAGATCAACATAAATGGTGACCTCAATTCCTAAATGGGGAAACTTGAGGGACTGATGCAAATTGGAAGGTATGGTTCATACTTTATGGATCCAAATATGACCAAGAAGTACATTATAAGGTAGCTTAATGTCCATAACATGGTACATGGTATCCTGGGTGATAGGCCCAATAATTATTGGCAAGCAAGTAGTCCCTAAAGATTCTCTTTAAGCATTGTCATACGCTTTGATCATGATCATTTCAGGATGCATGTCCTTGGTGGTATATCTCAACTATTGTATCAAATTTAGTGACACTATGTTTATCCCTAAACCATTATATATAAGCACCCACTTGATTTCATGATGGGTTATAATGACTTCAATGTACAAGGGGTTATTATGGCTTGGACCAAGGGAAGACATATATCATTAATCGAAAGTGAGTTGTTGGCTCAGAGATAAATTTGCTACAAGTGTTTGAAATTGGTTGGGGTTGATATCTTTTATAAGAATGGACTATTGAAAGAAGTTATTTAGTATAGTTATGTGGATTTTTGATGTATATAAGAGATACAAGATAGAAATCTAGACATAGTGTTCAAATTTGGTTCAATATTGGAAGAAGGCAAAGGGCCTTGGAAGGTGACTCATGAGAGTCTAGTTGAAATTGCATAATTTTTAGTCAACATAGAATCATTATAATTAGAATAATTAGAAGGCATAGGATCTAAGTTTGACTTAATAGTGGAATAAGTTGAAGGGCCTTGAAGAGTAAATCATGATCATATAGTTGTGATTACATAATTTTGAGTCAGCACAAAGTTATTACAATTAGAAGAATGGGATGGAGATCAAGAAATAATAACCCATAGAAACTGAGGTGTATTGGTATTGCTTGAACTTGGTGTAGCATTACTTGAACAAGAGGGTGTCATCCCTAAAATAAGGGGACCAACACTTTGAGAAGTGTTGGATGGATCATTGGCTATGATTGTAATGGTGGAAATGTGATTTGTAGAAACATGTCCCATGGTGTTATTATAATCATACAAAATGGTATTTTAACCTAGGCTATTAGCTTAAGTATTATGATCTTGATTATGAATATGTTAATTAGGTTTCTAACCTTATACTTATCAATATTGGCCATGACCTTGATTTTGATTATTCCTATGATGTTGTTTATTATCTTTAAGAAATGGGTCTTTATAGATGCCCATATCCTAATTAGTGTTCTATATTATTTGTTTCACTTCAATTTTTACACTTTCAATTAGGTCCTCAATAATATGTCTCAATTATATATATTGATAAATGGCATGGCTGACAACATAATGAAAATTACAAAACTCATCTTCTTAGTACTAATCAGGTTTAGGTTGATCGTATGGAAATGGTTTTGGTATAGGCTATACAATAAAATTAGTTGACACTAACTTCTAGAATACTACCTTAATAGGTTATCTCAATTTGTTTAATGGTCTATATTTATTGAATACTTTGCATGGAGGTGTTCTTTGGAAAGTGGTTGGTGGGTTGGGTTGTACATTTGGGACCAGTGGAGTCCACACTATTTACATGTGCCTTTATTCTATAAATCCATTTCCCACCATGTTCTTGTTCTTATTGAGAACATAAGGTTTTTCTATAGTAGTATTTTGAATAGGTGGTTGAGTTTGAGTAGATGTTTTACCTTGTGAATAGATTTTCACAAGGCCTCTAGTTATAAGCGACTTTTCAATCTGTACTCTCTGCTCAATAATTTCCTCAAATGTTTTTACACAAATGAGTCTTAGATTTTGAAATAATTCAAGGTGTAGATTCTGTGCAAAAATATCAACTAATTACTTGTCTAGAAAATTATGTTGAAAATGACTAGCTAATGCTCTCCACTTTTGTAGGTATGCTACGAAGCTTTATCCATATCTTTATCTTGATTTGCATAAGTCAACCACTATTAATACATATTCAATGTTATAAGATAAATGGTTGAAAATTTTCTCATATATATTATTCTAATTTATCATTGATCCCTTAAGCAATTTAAGGAGCCAATCTAGAGCCTATCTAGCTAAACTACATGGAAACAAGTGGAGCAAATAAACACTATTGTAGGCTACCTCTTGGCATAATGTGTAAAAGGATTGAATGTGTTTTTGAGGGTCCCCTTTCTCTTTGTATTTATTAAACTTGAGTGCCTCAAAATGAGGTGGAAAAGGGCCTTGAAGAATTTTTAAGTCAAATGAATAAGGACATTATCATCACACTTATATTTCTTAATTTAATTGCCTGTCTCAAACCTTAAGACTATTTATTTCATCGAATTCCACTCTTGCATGTTTGGTGTATTTTTTGGTGGAATATAAATTTGATAGGTAGGAATATACCCCCTATGTGGTCCTATTCGGGATATGAACCTTTTGTCTAGAATGTTGGTTTTGGGTTACTTTTGGATTTGAGTAGGTCTGATGTTGTTAATTCAAATAATTTTGATGCTTATTCATAGTTGTTTGATATTGATTACCTAGAATCTATTGTTGTGAGCTATAGTAAATCTATTGATTTTAGGGTAGTTTTTATCGATTCACCAAAGGGTGTTACCATTGTTGGTTTATAAGGGGAAATTATTACAGTTGAGATAAACTCGCTATAGTGTTTTGTAAAACACCCCCAATATATGTTGAGCCCTTAGTTCCTTATTGTTGTGAATGGGAAAGAGTCTCCTAATGGTTGAAAAAAGTATGCTCTATATTTGGTGAAACATTTTATGAAACATCTATGGGTTTATTATATTTATGAGAATCCCTAATGTCTACTATAGATGTAGGATCAACTAAGGCATGCTACATTTGGTCTATCATTTTTTTTGCTCCTTAAAATTGGTATTGTCAATTGAAGTCGCAACTAAATAAGTTTTTAGGTATGTAACAAGTTGGTTAGCATACCATTAACTAATTTTCTAGATCTTGGTAGTAAAATCCTAATCAGTTAGAGAGGACTCCATATTTTTTTCTTTCCCTTTATTAACAGAAGCTACATTGGATTTTGTGACACAAGTAAGAGGTTGTTCTAGTTGTTTTCCATCTACTTGAATAAGAGTGTGTAATTGTTCCATTGGGAAATTAGGCAGAAGTCTAAATCTTGATTTAATTAAATCAAGGAGAGATTTATCTTCATCCTCTATAGATTTGTATTCATAATAATCATGTTCATATCCTACTATTATTAGGATATCATCAAACATGACAGAGTGTTCTTATCCATCATAATAATGCTCCTCCTCATAACTAGGAATATAAAAAACCCCACTACGAGTATACCTTTGCATGTTTGAAGATGGTTTTCTAAATTTTCAAAGTGTTTTGGATTTTGGTTTTATAAACATTTAAAAGGTGTTTTTGAACTCTTCAATCAAACAAATACAAGGTAAATTGAGACTATAATTATAAGGGAATGGTGTGATGCCACACAATTATAAGAAATAATTTTTTATATTAATCAACCTCGGTTGGTTGAAATCATCAATTTAGAAGAGGATAAAGTAATCTTAGAATTTAGGGTTTAGGTTAGCACATGAAAACCTAATTTCAAAGTATGTCAATACCATAAAAATATATACACACTATGGTGAATCATGTTTAGAAAATTAGAAGAAGACCTTTCAGATCAAGAAACTTAGAATGCGAACAAACAAACTTAAGATGTGAATTAACACAATAAATCCTAAGTATAAGACCTAAAACAAATGGGTAGCACAATAATGTACCATGGAAAAGAAAGGCAAATTATCCAAAAACTTAGAGCGTGAGTGAATGCAAGATGATATAATTTCAAAATAAGAATAGAATAGGCAAATGTCTAGACAAATGGCCTTCAAAGCAAACAAAAAAATTTAACCAAGTTACTCAAACCAAGCATGAAAGGTGAACCACCCTAGCCCAATTTGTAGGTAAAACTCTAGTGTAGACCAATCACATTTTAGATTAGAACTTAAAATTGTGAAATTTCAAATTTGGGTTAAAAAATATTTAAAATTTGCAAGTGGTAAATAGTCTAGACTCAAACGAATATTGTAACAATGATTTTTGGGAATAACAACATAAATGATTTAATTCAATTTTCAAAAAGGCTAAAAATGTTTTGAATTTGACCAGCATAATGCCTCTTTATTTAAAACAAATGGTGTATAACAAGTTTTTGGGTTTGGATGTGTTTTGATTCACACACAAATACTTTTTAGACTCAATAAAATGTAAGTAGACAAGAACAAGAAAAACACTAAAGTATACATCTTATCCTAGAAACTGACAAGGTGGCTTCATACTTTTGGATTCCATCAATATACTCCTTGAGAGGAAATGAGTTGTAAATATAATAAATTTAGAAGCACATAAAAATTAAGGTCTTCAGGCCCCCTCTTATCTCAAGAGATTGTACGGTGACATGAAACTTTGGGCTACTCATCTTGCATCAATAATACTCTACAATAAATGGGGTTTATCTAAAAACTAAAAGTATCACACAATCTAAATGATCCTATATATGTGATTAACACTAAGGCTTAACATGTCATTTGGATGAGTTAATTGGGTTATTGTAAAGATGTCTTATCCTTTTTATAACAACTACATCCATCAATTTCCCACTGTAGTGTGATGTCTATATTAAGCCATCGTTCTGAGGCAAGTTTTGTTAACAAAGCTAGTTTAACTGTTCAAACTAGCATCCCAGTAAGTTGACCTTAATTTATATGCCCCATCATGGAGTGGGATTGAAAAATAACTAGGAGATGAATTTTTGGGTCAACGCTTCCCTAGAGAAATTATGGGGAGGTTATAAAATCCCACCCACAAGCCAAGATGTAAGAAATAAAAGTATAAAAAGACTTTAAAGGTTGGTTTGGGGTCACCCAAATCACTCAGATCTTAGGGAGTGCCTTTGTGACATTTCTTTTATTCTTGGACCAAGCAACAAAAGTAAAAAGTGAAGCACTTTTGATCACTCAAAATCCATAAATGGGATGGGGGGAAAGCATACATGCTAAGCTTGGTTTGCACAAATAACAATCAATTCAAAGTAATTTGAAACTAGTTTAACCAATAACAAATGACAAAAAGTAAAGACTCTTAAGAGTCCTAAGCTATGATGAATATTGATTTTTAAGCCCAAATTCAAATCTAATTGAAATTTTCCTTTATTTTTGTAAAAAATAAACTAGTGAAGTGTCTTAAACCTATAAAATAGAGTGTTATAATTCTAGCAAGGGGTGTTAGATGTCAAAATAAACTTGAACTTGCTATTTTAACTCTTCGTATTTTTGACACAGGGTGATTTAAGCATTATACAGGGTGAGTTCACTATTTAACAGAGGGATTCTGCCATTCAATAAGGAAATTACATCATTCAACAAGGTGTTTTCATTGATACATAGAGAAGTAAACAAACTGTGTGGTGTTTTCATTGATTAACAAGGCAATATTGTTGATTAACAGGGTGACCTCATTAATAAATAGGGTGAATTCACCAAAATGATAAAAATGAAAACCAAGTAATTACCTACCAAGTTGGTCCAAGATTATCTCATTGATATTTAAGCGATGCCACCATTCCATAGGTCTATTTTGTTAATCTTTAATTCGATCTCATCGTTCTACAATTATACACAGATAGAGACAAAAATACACAACAGTCAATTTTATTATTTGGGCGAGCAACCTCATTATTGATCAAGGTGATATTATCACTCCATAGGGAAATCATAATAATGTTTAGGACAATTTTTTTTATTACAAGTTGATTATACCATTTGGTCTAGAAATCATAAAACACAAACATTAGAAGAAAAGGAGAACAAAGTAGCCTTTGTATGTACCTAAATCTGCTCATCTTTATTTTCTTATTAAACCCACTAATTTTACCCAAACCATAAACTTATCTAATTAATTAAAATCCTAATTTATTACACAATATTACATACACCCCATAAAACTTTAAATACCCTTATGACCAATTAATTACCCCATTAATCTACTAGCTAGCCTACTTATCCAATAATCTACCCACTAGCCCACTTGAAAATTTAAAATTCCTATTTATTAAACTATCCCCTAACTACCCTACTACCCTAGCCTCTCTTACATCCCTATGAATCCTAAACCTCATTTAATTCCCATATAATCCCCCATTATCTCTTAAACTAATCAATAAAGCTCTTGAACCAGGGAAGATCCTCTAAGATTCTAGAAGTCTCTAAACTAGAGACTTCTAAATAATTTTAAAATATCTAAAAATCCCTTCCACCATATTATAAAATCCATGCTTGGTCCATGACCAAAATAACATGGAAACCAATAAGCTCTCATTATACTCTCATAATCAGCCATTTCAAAGAATTCTCATAATTTTGCCAATCCATTCAATAATCTAAGGAAGCCATTGGAGTTATTTTGAAGATCAAATTAATCAATCCACACTCAATTAATTTGGCATTCAAATTTGCTTGAATATCTTGGAGAGAATTCATAAGGTACAAGGTGATGGTAAGATTTCACTCTTAATTGATTGATTTTTCCTTTATTCCCTCCTTTTGATGTTATTGTGTTATTGTGTATAAGTTACTAAATATAGTAATTTTTATAAATAACTCAAAAATATGATAATACATTAGTGACCATGGTGGGAGAACCCATTTCAATATAAATTTATTTCTTGTTAGAAGTGTTTTGATAGCTTTCAAGATTTACTAGATGAAGAACAAGCTCTAAATTTGATCAAATTTTCATGTACAGATAATATGTGATTTTACTCTATAATTTGTGGTTTTATAGTCATGGTTTTATCATTAAAGTAGATATTTTTCACTAACTTCCATTTTGACCACTAATTATTTGCTATTTGATAGGAATCTGTGCTTTCTACAATACTACAGATTCATAAAAAGTGATTTTGCCTAAAATATATGGTTTTGACATTCTAACTTGCAGTTTTGTAGACTATAGTTTTTAAACCAAACCTAACTAGTTTACCATAGAGATTTGGGATTCTTTGGGTCCATATCAATCTATTTGTATCCTTTAAGAGTATAAATACTATATTCTATGTGTAAGAAATGAGAAGACATCAGCCCTAGATCACCTCATAGTTGGCATGCAATACTGCAGATATATAGTCATGATTTTGTCAATAAGAGTCATGATATTACCCTTAATAATCATGGTTTTGCCTTGATGATTCAAACCATTAGGATAATTTTATAATAGGAT
Organism: Torreya grandis; assembly: GCA_037957365.1. Lineage (NCBI taxonomy): Eukaryota > Viridiplantae > Streptophyta > Pinopsida > Cupressales > Taxaceae > Torreya > Torreya grandis. Next base: position 2,031,194 of record JARHVA010000146.1, read on the forward strand.
TTTTTTTATCTTTGTGATTTTTATTGCTTGTTAACATGAAGAAAATAGGGGCTGCCTAAAGAGATATCAAACTTCCCTCTATAGCCCTTTGGCTATCTTGTGCAAAACTGCCATTTGTAAAATAACAATTTTGTATAAAAATGAGTGATATTATTTTTAAATAGGCAATTTTGAATAAAAACATTTAAAATGCATATTATTATATTTTATCTTTTTAACTATTGTTAAAGGTCTAAATATCTCTTTTGTAGCTAATATCATTTTGTTCTTACCTTCTGAGTTGTTTGTGCATAAATCTTGCATTTTTACATTAGTTTTTCAAAATATTATTTTTCCAAATCTCATCTTTATACAACATTAACTTGTTAAAATCATGTGTAAATAACTTCCAACACATTTATATTCTAGTCTAAGGGTTAGATTAGTAAGATTTTAATCTTCCTATAATGTTGCAGATTGCAAATCTCAATTTTATGATAATTATGATTTTGATTAACAACTTGTGATTTTACAGAACCCATATGGTCTCTATCATGGTCAACAGACAATCTACAAAACTAAAAACTACAATTGTGATATTTCCTAAAATATATAGATTTTTAGTTTTTGGAACTGGTTTTGTGTTAAATTGACTATGTATCGATGTTTTTGAAGGAAAAAAGAGATTTTGCTTGTTTTCAAACTACTAATCCATTTTCTTCTAGACCATCTAAGGAGGAGGCATTAGATTTGTTTTCAAACTTTTGTTCTTTTCAGAAGAGTGCCTAAACTAAGCATTTTAATCTTAGACTTGTATATATCTTTGTGTGCTTATTTAAATTTCCTCACATAGGTAATTAATGAAATAAATTAATCTTGCTTATGTGTTAATCCATTTTATTTTAGGATAACACATGACATGGAATTCATCTCCATGCACTTTCTTGGTCACTAGGGATTGGTGACATGGAAATCATCAATGCACATTTAACCAAACTTTGTGTTCTAGTAGATTATAAATATCAAGGATAATTATCGTTACACTAAGCAGTTCACCCCATATAGGTCATATGTGAAGGGGAAGAGTTAATTCTTTGAACCAGGCATTAGATAGCACCCTACACATATTTAGGTCCCATGTACCTTCATGTATCTCAAGGACTCCCTTTGACACCCTTGTATATACCTAGCATAAGACCTATCGACCATAACAAGTGCTTTACTGTCAAAATCAGTATCAACTCTTACATGACCATTAAGTACAAATAGGGTCAAGAGGGTTTGATAGATTCTATAATGGGTTACCAGACTATATCCTCACTTGTGAAGCTATTAGAAAGTGTAGAAATTAGATTATACACTTATTTGGATAACTAAAATTAGGGCTTGTGATTGGGCATGTTGTGTGTGTTATACTAAGGCCTATATTATTTGTGATCCAAGTCAACCTATCTTTTTTATCAAAAACACCTAGAGACCCCTCGAATATATCCCATATTAAAATAAAAAACCAAATAATTTCATATCCTTATTCACACCTTTTTGGATAACTAACCTTTATCTTGAAACCAGACCTTTAGTGGTCACTCATAATTCTATATCCTAGTCATCACTCTTATCCTTGATCAAGCATTATCAATGTTTGCAACCTTGTTTGGTTTTAGTCTAACACCCATCATCTCATAATCCTACCTCTTCATACATATCACCCATCTAATCATCATCTTGATAGTGTGAAGGGTATCTAGTCATCTTATCCTCTTTATCTCTTTTCTAGATTGAATTCTTATAGGGTGTTTGCTTTAGTGATATTTGGTCATTCTAGTATTCATATCCTCAAAAACCAATTCAAAACTAAGTCACATATAATCACTTCTCTTGACCACTTTTAGCCTTGGGTTTAAGACAAAATTAGTATCTAAAGTAATTATTGACCAAATTTGACCCAAAGTCAAATGGGTCAATCCCCTATAAATTTAAACTTGTCATGATATTGTCATGTGTTAATGTCATGCTTATATGGTCCTTAGAAATATTCATTTAACCTTGTTATCATGGTTTAAGGTTAGTTTGGAGAAGTTAAGGTATAATTATATTGTGGTCATATAGTGCTTTAGGCATGTCATGAGGAATTAATTCATGGTCAAGTTGTGTCATAGGTTATTAGGGGTTCATTAATGTCATTTTATGTCTTAAACACTTTATCCTAACATTTGGTGACGTTTTGAAAAATTTAAGGTCCATTTTATAGATCTAAGGTGGTGAACATGAGTGAAAAGGGTGATTTTGGCTGATATTTTTTTTTTTAAAAGAACCTTGGATCAGTTACTTAACTATCGTACCTATCAAAGAAATCAGAGCAAAGTTAGATTCTTGGATTTCAATGCCATATTGAAGAGTTAGAAAAAGTTGTTCAAACTTGTTTAAGTCATGTGCAAGTGAAAACATTTAATAGGTCTCATTTCATCTCATATAGGTCAAAAAAAATCTTGGAAGGAATTTATTGATCCAAAAGTTATAGAAAATCACTTATCTTCTCCATCACTCCATTCACAAGCTAGTGAAGGCAAACTTCAAGCAGATAGTACAGGCCGTAAAGGTAGAGTTTGGGGAGGATATTTTGGAAATTTTTTTGAACCCCTATGGGATTAAAAAAATTATCCTTTTTCATTGTATTTGTGATCTTAGCTTTATGAATAATCTCTAAGAAGGCATACTACTTTTTGAAGGCTTAAAACCCCATAGACTAAGTTTGGAGCAACTCTAGAACAAATTGTGAATTCTTGGCTAGATTAAACTAGTTTAAGTAGCTTATAAAATGTTTTAATATGAATCTCACACATTTACTCATCTTCTTTTCATGTGTGCACGTCCTTTTGGCATGAAAAGTGGTTCTTGTGCATAATTTGAAGTGATTGTCATACTTTTATGTGTTTCTGACCTTTCTAAGTAGTTGGATGCATATAATTGAATATTAAATAGTATTATAATACCTCCATATTTAATTAATGGATTCTTGATCAATTGAGTATTCTATATAATTCCTAAAAGGCCACTTCTTCATTCACCTTTTATGGACTATGGGTTCTCTATGTCTACAATTTAATTATTTTGATGAATTTGGATATGTTTTTCATAGAGTTTGAAGTTATGAATTCATGTTTTATATTTTTATTTAATGAAAATAATGTCCTTTGAGCCTAACATTCATGTTGCACTTCTCAAGACTCTAAACACACAAGTTTATAAAGTATCTTTTATAGACCTGTAGGTTTATCACTTTAAGAGAGATTCATGTTGTCAGTATAAATGGAGGTTTCCTAGACATGAAAACATTTGTGATGTTTTCAAATTGAATGCATGTAATAATGTATAATCTCCCAAGCATCTAAAGGATAATGAAAGTTGACAAACCAAGCTAACATAACTAATAACACACCTATAGGATTATGTGTGTAGACAAGGGATGTGGAAGTTAAAATTTGTCTTAAAGATACTCCATAAGGTTGGTAATGTAGTGGGAGATACCTATCTTGATATAATATTAACATCGTAAGACATCATGGTGAGTGAAGCAGGTTAATCCAAACTACACAATCAAATTATCCTAAGATAGTCACTTATAGGCATGTTGAAGATTTGGCCTTAAATAGAGGTATTGATGAGATTTGTAGTCTTCAAAATTGTGAAATGGTACTAATACATAAACCAAAACATGAAGGAGCTATTGGAAAATTTTAGAGAGTGGTCTAAAGACCTAAAGGCCTAAAACATAGTCAGAACTTCTATGGTCACCTACAGTCAGTTAAGACTAGTCTTGAGATGGTGAATGGTGATAAAAACATAGAGTTAAAGTTTTATGATAGGTATTCAGCTATATCAATAAAATAGATAGAGTTTTAATTTTTCATGTTTAATAGGATTTTCCAAACACTAAGACTGCAGACCTAAATGATGCAAGTCACATGTAGGTCTTTTTTAGGTGTCTAAGGACTCCAAAATCTTGAGAATAGTGGTGTAGGTTTGATTTTTAAGTCATGGATAACTCATTTTATTAATTCATTAAATATAATGGATTTATAAATAGGGGAGTAGAGAGACAGGGGTCCTAAGGTAATTATCGACATAATAATCCATATATAAATGTACCTACCCAGTCAAGAAGAATTGTCAACTTGAGAGAGTAAAAGTCTATGGAGATTTGATAGAGATAGTGATCCATGAGAGAATTTAGGTTTCAAATTTTTGAGGATAACTTCAATGTTTAATAAGGGCTCTCAAACCACTCAAATTGTAGGCACAATCCTAATAGGATAAGCAGACAATCACATGTAGATCAACTCAAGGTTTCTCAGATTCTAAAATAGTAGTATTTTATGTGTGTTTTGAAAGGATGTAAAGGATTCAAGTTTAAAAAAGCATTTTATTTCTCAAATTTATAGTTATAAACAAGATCTTATTTGATGAGAAGACCCTACATACACAATTCTTGTTATAAGTCTGCCTCCCTAGTTGAGAAGGAAGTTGCTTAGACTATAGAGGTCTATGAGAACAAGGAAGAGTGAAACATGTGAAAAAGGGTTCAAAAGGTATAGATATTCCCACACAACTCTTTGACCTAATCAATCAAATACAAAAAGTGGAAATTTTGAAATCTACCTACTCAGACCTAGTCATAACATAATTCTGCATAGTTTCTTAGGTTGTTTGCTTTAGAAGGTCTGAGAGAGACTGTAACATGATTAGAGGTGAGGAAGGTACTTGATCATTATTTTATGGTAATGAAAAATATCCCATAATAATATCATACTTAATCTACAGTGATTGAAACATAGGCATACCATGTTTAACCCTACACAAGCCTAGTCATATACACAAACCTATAGGTAGTCCAGTCTTAAAGAGATGAAGTGGAGTGAGTTTTTAGTAGATGAGGTCATGGAAAACCTTGAGAAGATGGTGAGAATAATTAATAAACCTTTCATAAGGTGTTATAACCCTAACAAAGAGAGTAAATTGTTGGAATAATGTATGTCTAAGCTTACCCAGGGATAGTTTGTTTTACCTAGGGTAAGTTATTTATTACCTGGGGTAATTTATTTTCTACCTAGGGTTAATTTTATTTATCTAGGTTAGTTTTTTTTACTATTGAGATTATCTCAACACTATTTTACATTTATTATTTGAAAACTTAATATCTTCAATTTTCTCTATTTGTTTATTTATGATAAATAGTTTGTTGTCGCATAACAAACTATTTGTGTTATATATTTACATAAATCTAATAGATTACATATGGATAATATTGAGAGAATTAAGGGTATCTATTATTTTGGTTATGTGAATAAATAAATCTATTTATTTATTTCTTGGAATTATTTTTGTAGGTTCTTGATGTGGGTTCTCTCTCCTAGTTTGATCATTGTGGTCTTGTGTATCTCCTGATCATTTATATGGTTTCAGATCTAGGAGTTCTCATTGAATATCCTCTTCCCTGTAATTTTTTTAAGTAATTTAGTTATTAACACAAAACAAACATTATTTACTACTGTGTTCCCAATATTTGTTACTCTCTCCAAATATGGTTCTTGTTTGAAAGCTTTTTCTACAAATTTCTATACTTTTCTAATTATTGCAGACTATATAGTTTCCGTTTTATGCATTTGAATCATCAATGGAAAAGGAAATCAAGTTTGGAATCCACTGTAAATTGAAATTTTAAATTATAATTTGGTCGTACAACTCTTTTAAGAAAAAACTTGAAAATTATTTTTATTGGTAGCTTCTGGTACCTGAACAATTTTCTATTGTAGAAGTTTGTACATGTATGGTTTTCAAAAACTAATACCTATGTGAAGAATCTAACTATTCTAAATTCCATCTTAGCCTAGGTTGTACACCCAAAATTCATGTTGTATATCTCTTTGACCTATTCTAATTTTTAATTTTTAGTCAATTTTTTCTTTTAGTAGATCCATATGGTTTTCTCTCAGTTAGAGGTTGTACACTATTCAAAATTACAATCTAAGACTTGGATAAGGTATCATAAATTCCCATATTTCATTTCCATTAGGAATTTTTATAATTGCATGAGGCCATATAGATTTTTGGCAAGATTATACAGAGCCAATGTGAAAGGTGTTTGAAGGGTTTACTTGGCAAATTCTTATTGATACTCTTTAGCAAAATTCCTTCCGAATCACCACGTCCTACTGGAGCAAGGATTTAAGTATTCGATGAAGCCATAATTCTCAGCCTCCCACTCATACATGTGAGTTATTTTGTTGGATTTATCTCATTAATTACTCATTTAATTGGTTTAAAAGCAAGTCTTTTTTTTATATTCTCAAAATTGACTTTGTTATAGTGGCAAATATAATTTTATTAAGAATTTGATGTTGTAAGAGGTCTTGGGGTCAAATCCCATTAATCAATTTTTTACACAAAGTTATTTTTTTAATCCACAAATCAAAAATAGTATCTTTTAAAATATTCTAAGGGTGAAAATATCATCAGGAGACGTTAAATTATAATGGGAAGATTTTTTTTGGTGAAAAAAGTTGTATAAATAATGTCTAGGTCATTTTTATCAACATCATCTTACTCTTAGGGAATGGAATATCGATTATTTGAACCCTTAAATTCTAAAAATTACCATTCTTAAGAGTCAAAAATTAAACAAATACTTCAATCAAAGGGCCTAAGGAGTATTTTTTATGATAACACAGCTACAACATTCACCTCTAAAAAGGACAAATATGCATATGGTTGCAAGTAGGATGAGGCACTTGGATTGATTGGCCTCAATGTTTTAGATAGTCTTCAATCCCACATTGTAGATTCTAAAATGATAAAAGAGGTATGGGATAATTTTACAAAACTATTTGGAAAAATAAATGAATTCAAAATGTTACAATTAGATGTGGAATTGAGTACTTTATCTCTATCAGATTTCCCTTCTATAGATGAATTTTTGGTGAAATTCCAATTTATTAGATCATAGTTGAAAGTTGATGATAAGGAGTGCATTTCATGATTTTATCTAAATTAAAATGACCATATAGTGTATTTTCATTTTCCTTCTATACCATGATGGATACATTAGGTGATGAATTCAAATGGCCTTCTTTTGAAGTTTTTCGTGAAAGACTAACTACAGAGCAAACAAAATTGATAGCTTGAGATACTCTACCTAGTTTGAGTCATGCCTTAGTGGCTAAAAACTCAAAAGGAAAACCCTCAACTAAATACAAGCAAAGGCCACCATATTTCAATGAACCTAAAGACACCACTAAACAACCTCCTCAATCTTCTAAAAATAAAAAGTCTTTCAAGCAAAATAATATAAAATTTAGTCCTTGTAACTTTTGTGGTGGTCCTAATAATTATGAAAGTAGATGTTTTAATAAGATGGAAGCATTAGAGGAAACATTTTAATAACACAAGACTTATGTGCCTTCTCCATCTTCTACTCCTTCTACAAGAAAAGGGAAAGAACTTTCAACTAGAGCTATATCTTCATCTCATGATCAGTGGATTTTTGACTTAGGTGCCTCTCATCATCTCACATATTCTTAGGATATCTTATATTCTATTATAGATTGCAGTACATCACATATTATCATGGGTAACTCTTCATAGATTAAATTTTTGAGATCAAGTACTGTTATCAAACAAGATGGTTATTTTAATGATGTATTACTTGTACCCCAAATCTCTTCTAATCTTCTCTCTATGTATCAAATATGTCATTTTGGTACTAGTAAAACTATGGAGTCTACTCCACATGATGTTGTAATAAGAGAATATATTCATCTTAGTGAGATAGTTTCTAAAAGTATAGTAGATCATTCTATAAGAATCTACACTTTTGATAAGTTTGAATTTTCTTTTAGGAATTATGGTTCTTCACATGTAGCACATGGTGATAGTATTATAAATTTGTGGAATGAAAGGCTAGGGCATTAAGTTTTGGTTATATGAAGCAATGAGTGCAAAAAATCTTGTAAATGGCCTTCCAAAGGTCTCATGTATTGATGGAATGTGTCTTAGATGTCCAGTTGGTAAATAACACCAAGATCCATTTATAGTTGGTAAGGCCACACATGCTCATGCACCCTTAGAGTTGGTTCATAGTGATTTGATGTCTTTTCCAACTCATTATTTTTTAGGGGATAAATATGCACTAACATTTATTGATGATTTCAATCATAAAACTTGGGTATATTTGTTCAAGTTGAAAAGTGAAGTATTTGAGACCTTAAAGGCTTTCAAATCCTTTGTTAAAAAATAATCATCTCTTCCTCTTAAGAAGATGTGCATGGATAATGGGGGGCAATATGATAGTAATATTTTTTTATATTTTTGTAGTTAACATGTCATTCAACATCATTTCATTGTACTATACACTCCTCAACAAAATGGTATCGCAAAGAGGAAGAATCAAACATTGAAGGAGATAGTAAATTGTATGATACATTCTAAAAATTTGGGTCTATAATATTGGGCTGAAGTATTCAATTATGCAAACTACATCCAAAACCATATTCCTAAAAAATCTATTTAGAATATGACACTCAAAGAAGATTGGTGTAGGATCAAGCATGATATATTATATTTTCATGTTTTTGAGAGTCAGGCATGGGCATTTTTTCCTGATGACAAATGTAAAGCATTAGAGAATAAAACCCAACCATTTATTTTTTTGGTTATTTTGAAGATGTAAAAGATCATTTCCATCTTGATCTTATCTCACATGATGTGTTGTTTCAATGGGATGTACATGTTGATAAGATACCCACTCCACATGAGTCTACATCTAGTACTTCTCCTCCTCTTTTTATAGATGATAGTGAGGATTTGATTTCTATTGATCATGATGAGGATGATTTTTATGTTGCACCTATTCATCCACCACAACCATCTAATTCATCATCTATGCCCAAGTGGGCATAGAGCACTCTACAGGTAGCCGGTTCTTTTATTGGTGATCCATCTAATTCTTGTTGCACTTGATCACATACATATGGTGTTTCTCTTATAGAAAAAACCATTACTAATGATCCATTATTATTTTATGAGGCCATTGGTAAACTTGAGTGGGGTTATATAATGCATGATGAGTATTATTCATTGATGAAAAATCATACATGGGATCTTGTTCCTCTTCCTAAGGGAAGAAAACTTGTAAGATGTAAATGGGTCTTTAAGACCATATATGTTACAAATGGATTAGTTGATAATTACAAAGATATATTAGTAGCAAATGGTTTTTCACAGGTTGGAGGAGTTGATTAATCTAAAACCTTTGCCCTTGTAGCTAAGATGGATTATATTTAGCTTGTACTTTCTATTTCTATTTCACATCATTGGTCATTTTTTCAAATGGATGTGAATAGTGCCTTCTTGCATGGTGATGTCAAGGAGGAAATCTATATAGAGAAGCCTCTAGGATTTGTACAAGACTCATCATTGGTTTATAGACTCCATCACTCTCTTTATGGTCTTAAAAAAGCTCCTCAAGCTTGGTATGATAAGATGGACATTTTTATTTTGAGTTTTGGTTTCCATCATTATGATTCAAATCAAAATGTGTATATCCTAAAACAAGGTGAGGATATTATGATATTAGTTTTATATGTTGATGAACTTATGCTCACTAGCAATCCAGAATCCTTGATTTAGGACATCAAGGACAAGTTGGCAGATAAGTTTGACATCACAGATCTAGGACTTTTGCATTATTTTCTTTGCCTTCATGTTCATCAGTCTTCTAAGGGTATCTATATTGGACAATAGAAGTATGAAATAGATATTATTCATAGGTTTGGCATGGATGATTCTAAGCCTTCCCTTACTTTACATCAGTTAGGGGTTGTATTATCTACCACTTACATGATTCTTCTTGTTGATTCAACATTATATTGACAAATTTTAGGTAGTATTTATACCTAACTCATATACATCCTAACATTACATATTTTGTGAACTTTATATCTTAGTTTTCACATAAGCCTCATGAGAGTCATTGGCAAGAAACCAAACATATTTTATGCTATATTTAGGGCACCACACACTTTGTTATATAGTACACACCACAAAGTTATCCACATATTATTATATATACTGACTCATATTGGGTTGGTGATGTTGACACTCCTAAATCCATTTGTGGATTTTCATTCACACTTGGTTTTGGTCTAGTTGCTTGGTCATGAAAAAAGTAGACAACTATTACATTATCCTCCACGAAGGCTGAGTATTGAGGTGTTATCAAATCCAGTTAGGAGATCTTTTGGCTTCAATAATTATTTAAAGAGTTTGGATTCACACAACTAGGTCCTATTATTATTTGGTGTGATAACCAAAGTGCAATAATTATTTAATGCAATCTTATTGAGCATCAGTGAACCAAACACATTAAGATTCACATGCACTTCATTCGATAGATCATTTAGGATGGAGTTATTTCTTTGGATTTTGTGCCTATACCTGAGCAGATTGATAACATCTTCACTAAGCCTTTAGCTTCTCCTCATTATATTTAGTTGTGAGAGATGCTTGGGGTGAAGGAAGTTGTACTTGGGGGGGATTTCCCATAAAGTTCCACCTTCCTTTATTATGTTTTGATTGGTGTATAAATGGGTACCTTATAGGGCTTAGTAGTCAGGACCCATAGTTGTTTCATACTTCTTATGTTTTGCTTACAGGAGGGTGTTGGAATAATGTATGTCTAAGCTTACTTAGGAATAGTTTGTTTTACCTAGGATAAGTCATTTGTTACCTAGGGTTAATTTTATTTACCTAGATTAGTTTGTTTTACTATTGAGATTATATCAACACTATTTTCCACGTAGTATTTGAAAAATGAATATTTTCAATTTTATCTATTTTTTTATTCATGAAAAATAGTTTGTTGTCACATAACAAACTATTTGTGCTATATATTTCTACAAATCTAATAGATTATAAATGGAGAATATTGATAAAATTAAGGGTAGTTATTATTTTGGGTGTGTGAATAAATAAATCTATTTATTTATTCCATAGAATTATTATTTTTAGGTTTTTGATGTGGGTTCTCTTTCCTAGATTGATCATTATGGTCTTGTGTATCTCCTAGTCATTTATACATAAATGTGAGAACACAATCCATTAGGGTATATTGAGTAAGTTGGCATAAAAACCCTAAGCCTGAGACAATGAGGGTACAAAGAGTTAAAGGAAGAAAGGTGGTTGAAAGACAATTATAAAAGTTAAATATAAACATCAAATACCCCATTGAGTTCATTTGAGGTCAAATCAAACTCAGGCAATCACTACTAACCAAGTTTACTCTCAGACCTCACAAAATACTTATTTTCAATTGGAGAGGTCAGTTTCTCTTGCTTGGTATAGAACACACATGCTTCATGGGACCCTGATCGTATTTGGGATGTTTAATACCCTAATTTACTTAAATTTTTTGGAATTGGTAGGAGGATTCATGCTTCTGACTTTATGAATCATCCTTAAGAAGTTGAAACACTTTCAGGCTACCTAAGAGAGCCATAAGGACTTGATGAGAGATAAATCCAAATTTATGCCTCTAGATGGATTAGACAAACTTAAAAACCACCTAAAACATGTGTAAGACTCCACTTATCATCATTCCATGATATTGGTTGATATAATATTATACAAATGTATGGATTAGGGCTAAAAAGGCTATTTTATGTTATTTTACACATCCGTACAGTGAGTTAGAACTTCAAATTTGGCATGGAGGGGAGGATATTGTCTAGGTGAATCACACACTTTTTTGTGTTTTTTCACGTGTGTGGATATTGTATAAGTATTTTTCACTCTCTTGGTAGGGAGGCATAATGGAGGCTTAGTTAGGAGAGAGAACTAGAAAAAAGGTTATCTCCACTCACTCTCAGAGATAAAATTAAACATAGAGATGTAAGGCCATACTGGGTACTAGAATATCTCTTCATATTCTCAACACCTTATTTACTTTGTTCCACACAAATATGTTTGCATTATTTTAGGGCTACAAGGAATGATGCCTATTTGAGGATTTTGGTAGAGAATGAATTATTATGGATACTTCGAGACCTCAAAATAGATTTTTTCTTGTTCAATATGGTATTAATAGGCCACCCATAAAGTTAAAATGAGCTAAAGCACTTAAAACCAAGTTTTGACACTTGTGTGCAAAATAGGCCTAAGGAGATGAAGAGTCCTCTTGATACCTTGCAAGAGAAAGAGGTGATGTGTCAAATAAAACCTATTTGGGTTAGTTGATATGTGTCAATATTAGATCCAATAGGTAGGATAAACTGATTTGACCATCAAAAAATCCACTTGTCCTTCAACATTTCAAGAAGAAGCAAAGTTTCAAGAAGCTAGTCAAGGTGTCAAGTAAGTATTTCAACTCCCACACCACTTAGAGGTTGGATCATCTTCAGATGAGATACACATGTCATCTTGGAACTATTTAGGTATTTTTATAACTCTTCTATTATTTTTAACTCACATGACACTTGTCTACTCTCTCTCTCTCCTACGCCCTTCTTCTCCTCTCTCTCACTTGTGCTATATATTGAGCCACTTTGGATAAGTTTTGTATCCTCTACCTGAGTATGGAGAAGGCTTACTCATTTTAAACCTTTGAGAAATAAATAATGATCTATTTTACCTTCTCCATGATATATTTTAATGTTCTTGTTAACTATTTGATTTTTCTAAGTGATAAATTCTCTTCCTCTACATGTTGTCCTTGTTTGCATTCATATTCATCTTTGAATGTTTGTTTTAGGTATCCTAAAGTTTCCTAATGGACTTATCATTAGTTTAGTGAGTTTCATATACAATACTATCATGTATTGATCTTATGTTTAGTCCTCCTAGCTTAAGTTTATTTCATAAACCTCCATGAGAAATACTAATACAAGGGCATATTTGGAATAGTGTCATATGCAAGTTAGGTTTTTGTTTGAAGTGTCATTGCAATTAGTTGGTAGTGGTTAGGTTTAAATTGGTGCATCACCTCATTAATATAGTTTAATTATGTATTATCTCTCCTTTTTCATCCAAATGAGTTAGTAATTTAGGTGATGAGCTTTAATAGATAAACCAAGGGAGGTAGCCCTTCAATATAGAGGTTTACCTCTGCTATAGGCAACCCATAATCTTAGAGGTAATCCCATGTTCCACTCAATTTTGAGAAGGCTTGAACTAACTATCCAAGGGTACAAAATTGAGTGATAGTTGTTCTGACATGCCTGTTAAGACCTAAGGTCCACAAGAGTGGAAGAAATTTTTGTGTGTTCTTCCTCCTATCAACCTTTGGAGGCATTCAACAAACACCAATGGAAACTCCAAATGGAATTAAATGGTTATAATCATCCTAGGTACTTGTGAAAAGAATTTTCTAATATGTTATGTTATTATTTGACTAATGAAGTTGGCATGGTTGTATATTATGAAATTTTCTACTATGTACCTCCCTATCAGCCTTATCATGACCCTAATTATGTGTCTCAATAGCCCTATCAATATTTTTATCATCCCTATGAGTCATGAAAATCCTATGGTCATCCTACTTCACCTTCATATGACCATGATGTTATTTAGTAACCCTATGAAGAATCCTATGAGGAAGGATATCAAGAAGAGTACCAAGAAGTGTCTCCCTATTAGCCTCAATATAATCTATATCAACCTCAACATGATTCTTATCAGTCTTGTCATGAGGAATAAAATAATACCATTGATTGGGAAGCAAAATATTAGGAAATAAGATTCAAGGCCTTAAAATCTCAAATTAGGCAACTAAATGAACATGTTGAAGCTCATCAAAACCCCAACTATTACCCTCCTCCTATTTTAATTCCACCTCAAGCCAAATCCTTGTTGGCACTCATGCTAAATGTGCTAAACTCAAAAAAAGTGATGATAAAATGGGATAAGGAACTTGATGTGATCCCTATTCATCTCATAGAGAAGTTGATAAATTTAGTTCAATTCTTTATGAATAAGTGGAAGTTAGTTGAAGAAGATTCCAACTACATCATCAATGATGATTTACGTGAAATGAGATGATATATCCAATGGTGGGTAGATATATTAGAGAGGTGTAAAATTCAAGAGATTAAGGATCAACTTGAATCTATTGAATAGCTTCAATAAGGCTATGGGAAAAAAATGAAAACCATATTAAAGAAGATACCTCTTCCATTACTCAAACCAACTTCTCATCTCCCTAAGAGCTCATTCAAGAAACCTCCATCCCCAAGCCCATTCATGAGTCATCCACCACACCTCATAATCCCTCTACAACCCATGAACCAATTCTTCCCACCTCATCCCTTCTAGAAAGACAACCCATCCTATGGGAGATAAGTGAAGAAGATCAAGCCAAAGTTGTAGCTAATCAAGAAGATGACTCAAGTGTCTATGATGAATATTTCACTATAGGGACACCCCTTGGTGAAGATGATCATAAATTCATCTTATTAAATGAAGAAAAATATGATCAAGTTCAAGTTTTAACTACTCATGAAGAGATTGATCAAGACATGAAAGAGAAGGTATTTGAAGAGAACATCACATCGACTAAGTTAATTGGATCTCATGGGCATGATCAAGAGGTTGAATTTGAAAAAAAAAATAGAAGATAAAGTTGCTTCTACTGCCATAGACCAAGATGACTTATGGTAAAATTTCAATGAGACATGTGATGAATTTAAGGCCCTTAAAAATCCTACACCTCATATTGTTCAAGTTGAAGACATTCTTGTATAGGCATTGCCTCTTGAAGGATAATATGATAGCTTTCAAAGTACCAAGATTTTTTAAGTTACAACCAACCTTGAAGTTGAAGACTCTTCAAGCAAGCAAGTTAAAATTGATCAAGTATGCAATGAGCAAGAAGATGAAGTTGAATAAGTTATGGTTCTTTAAGAGAAAGAAGACAAATGTGATTGGTAAAAATATATTTATATTTTTCAAGATGTTTAAAGCCTTTACAAGGTTTAAGGTCATGTGCATAAAGAGATCAAATAAGATGTCTTCATTGAAGACAATAATGAAGATGGGGATGAGTATGCAAAGCTAATTGAAGAGCTTAATGAGATTGCAGCTACTTATATTATTGCATTTGATATCATGCCAAGAAGATTGGTAAGCATGAAGGAGCTGAAGATATCAAGAACAAGGCCCAAGGGACAACTTGATTCATATCATCCCTCATCTCATGAAGCAAAATATATTACAAGATTCCCCTTTGATCTAGGATGAGAAAGTTTGTTCTAGGCTAGTGTGTATATATTCTAGTTTGTTTATGTTTTTATTGTGTTCCCTAAGTGATTAAGACCACATGTGTGTGTTTTTATTTTCCTTGTGTCATGTTGTCTTTGTTTTGTGTGTTGTGAAGGTAAATAATTTTATTTTGTCATGTTCAAAGTATATCTAGGTCTGAAATAGAGTGCAAGAGACTCCATTTCCTAATGGGCATGCAAGGTAAGTGGTCCTATTAGCATTACAAACATGCCACCCCTATAAATCGCCAAGAATGCTGAAAAACGTTGACCCCAATTCAAATTGGTCACCCCCTTATAAATTAAAACTCGTAATGGTCTTGTCATGTGTTCATGTCATGCTTATATGTCCCTAAAAATCTTCATTTAACCTTGTTAGCATAGTTTAAGGTTAGTTTGAAGAAGTTAAGGTAAATAATGTTGTGGTTATATAGTGGTTTAGGCATGTCATGAGGAAATGGTAAATATATGTCATATGTTATTAAAGGTTAATTAATGTCATTTTATGTCTTAAACACTTTATCCTAACATTTCATGGTGGTTTGGAAACTCTAAGGTCTACTTCTTAGTTCTAAAGTGGTGAAAAAGGTGATTTTGGATATTATTTATGTTTGTAAAAGTTATATAAATTTAAAATACATACCATAAACATTATAAGGATATTTTATTAGTTACTTAAATATCACACCTATCATAGGAATGAAAACAAAGTTAGATTCTCGGATTTATATGCCATATTGAAGAGTTAGAAGAAGTTGTATAGACTTGTTGAAGTCATGTGCAAGTGAAAAAATTGAATAGGTGTCCTTTAAAATCCTAAAAGTCATAACAAATATAGTAAGGAAGTTGAAGATCCAAAATTTGTAGAAAATCACTTCTTTCGTCCATCACTCCATTCATAAGCTAGTGAAGGCAAACTTCAAGCAGATGGTATAGGTTGTACATGTAGAGTTGTGGGATGATATTTTGGAAAAAATTTGGGACCCATATGGGATTATAATTTTAAGCATTGGTTTTTGGATTGGTTCTCTTAGTTTTATGAATAATCTCTAAGAAGACAAACTACTTTTTGAAGGCTTAAACCTCCATAGGATAAGTTTGGATCAACTCCAAAATATATTATGAATTATGGGCTATATGAAACCAGTTGAATTAGATTTTTAGATGTGGGTAGATACCTCACACAAATTCACTCATCTTATTAGCATGTGTGGATGTCTTTTTGGCATGAAAAGTGGTTCTTATGCATAATTTTAAGTGATTGTCATATTTTTATATGTTTTTGAGCTTTCCAGGTGGTTGGATGCATATAAGTGACTCTTAAATGTTCTTATACTCCATTAAAATTTTATTCATGTCTTCCTGATCAACTAAGTATTATTTAAAAGTCCCAAAAGGCCACTTCTTCATTTACCTTTTATGGATTATGGGTTCTTTGTGTCTGCAATTCAATTATTTTGATGAGTTTAAAAATGTTTTTTAGAGAGTTTGAAGTTATGAATTCATGTTTGATGTGTTTATACAATTAAAAATAATGGAATTTGAGCCTAAAAACCATGTTTAACTTCTCAAAACTCCAAACACACAAGTTTGTAGAATATCTTTGACATACCTGTAGGTCTATCACATTCAGAGAGATTCATGTTGTCAGTATCAATTGAGGTTACCCAAGCATGGTAACATTGTGATGTTTATAAATTGAGGGCATGGACTAATGGATAATCTCCCAAGCATCTAAATGATAATGAAATTTGATAAACCAAGCTAAGAGACCTAATAACACACCTATAGGACTGTATGTGTAGATAATGGATGTGGAAGTTCAAAGGTGTCTTGAAGATGATCCATAAGGTTGGTAATGCAGTTGTAAGGACATATATTGATATAGGATTTACATTTTAATACATCATGGTGTAGTGAAGAATGTTAATCCAAAATACATAGTCAAATTACCCTAAGATAGTTACTTTTAGTCACTTATAGACATGTTGAAGATTTGGCCTTAAACAGATGTATTGATGCGATTTAGAGTCTTAGATATAGTGAAAGGGTCTTAAGACATTAAAAAAAACATTAAGTATCCATTTTAAAGTTGTGGAGATTGATTTAGAGACCTAAAAGTACTAAAACATAGTCAAAACTTCTAGGGTCATCTACAATCTGCTGAGACTAGTCTTGAGACAATGAAAGATGATAGAAACATAGATTTTAAGTGTTGGGATAAGGTACTAAACTATATAAATAAAATAACTAGAGTTTTAAAGGTTCATGTTGAATAATATTCTCCAAACATTAATACTGTAGACCTAAATGAATGCACAGTCACCTATAGGTCTTTTTTAGGTGTCTAAGGACTCTTTCAAAAGCCTAAGAATAGTGGTGTAGGTGTGATTTGGAAGTCATGGATAAATCATGTTATTAATTACTTAAGTAAAATTGAGTTATAAACAATGGAGTAGAGAGACAGGGGTCCTAAGGCAATTACCTACATAATAGTCCAAACATAAATTTGCCTACCCAGTCAAGAAGAACTGCCAACTTAAGAGAGTAGAAGTTTATGGATATCTAATATATATTGTGATACATGAGTGAATTGAGGTTTAAAATTTTTGATTATAACTTAAATTTTTAACAAGGGATCTCAAATCACTCAAATTATAGTCATAGTCCTAATAATACAAGTAGACAATCACCTATAGAGAAACTCAAGGTTTCTAAAAAATTGAAATAGTAGTGTTTTGTATATGTTTTGAAAGGATGGAAAGGATGGAAAGGATGGAAAGGACTCAAGGTTACCAAACCATTTGAGTTCTCAAATTAATATTTCTAAACAAGATCTTATTTGATGAGTAGACCCTGCATACACAATTCTCATTATAAGTCTACATGCCTAGTTGAGAAGGAAGTTACTTACTTTTACTATAGAGGTTTGTGAGAACAAAGGAAGAGTGAAACATGAAAAAAAGGTTTAAAAAGTTATATATAATCCCACATAAATATCTGACCTAATAAACTAAAGATAGACAGTGGAAATTTGGAACTCTGCCTACTCATACCTAGTCATAACACAGTCCTGCATACTTTCGTAGGTTGATTGATTTAGAAGGTCTGAGAGAGAATTTAACATTATTATAGGTTATTAAGGTAATTTATAATGATTATAGGGTAATGAAAAATATCCCATCATAATATTATGATTAATTTATAGTGAATGAAACATAGGCATACCCTATTAGATCTTGCATAAACTTAGTCATTTACATAGGTCTATAGGCAGTCAAGTCCCAAAGAGATGAAGTGGAATGAATTTTTAGTATATGATGCCATGTAAAACCTTGAAAGTATGGTTATAATAATTTAAAAACCTTACATAAGGTGTTATACCCTTTCTATAGAGAGTAAATGTGAGAACATAATCCATTAAGGTATATTGAGCAAGTTAGCCTACAAACCCTAAGACTAAGACAATAAGGGTGTAGAGAGTTTGAAGAAGAAATGTGGTTGAAATAAAAATTTTAAAGGTAAATATGGAAATCATAAACACAATTGAGATCATTTGAGGTAAAATCAAACTCATACAAACACCTACTAACCAAGTTTACTCTCAGACTTGACAAAATGGTTATTTTCAACCCAAGAGATCAGTTTTTCTTGATTGGTATAGAACACACATACTGCATGGGACCCTAATCTTATAGTGTAATTTTAATACATTGATGTACTTGAATTTTGTGGAATTGGTATGAGGATTCATACATCCAACATTCTGAATCATCCTTAAGAAGTTGAAACACTTTCAAGCTACCTAGGAGAGCCATAAGGACCCGATGAGAGATAAATATAGATTTATGCCTCTAGATGGATCAAAAAAATTCCAAACCACCCAAGACATACTCAATACTCCCTTAATCATCACCCCATACAAATATTTGATATAATACTTAATGGAATTGTATGGATTAAGGCTAAAAATACTATTTTTTTCTATTTTAAAGGTTCGTATAGTGAGTTAGAGATTTAAATTTAGCATGGTCTAAGTGAATCACACACTTTTTTAGGGGTTTTCATGTGTGGGGATCATGTAGAATCATTTTTCACTCTCTTGGTAGAGAGGCCTAATTGAGGCATAGTTAGGAGACAAAAAGGGAAAAAAAGGATATCTCCACTCAGTCTTAGATCATGAAATTGAACTTGGATATGTAAGGCCATACTAAGTACTATAATATGCCCTTATATTCTCAACACCTTCTGTACTTTGTTCCACATAAGGAGGCTTGCATCATTTTAGGGTTATAAGGAATAATGCCTATTTGAGGCTTTTGGTAGAGAACAACTTGTTGGGCTAGTTTGAGACCTAAAATGGATTGTTGTAGGTATAATATGGTATGAATGGGCCACCCATGAAGTTTTGATGAGCTAAAAAAACTAAAACCAAGTTATTACATTTATGTGCAAAATATGCCTAAGGATATGAAGAGTCCTCTTGACACCTTGCAAGAGAAAGAGGTGATGTGTCTAAGAGAATCTATTGGGATTATTTGAGAGGTGTCAAGAGTAGATCTAAAAGGTGATCTGACCATTAATAAGTCCACTTGTCCTTCAACATGTCAAGAAGAAGAGAAGTTTCAAGAATCTAGTCAAGGTGTCAAGCAACTATTTGAAATCCCATGCCACCTAGAAGTTGGTGCATCTTTAGAAGAGATACACATGTCATCCTAGACCTATTTATGAATTTCCCTAACTCCTCTCTTATTTTTAACTCGTATGACACTTGTCTACTCTCTCTCTCTCCTATGTCCTTCTCCTCTCTCTCATTTGTGCTATATATTGAGCCACTTTATATAAGTTTTGTATCCTACACATCATTATGGTGAATCCCCACTCATTTACAACCTTTGAGAAATAAATAATGATCTAGTTTACCTTCTCCATGAGTTATTTCAATGTGCTTATTAACTAGTTGATCTTACTAAGTGATAGATTCTCTTCCTTAGTATGGTGTCCTTGTTTGCATTCATATTCAGCTTTGAAAGTCTGTTGCAAGTCTCTTGAAGTGTCCTAATGGAGTTATAATGAGTTTATTGAATTGTATATACACTAGTGTCATGACATGAACTTGTGTTTAGTCTTCCTAGCTTAAGTTTTCTTCACAAACCTCCATAAGAAATACTAATGCAAGGGCAGATTTGGAGTAGTGTCATATAGATTTTAGGCTTTTGTTTGAAGTGTTATTGCAATTGGTTATAATTGGTCAGGTTATAATTTATGTATCGCTTCATTAGGATAGTTTACTTTATGTATTCTCTCTCCCTTTTCATCATAATGAGCTAGTAGTTAAGGTGATAAGATTCAATAGACAAACCAAGGGAGTTAGCACTTCAATCTAGAGGCTTACCTATACTATAGGAAACCCACAGGCCTAGAGGTAATCCCATGTTCCAATAAATTTGGAGAATAATTGAACTACCTCTCTAAGGGTGTAAAATTGAGTGACAATAGTCACCTTATCTCCCATCATCTTATATCAAAGTCACACCTAATCTTTGTTCTTGCGTCACCTTCACCATCCATCTTGCCTATTAGAAATTGTGCCCAAATTATAAGATTGGGATAAGGATCCAATAAGGAAAATGACATATTTGGGAATCTAGGTAAATTAAACTTGGATAATGATGACACACATAGTTACATGCATACCCATGGAGAGAAGGATAGGTTTATAAATGACTTCTTCCATAGTGATGAGGTTAGGGCTCAATTTGACCAATATATGTATGAGAACTATGATCATATTATTGGCCATGTCATTATAATGGGGGCACATTACCCTCTACCTTTTATCCAAGCCTCTTGAAACATCTCATTTGCCCATCCACTAGACCTAACACTCCACCCCATCAAAATAATGTCAACCAAGAACAAGAAGATAATCTTATGGATCATGAACAAGAAATTGAAGAATAAAAAGAACCACCACAAAATAATCACATTGAGGCTAATAGGAGAACTACCTTGGAGTATTTATTAGACCAATTAACTCAAAAAATTAATTCACTTGCCTCTAAGTTTTGTTCTCAAAACTAAAGACCCACTTCACCAAGACAACATGTTAAAAACACTAACTTTAATCATTCAAGACCTAGGATGAGCCAAGCACAAGTCTCTAATCCCATAATAGACCACTCATTCACTCAAGATGTACAATGATGGATACTCTTCAATATATTGATCCTCACACCCAAGTAATGAGATATAAATATGAATACTTTTACACATCTCCTTTAGACATGAGTATCTTGCAAGTACCTTTCCCACACACTTAAAGATCCCAAAATTTGATAAATATAGATGGAAAGGGGATCCAAAAGACCATGTGAAAGAATTTTATGTATAATTTCATGATGTTTCCTATGATTATGATTACCTTCTCAGCCTCTTCCCCAAAAGTCTCATGGGCCCCATATTAGAATGGTTTATGTATTTACCTAAAGGGTCCATATCTAGCTTCAGGGAATTAACAAAAAAATTAGTACAATAATTCTCCTTCAACATTGAGAATTAAATATCTATCATATATATTTATAACACTAAGAAAGTAAATGGAAAAAACTTAGCTTCATTCTTATGACATTGGAGAAACCTTGCTAGTCAATTCCATTACACGGTTCTTGAGAAGGAGTTAGCCAAAATATTTATTGACAATCTCAATACTAAATAGAAATATCAACTAAAGCTATAATATGCCAAGTATTTTGATGCAATAATAGAAAAGGGGATTCAAATTTAAAATCACTCATTGATAATGGTACAATTAAATTGTATACCCAAAATGAACCAAGTCATAATCAAGATAATACTTTTTTGGGGAAGCCTAAGGTCTTCAATAAAAACAAAAATGTCATAGGGGATGGAGTAATAAATTTTAATCATGTTCAAAAAATGAAAAAATCTTCCCCTACTAACAAACAAAATGTTTCCACTATAAAGGTACCACAGGGAAATCCAAAGCCCCAAATGAGAAAGAGGCCTCTAACTAGTCTTGGTGTACCCACAAAAATGGTCATAAAATAGTTAATAACTACCAATATGATTACTCTCCCTGAAGTCTGACCATTGGTTGATACTAAACCATGACCAGATTGGTATCATAAAGATGAATTTTGTCAATATCACATAGTCAATAGATATGATATCAAAAAATGCATGAAGTTAAGATACTACATCAAATATTTAATTGAGAAAGGATATATTGAATTAGAAGGGGAGATTTCAACTAGTCAATCCAAAAATCAGAAGCTAGGAATATAGCAAGACCCCTTACCAAAGCATAATCAGAGGAAAAAGAAACCTCTTAAGGATCAGGGTCATCCTTCCACTTCTAATCAAACTAACTATCATTCCATTACATACCATTAAAATTTGGGGGCCTTAAGATCCCACACAACTACCATCCACCATCCTTAAAATTAATGGGGAAATAATTGATTATGTAGTAACTACATGATGTGGCAAGATTACATTTCCTAGAGCACCTCCCAAGGACCCTTCCACCTCAACATCTCAATAAGTCAATGTCTCTAAAAAATTCTATAGTTCTTTTGATAAACCATATGACATCATCTAATATCTTGGGAATCCTCCATCACAAATCTCTCTTATAGGTATTCCTAAGATGTCATCGATACATCAGGAGATTATCAATCAAGTCCTAAATGAAATCAAATTCCTCAGAGATATTGATATAATCCAATTTCAATCATTGGTGGGTCATTTATTTCCTTCCTAATAGACCATTTTTAGTGTACAAGACATGCCACCTAGATGCCTATTGACCAAATTTTGACCCTAAGTAAAAATTGGTCTCCCCCTCTAGGTTGAAACCTCATAGGGTTGTGAAATTTTTATCATAGTGTTAGATGGTCCTAAATAAATTTATATAGTCATAGGTACCCTTATGAAACATTATCCAAGTTCTGGTCTTGTGTCCACTTGACTAGTCCTATGAGTCAAGTACAAGGCCTTGAAATAGTCTAACATGGTCAAAGTTTAGTTTGTTCTAGGTTCATTATAAAAGTTTATTTAGATGTAATTTATATTATAATATCATGCTCTAACCTTTTTTAAGATCTTATATGCAAAAAATCACATTTTGGCCACCTTTTGGCCCACTTGGAAGAGTTGGATGTACCACCTCAAGGAGAAAACATTTCAATAAGATTAAAAATGTACCTAGTGTTAGAGCAAGGTCAAATAATGTTTAGAATAGTTAGAGTCTGATAACATCTATAGTTCAAAGCCTAATCTTGGCAAAAGGACACTTTATAAGCACTTGTATGGCCTTGTAATATTGGTTTTTAGTTATAAATGGTTTGTAAGTGTCTATTAGGCTCCCTCGGATCATTTTATATCTTTCAACCAAGTTACAGATCAAACTAACACTTCAAACACCATTTTTCCTCCATTATTACCTTCACAAGCTTAGGAAGGCAAATTTGAACTAAATGGTATGGCCAATAGAGAGAGAGAGAGAGAGAGAGAGAGAGAGAGAGTTAGGAGCTAAAAATTTGGATATTGTTAGGGGTCCTAATAATATTGAAATAAATACCATTGGTTTTCATATTGGTGGAAATAGTAATCTCTAAGAGTGACAACAAGTCACTATGGCCTATTTATTTGAGAGGGGTCTATTCTTGCACCTGTTTCTCCACTTCAAAAATTGATGGAGAATAATGGTTTTTGAGGTTATTTGTAGAGGTCATGGATCTCCTTTTCATGGTGGTTTCATCATCCAAATCATATATAGGAGTTTATTTCATTTGGAATAAGAGTGTCTTGGTGTATAAGTTGTTTTAGTAGATTCTACTACAATTCTCTATTTTGTCTTCATGTTGGTCACTCCCATAGGTTTATAATGCTGAATTATTCATGTAAAATCCCTCAGTTTCATATATTTCAAGTGATTTTGTCTAAGATGTGTTTTTGTCCATATTATTCAAGTTTAGGTGATTCTTTGGGAACATGGTCTATGTTTGAGTAGTTTATTACAAGTTTGTGTAGACATCTAATTCCTAACACCATTGTGTTGAAATTGTCAATCTTACTCAAAATTTGTGAAAATGCAAAATTTAGGCTAAAATCACTTAAATGTGATAATTGGTTGAGATTTTCATATACAAGTGTCATTTTAGGCTAATGTATCCTTAAATGGGGCAATGTATTCTTAAATGGGGCAATGTATTTTATGTGATTATTAACTTTTCTCAAATCATTTTGATTCAAAATTATGAAAATGCATTTTTGGTGCTCTAGATTGCTCTTTTCTTCTAATTTAGAAGCATATGGCATGTTCATGTGTTATTTTATGTGGATAACAACCTAAATATGGTATTGGTCTGTACGTAACTAACATCACCTTCTAACTCCTCTCCAATCAAATTACAACCCAATAATATGACATTCTAACTAGTTTGATTAATAGAGTGTAACCAATTTCCAAAGAAATGCATAAAATTTTAGTAATCTCACTTAGGAAAATTTATTAAAATCAAGTACTTAAGTGGAAAATCCATGGAAGTTATTGATATATTTTAATTGGAAATTGATTCCTAATATCTACATCATCAAATGACATCAATTTTGGGGTGGCATCCATAAGCCATAAATACAACAAATATCAGGTTTAAGGCCTTCCATGCCTCTTTAATGCCCCTTCATTCCAAATATTTATGAGCGTATTTATGGATTAATTATACAAAATTAGATTAATTCATGGCCACACATCTTGATCTCAAGATGGACGATCATGGTTGATCCTGATCAAATTTGAAAATCTATAAATAGGAGGACTAAGACCACCATTTTTAAGCTTAAATTGTGTAAACTTATTATGCAAAATTATCTTCATAAGCCATTTATTTGTGGTGTTTATTATGCTTAATTTGTAATAGGATAACTTCATTGATAGGCATTCACATTGATTCAAATATCATGAGCCTAGTTACATTGGTGCATAAGAGATGATGAAGGAGCTTTACCTTGCATCATTGATGAAGACTTGAGCACCAAATCAAGCATAAAATCATGTTTTAGCCACATTTGGGTTATTAGATGTTCTTGGGAAGGTATTTTGTATGTTTTCTTTCAATTTCTCTTAATTTTCATTTTCCAAACCCCATCGAAAGAGTTGGCTTATCTTATTATGTTCTTATGCATTTTTTTTTGAGTTTTCATGACTAATGATTGATATAACCATATTTTTAATCCATATCTATAGTTTTATTATCAAAGTGGGCTCTATTATTATAGGTATACCATGGTGTAATTTTATAATACCATATCGTACCATTAGAAGTTTAAAAATATCAAGATGGCAATCTATGCACACTTTCCAATGAAGATCATAGGTGTCTCTTTATTAAACAGACTTGTACAGACTATAGGAATAGTTTAAAGGTGACCATGGATCATGAAAGGACCCAATACATACCTTCATGTATTCATTTCCTTTATTTCCTATTTCCATCATCTAGTAATTGCTCAAACTAACTAAATACTCTAAAAGAGACCCACATACTCAATATAGATGGTTGAATGACATACAAGTTCATATAAACCAATTGGAGTTGATATAAAGTGGATTGATACTTATTTTAGGCTATGTAATATTTTTAAGGACTGATATATAAATTGATTAATATTTTAACACTATCAATAAACTCAAGAACTCAGTGTCTCTTTGAGCCCTAAAACAAGCAAATGAGACCTACAGGCCCTCAGCTTTTATGTCCTCATTTTGGACCAAATAAAAACTCAAATTAATAAAATTAGGGTCAAATAAAGATGGAAAAAGACCTTATCAGATGAATATAGGATAAAAATAAGATAGACACACCTACATGACTGGGTATAGTCAAGAGAGTCAAGGTGAAACTAAGTTGACAGTCAAATGACCACCTATAGTACTTGTATGAAATAGAGATGGCCAAGGGTTAAATTGAGCTAGGAAGATCATGAAATATACATGAATAGTGAAATGGAATCCTTTTATTTTAACCTTAAATTATCTTGACACATTGAGAGGACCAATTTCTAAATGCCTAAGCCTAATGCTCAAATACCCTAATGAGCACTTATAGCCATGCATTTGAAGGTGTGAAATAAAAGTGCAATAAAAGGGATAAAATTTGTTGAGATATGTTTGAAGGGTTATTTAACCTAATTGGATACACTTAAAGCAATTTTAAAATCATAGAGAAGATCTATGATGGAAAGGTAATGTATAAACACCTTATGCACAGTCAACAGTCTTAAGGACATCTACATGTATGTACAATATTGTGTGTAAGTGAGCAAGGAAAATTGTTTTAAAGTGTTAGTAGAGGTGTATAATATACATGTGAAACCTAATTAACATTAAATCAATATTCAAGTCCGTTGAAAAGGTCAGTAATGAGAATATGAAGACTAAGTTTCACAGTATGCAATCAATCACCCTAAAAGTCCATCTATAAGTCTATGTCAGTTAGTCCATTTTAGATCTTAAGAAAGAAGATAGAGGGATTTGAAGGGTTATTAAACCTAATTTATAAATTAAAATGATTCCATAAACTATTATAGGATATCATTGAGGTAGAGGTGAATTCTCAAACTCCAAAACACAGTGAAGATACCCTATACATAGTTAAAAGGGAGCACCTACAAGTTACTCTAAGTGTAGACTAACCTTAAGATTGATAGAAGAATGAATTATGTTTATGATAAATATTTAGACCCAATTTAGATTTTAAACAACTTTATAAACTAGTTAGGAATTTAATGATGTGAGAGAAATGTCTAAACACATAATGACAGTCATGAACCCTAAATTCACCTATAGGTTACTACATGTGCAGACTAATTTTAAAGCTTAAAATAAGGGTAAAAATGTCTAAAAGGGTTATGAGGCCTACATAAAACAAAAACAAATCCATAGGTTCATTTTGATACCAAATAAAAACAAAGTGAGGATTGATCAAAGTGAATCTCAAACCCCACACATAGTCAAGTGCATGTTATATGTCAGCTTACTCTTTGAGGGTTTTGCTTAATTGAAGGAAAGTGAGGACTATGAATAGGTCTAAGATGGATAAAAATATTTTGGAAAATATATATAGTGTCATGTAAATCCTATCTAATCCTTAGATTCAATGGCAATATGAAGAAAAGGTAAGAACTCAGGCTATGCCTAATTCTCACACAGTCACTAGCAAGCCTATAACTAGTCTTGAGGGAAATTGAAGTGTTGAGGCCTCTAAAAGCATGATTATGATTTTAAAATTGGTATAGAGAGTGTTTATAAGTTTAAAAATATGTTCATGTTCACTTTATCTCCATTTAAATAGTGTACTTAGTCACTATTTTGTCTTAGACTTGGCTCACTCCTTTGGCAAGGGGCTTGTCTCATGAGAATAAGGTATATTTTTGGTGTCAAAGAAAAAAAAATAGTTACATACCTCATGAATGGAATTTGAGGAAACACATAGACATTAAATTTTTCTAAAGGCACTCTTAGGTAGCACCAAATATCAGGTTTCCATCCAAATGCATTTGATAACTAGCAAGAAGGTGACAGACTCATAACTCCAAACACCCAGACCAGTACACCATGAGAATATAATGGGATAAAAAGGATTAACAGAGAATTTATAATCATGGATATTATTTTTTTATAGGTTTTTGAACCTATACTAGTATTTATATGAAGTTTTGAGGCCCAAAACCTAATTTGGACCTATCTCATGCTCAAAGAACACTAAGCATGCCACTTAAGGAGCAACTTCATATGCTCATACCATAGCTCACAATTTTCATGGGAGGATAATCCATTTTGGATAGTTGAGGATATTATTCAATAATGTTTTCCAAGTTTAATGATGTTAATTAATGATCTATTATTTATGAACAATCATTAAGACCTCAAATACACATACCTCATGAATGGAAAAAAAGACCTCAAATACCTTATAGTAACTAGTCATGGAAAAAAAGACCTCAAATACACATATAATTCCATAGTTTGATAATGAAAAATATTTTATTTTGTTTAGGACACTAAGGAGTTTCTCTAAATGTACTTTGATGCTGATGTCACTAGTACATATTCCATAAATTCCCTATTTTTGCATGTTTTTGGTGTTTTACAAGTATTCTCAGAAGGGGAGAAATTCCAAATAATTTCATTATATCCTTTGGTATGTTTCATATATATTAAATTCCAAAACATTTCACATAATATTTTGGTGGTGATCAAACTAGGCCTATTTTCCAAGGTAGTCTCGAACAGGGTCAAAATGAGGCTAGGTAATAAGGTAATTTCTTAGTTTGCATGCTTTCATAGGGTCTCAAGACCACAAAATTAAAATATTTTTTTATTATATAATATGAAAATTTAATCACATGATTTTGGTTTATTTCACATGTGTGGCATAAGTCTAGAGCAAGAAAATAGGGTTCTAGACAAGGAGGCCTAATTGAAGCCTAATTCAAGAGAGAGAAAGGCATAAAAGATGGACTTGCACTAAGAGTATGAAGATTAAATTTGAAATGGATATATAAGGACATAATTGGTCCTATAATATGCCATTTTTTTAATTATTATCCATACAACTCCATACACAAGGAGGTTTACAGGTTTTAGGGCTACAAGGAAACTAGGCCTAATGAAGGCTTAAGGAGAAAAATGAGTACTTTAGAGTTGTTACAAGAACAATTTTTTTTTTTCATACCTAATAACATATTTTAAGACCATTTTTGGATTTTTTATGAGTTGAAGAAGATGCACTTAAGTTTGGGCCACTTGGACCAAACTAGGTGTGGGAAAGGAATAGTTTCAAGATACCTATGCACATGAATGATGAAATGTCAGGTCAAAAGATTTTATTAAATAATTTAATATGTTAAATTATTTTAATGAGATTCATTCAAGGATAATTCATGGTTTTAAGGTCCATTTGTCACTCGTTTCATGCAAAGAAGGACATTTTTCAAGAAGTTAGTCAAGGTGTCAAGCTAATTTATAACCCCTATGCCACTTGGAATGTTGGATCTAATTCAAGATTGAGACACAAGGCCTTAGAGGTATTATTTTAATGTCTCATAACTCCCCTTATTTTTTTAACTCGTGGACACTTTTTAATCTTCTTCAACTATGCCCCTCTCTCTCTCTCTTCACCATTCTCTATATAAACAACCACTTTTGGCTAAGTTTGTAGAATCCACACATGGTATGGTGAATCCCTGATAGTTTTAGTACTATATTTTCATTTGAATAAATATTTAAATCTGGTTTTTAGTTCATAAATTATTGTATAAGTGTGTGACGTAGTGCATATTTGAATGACAATTGATAATCATCTATCCTTATGTTCATCTTACTCTTTCATGTTTTGTGCAAGCAGTCTGCTCTCTAACACGTCACATGAAGTTTATTTAGTGTCTTTGTATATATTTAAGTGTATTAAATGGTAATATCTACAATCAGACCTCTTATTCATTCACCTTGAGAAGTACATAGCATATCACCTTCATGTTTGAATTACTTATTTTAGGGAAACTTTGGATGTTGAAGCTAGTTTTGTGAGTCATATTTCATAGTGAAAGAACATGGTATTATATTCAAGATTAACTTAGTGCATCACCTAATTTTATTAGTTTTATTTCATGGTCTTTCTATACTTTTTCATCCAAACAAGCTAAGTACTATAGGTGATGAGCTATAATAGATATATCAAGGGAGCTAACCCTTCAATCTAGAGATTTACCCCTTCAATAGATAACCCATAGGTCTATGGGTAATCCATGTTACACTTAATTTTTAAAAGGATTGAACTACCTATATAAGGGTTAAAAATTGAGTGATAATAGTTCTAGCATGCCTGGTGGGATAATTGTCTCAAGCACTTCTTGTCAAAGTGAATGCTGGTCTTGACAACATCACAGTGTTTTATACTTACCATTTGGTGGATCCAATAAAGTAATAACATCTAGATGTAGACCAACTTATTATTTATTTTGTTCATTCTTCATGGTCTTTACTAGTTCAAATTCTAGTATAATTAACCATCCTATAAATCCGCTCCCTCATCTTGAGCTTCCTCTTAAAGTTTAATACCCTGAGCCTACCTTGACATTTGAGAACCTTGAAGAATATATTGAAGAATAAGAAGGTTTTGAATGTCAAAAAGAGTAAGAGAGTGAGTAATATTTTAAAGGAAACATGGATAGGAAACATGCTTTCTCAACCTTTTATACTAAAAGTCCTATAAACCTTAATTCTTATGATGATAGCCCTCCTAATACACTAAGAGTGTTCACACTTTCAATGGGGAAGGTCCTATCACCCCAAGTGAGCATATTAGAGACATATCTAACTTTTAAAATTTCTATAATGTCATAGAAGTTAACATAGTAGTTATATTTATTTCCATGTCTCTTAGGGGAAAATCCCTTTATTGGTATAGAACATTGTCAGGAGGATGCATCACTACTTGGGATGAGTTTGGAGAGTTGTTGGCTCAGTGTTTTGAATATAAAAGTGATCATTCATCACTCATACATAAGTTGAATCTCATTCAAATATTGCCTAATGAAACCATGCATGTTTTCAATGAGATGTTTCAAAGGACATGGAATAGGCTACCACCTCTCATGAGACCCCCTGCAAGTTTAGTTTTCCTAACCTATCTCAGAGCTAATGGAATTGATATAGATGTCATGTTGCAGTCCATGGGGGATATACTTTACCTGAGGCCTATGATATATCCATTAGAGTTGAGAATGGTTTTATTCAATTTGGTAAGCTCCCTCCAAAGTTATTTATGCCCAGCTTGCCTAAAATGTTGGCTACACTTCCATTTCCAAATCCAAGTAATAAGTCCAAATCTTCTCTAAACAAATCAAATGATTCCATTAATTAGAAAGTAAGATGTAAGGCCTTAAAATCTTAATTTAGGTAATCAAATCAAAAGTTTGGAGCTCATTAAAACCCATACTACCACCCCCCACAAGCAAATATATTCCCACCTTAGCATAATGGTCAAGGGAGAGGAAAAGGTTGGCCTAATTTCAATAGGCCACCTAATGTCTATGATCCAAATTTTTCACCCATCATAAGAACCGTGGTTCTAATCCATAGTAACTTAGTTTAAGGAGAAGAATGGAAGCCTCAAATATAGTACATTAATGATAATGAGGGTTAAGTATAAGCTTTGGTAGCACAAAGAGGGCCTACTCCTCACTTGATAGTAGAAGATGAGAGCTTCATGCAAGCATAATCAATTGGAGAGTATGGAAATCAAGGAGTGAGCCTTGAAAACTTTCAAGTGGAGGAGAGATTGGTATTAAACCAAATCACCTCGGTTACATCTAAAACAAGGTCAAAGAGAAGAGATTTGGGATATGTTCAAGATGTTGATACAAGTTCAAACAATATTCCTTCAAGGGAACAAGGTGTGAAAGTAAATGTGGTAGCCTCTACAAGTCATGCACCTCTTCAAAATTAGAATTTGGGAAAGATGACTCAAAGTACTTCATTGCCTCAATATCAAGGTACTTATTTGCCTCTAATAATGCAATAAAATGTTAGTGTATCTCTTTTCAATATCATTGACTCCTTAAATAACACTAAGACAAGTATATCTCTTTGGGAAGTATTCCACATGCCTGGTCAAAAAGAATTACTTCAAGAGCAGTTATCCCAAATCTATATCAATCCCTAACCAATCAAGCATGGTGAAGTAGCCCTCAAAAATGAACCTAATCATATTGTTTAACCTTATAATAAATCTGAAAATCCTCCATATTTATACCTTAACCTCATTATGGGAGACAAACAAGTTCATAATTGCATTATGGATAGTGGGGCAAGAACTTCAATCAGGCCCAAACTAGTTGCAAACAAGTTAGGATTGAAATATGAACCATATAGTAAAGGGGTGTTGTAACTTGATAGGACACCATCCAATCCAATAGGGCTCATAATTTTTTTTTAATTTTTAGTTCATGATTTCCCAAGTTTCCTAATTCTATAATACATATTGGTCATGGATCTACATGCACACTTTTCTATTTGTCTATCAAGAGACTTCACTGCCAAGATAGAAGGCCATGTTTCTATTGATTGGTATTTCTTGTCTTTCAAAAATATATATGGAGAAAAGTTGACTATAAGATCACACCCAATATCCAATATTAACATTGAACCATATGTGGAAGCTAGTTATAATTTTAATTTTACTATCCATGAGGAAGAAAAACATGTTACAAATGATGGAGCATCTTCAAAACTTGAGGGTATATCTGATCTCTTCCTAGATGAGTATGGTTTTAATACGTATGATTATGATACCTATGATTGAATTTAAGGGAAATTAATTGAAACATACATCATTCATGATGAGGGTGATGAACATTCTGAGCTAAGTCTTGATGGATCCATTGTCACTTAATTTTACACCCTTAGATAGGTAGTTCAGGCCTTCTCCAAATTGAGGGGAACATTGAATTACCCCTAGACCTATGGTTTATCTATGAAATGGATAAAAATATAGATTTAATTATGTTGGATAGTTTTCAATCATGTCATGAAGGTTTCCATATGAGTGGATGAAGTACCTTGATATTCTAAGTGACAATTATAAAGTGTGCAATGTGTTTGTCCTAGTATGTTTGAAGTATGGTTGGTTGATCTTCATTTTGGCATGGTTAGAGATGTTTAGGGATGATTATGGTGATTTTAGGATGTGAAATAGGTCCCATAAGATGTATTATATTATTTTAATGTTTGTGTTCATGAGTGGAATTCATATGGTAGTCCACAGTTTTCATCTAGAAATTTTGGTACAATGGAAAAAAAATTGAGTAGGCAGTTTGCTAACGTCACCATTGCCACATGTGGATGAGTCAAGGGGATTTAGTCATATGATTATGATAAAAAAATTTCCTAGTTATTATGTGATAATTTTTAGGTCATGTAACAAATCTCAACTTAATATATGTAAGTTCAAAGTTGGGCTCCCAGGCAAGTTTGATAGTGTTTTCCCATACTTAGCCAAATTTACAATGTGACAAGAAAAGCTGAGTAGAAATTTTGATGTTATTGTATTTTGAAAATTTGAAGTTGTGAGGAGAAAATGATCATATTATTTTTTGAATTATTTTAATTATTTTATTTATTCTAAATTTCATATCACGTGATAAAGTGCATCAAAAGATATGCATGTGCAAAGTTGTCCTTCTAGACAGTTCTTGGCATAGTTGGCTCTGTGGCATAAAAATCTAAGTGAGCAGATTAATTGAGTTATATATCACATGTGAAAATGTTTTAGGATTATTTATAAAAAATTTTATTATTATATTTTAGGATACCATATGTTCCAAATTTTATATCATGCATCTAAACGCAACAAAAGCTATGAAGGTCCAAAGTTGGCCTTTCAAACAGATAAGCAATGGTCCCCATACTTTGTCATTTTTGCACAATTTCAAAGATCAGGAATGGATGAAGATCCAAAATTTAAAATTATTTTATACACATATATCTATTTTTCACACTAATTCAAATGGGTCAAAGTTTTCATTGGTTAACAAAGTTAAAGATTGAGTTCCTTAGAAAAGGATCAACAACACATGTTCATTCCAAGATGTCAGGAAGTAGTGAGATGAGGACAAGTGTTCAAGCTTTAATGATGATAAAAGGTAAATTATAATGACATAATAGTGAGTGGGTATTCATAAATATTTATTTAATAATGGATGATGCATGATAAAGACATGGATAATCTGCAAAGATTGACAGTGTTTGTTGAGTCAATATTGCACAAGATGAGGTCAATTGTTCAAATTTTAATGATTGGAAAATGGTGTACTATACATTAAAGTCAAAATAATATTTATGTTTCATGTTTAAATTTAATATGTGATAGCATGATATTTTATCAAAGTGACTGAGGTTTAACTGTGATTGTTTGCATTTGAATATTTGAAAGTAACAAAGGAAAAACTAGTGCTCTGTATTTTGCCTATAAATTTTGATCCAGGACGAATTTGGTCATGGTGTAAAAATTGAAATTATAGAGGACTAAAACTTGAATATGTAAATATATATTTGAATACATGAAATTTTTTAAAATAGAATTTATGAAGGTTTAAATTTTACTATATTTTTATATATGCTCTATAAGTGACCCGAGAAGGATAAATGAGCTTGTGTTGATGATGTTTCGATGTTTCATGATGACTTAGATATTGGAGAGTGTTTTAAACTCCATGAGGATAATATGTATGTATTTTAGAGGTGTGATAAATCTATCTTGAGTATGAAAAATGATCAATAAGTTGACTATGTGTTCATTCATAGTGTTCCTATGTATAAGGTCATTGTTTGAGTAGATTGAGCTTGTACAAAAGAGTGCAATGATGACTATAAGAATTTAAGAATATCAAAAGGGTCTTGTGGCATGGTTACATGAGTTGTAAAGTGATCTTATGTTTTTAGTTTTTTTGATGAAGTGATAAATTGGTGAATAGGTCTCCATGAGACCTATAAGAGCTACAAGGGCCTAATTGAAAGGTGTAGCTACTTAAAGGTGACCCATAGATGATATGGCCAATATATGAAGATAGTTTTGAGTTGTGTCTTGATGTGAGATATGACTTGAGGTTTAATGCATGCCTAATGACTAACCAAGGTGTTGATAATCATGAATGCTCTATAAATAGTGAAACCAAAGATGATGGTTTCTATATTTGAGAGAGGCATGTGTGTGTGGTTTAGAGCAAAGTGTTGCAAGGAAAAGTAGAGTAAGTGTGCTCAATGGATGGGTTGTTGATTAGATAAATTTAGGTTTATATGTATGAAAATTTGGTCATGTTATTGATGTGGTGATAGATTTATTGCTAAGAAGGTGAAGAGTGATAATCATAGGTCCATCATCAAGTGTTGAAGATATCAGTTCAAAGGTGGAGTTTTTTATAGGTGTTTTTGTGATTGCTCAAAATCTAGGGGGTTTCAACCTTATTTCAAGGTGAAACTTGATAAAGGTCTAGTTATTGTGGCTACTCAACTAGATAGGTGTAGAAGCTCCTTATGGGATTACAGTCTCACTAAAATAAGGGATGATAGTTCCTTGATTAGTTGTTGTTGGTATAAATTGGTTCTTTTTATTATAGTCCATTATTCCAATTACAGGTTCTAGTGGGTTTTCACCCCCAAGAGGGTTTCCCATATATGTCATGTGTTATGTGTTTGATCTTGCATTGTCTTTCTTATTCATTGTTTTGAATGATGTGTATGATTCATGATTTTTTTTGGTAACTGACTAAGATTTTTTGAAAGGTTTGAAATTGAATTTAGATTATTTAGGCTCACTTATTCACCCCCGCCCTCTTAGTGATTGTACCTCTAACAAAGGGATATATCCCTTGATTTATCTATTTGAGCTCATCACCTATACTAATAGCTTGCTTGAGGTTGAAAATAAATAATAGGGAACATGAAAGAAACCTAATATAATGAGGTGATTCACCAAGATGGTCTCCATTAGACTAAAATATACTTGCACTATGACATATGACTCATAAAACTGGCTTCAACATCCAAGATTTCTCTAACATGAGTATTTAAAATATGAAGGTGATATGTAATGTACTTATTCAAGGTGAATAAACAAGAGATATAATTTTAGACACTAATTCTTTCCCTTACACTTAGAGGAAAAAAAGACACTAATTACATGTCATATGACTTTTTAGAGAGTGGACTGCTTGCACAAAACATGAAAGAGTAAGGTGAACACAAGGATAAAAGTTTATCACTTTTCATTTAACATGTACTAATTCAAAAACTTAGACAAGAAAATTTATAAATCAAAACCAATTTGACATATTTTATTCAAATGTAAACATCAATATTCGAACTAGCATGGCTTTACCATACCAGATGTGGATTCTACAAACTTAACCAAAAGTGGTTGCTTATATAGAGAAGTATGAAGATAGAGAGAGAGAAGTGTGATATAAGAAGATAGATAAGTGTCTATGTAAGTTAAAAAAAAATGGATTTATTATATAATCTAATAGACCTTCAATTCCATGTGTCTAACTCTTAAAGATGCTCTGATCCTCCATGTGGCATAGGGGTTACAATTTGGCTTTGACACCTTGACTAGCTCTATAGAAATTGCCCTTATTTACATGAAAGGATTAAAAAAAAGAATTAAAAATCATTAATTTTACTTTAAGACATTTTAAATTCCTTAATAAACTTCTCTGGCCTACCATTCCATCATTCATGTGTATAGGTGTCTTGAAATTCTTCATTTTCGACACCTAGTTTGGTCCAAGTGACCTAAAAATCAAGTATATATTATTTAACTCATCCAAAATAAATGAATGGTATTAAAATATGTAACAATTTCTTAAAAAAAACATTTTTATTCCTATAACAATTCCTAATTACTCAATTTTCTCCTTAAGTCTTCACTAGCCCTAGTTTCCTTATAGCCTTAAAAACTTGTAAACTTCCTTATGTATGGAGTTGTATGGATGATAATAATAAAATAATGGAATATTATAGGAAAATTATGGAATTATATATCCATTTAAAATTTAATCTTTATAATTTGAGTGGAATTCCATCTTTTTTGCCTTTCTCTCTCTTGAATTAGGCCTCAATTAGGCATCCTTGCTCAGGACCCTATTTTATTACTACAGACTTCTACCAAACATGTGAAATCACCCAAAATCATGTGATTAAATTTAATTATTGAATCACCAATATACAAGTAAATTTTTGGGTCATGATACCATGTGAAAGTATGCAAACCAATAAATGGCCTTACCACCTAGTCTCATTTTGAGCTTGTTTGAGACTACCTTGGAAAATGGGTCTAGTTTGATCACATAAAGAATTTAATGTGATTTTTTTTGGAATTTAATGGTTATGAAAACTCCAAAATTACCTCATACAATTATTGATAATCATTCCCCTTCTTATAACACCTCAAAAAAACCAAAAACATGAAAAAATAGGGTGTTTGCAAAAATTTGTATAAGTGATGTCAGCATCAAATTACATTTGAGTAACCTCCTTGGATTATTAAAAAACATAAAATATGTTTAAATAGTAAATATTATCATTAGATGTGTATTTGAGGTCTATTTTCCATGATTGGTCACTATTAGGGTTTAAGAGAGGTTTAAGACCTATTTAGGGTCTTCACGATTATTCATAAAGAACATACCATTAAATGAAATCCTTGCACTTGTAAAAAATTATTTATATACCCACTAAACTATCCCAAATTTATTATACTCCCATGAAAAGTGTGAGCTATTGTATGAGCATCTGAAGTTGTTCCTTGAGCATCTTGCTTAGCGTTCTTGAGCTTAGAGAGAGGTCTACTTTGAGTTTTGGGTCTCAAAATTCATTTATACTATTGGGAAGAGTTCATAAACATTTTAAAAACAACCTTAATTATTAAACATTAGCTTATATTAATGTTTACCCTTTTTTATGCTCATGATATACTGGTTAGGGTATATTGGGTTTAGAGCCTATCTCCATCTTGCTAGCCCTCAAGGGCATCTGAGTTGAATATTGATGTTTTTTTCTACTTGGAGATGTATGAAAACCTTAAAAATGACTATGTGATACCTCAATATACCTTCATGAGGTTTGGAAACATGTTTCATGTTTTGTTATCAAGGAAACCCCTTAGTCTCATGGCTGGACTATGCCAAAAGAGTGGGCCTAGTCTGATACAAAATAGTGACTATGTCCACTATTATTATGAACTTAATTATACCAATTAATATTTATTTCACTCAAAACCACAATTTTAACCAAATTTTATAGTTTTATCATGCTTATAGAGGCTCTAAAATACTAATTTCCCCTCAAGACTGGTTGTAAGCTTGTGACTGTGTGTAGGGTTTTGATTGACTATGTCTTATGGTTTAAAACCTAGTTTGTTCCAAAACCTCATGATTTATTTGGTCTCACCACATATTATGAAATTTTTTTATCAAATTTTAACCTCATATTCCCTCACCCCATGCTTTTCACCTCACTTAATTTTAAGATTAGCTTATCTCAACCTACAACTTGTGTATGTCCTTAGAGAGTCACTTGTTTGTATACATTGGTTTTAGATCCAAGAGATCCATAATTCTCATTACCAAATTATTCAATATGTTATTCAACTTAGACATAATCTCAATTGGGCTCAAGCATCTCTTCAAACATTTCTCTTCTCTCTCTTTGGGCTAAGTACCAGCTGATTTTCATTTGCCTATGGTGTTTAGTTAGGGATACTTGATTGTATTAGGTGTGTTTGAAGCTTATATTTTAACATAAATATTATTATAAATTTTATTTAACATTATTTAATATCCAAAAATATGTTTAAATAATTTCCAAACACTCCTCTACCCTTCCTTTAGGTCTAAGAATGAATTGACCCTATAAGTAGGCATGTAGCTTACTTCTAGGGTATTAACCATATATATGGTTAGAACTCAGCTTGGTCAGTCTTCCTACATTAAATTTTATTTTCATAATAACCATATCACCTCTTATTTTATCTTGAAATATTCCACATAACTCCATCTTACCTATGTTCTTCACTTTAGGCCTAGGACTAACCTACCTCAACTTGCAGCATGTGTACAAACTTTTAGTGTCATGACTGTGTTTATGTGTTTTAGCCCTATCCTTATATTTTAATAATCTCCTCAATGGACTATAACTTATTTGAATTTTAAAGATATAATTAGGGATCTTCCATATACCTCATATCATTTTATTCAAGTTTGAACTGCTATGTCACTACCTTATAGCCTATAAGTGCTTATCAAGGTATCTTGACTATGTATTTCATGCTTAGACCTAGTATTTCCACTTGCCATTATTTTTGAAGATTCTAGACAAAGGATTTAACTTCCATTGTCTATGTAGATTCTATAAATTTCTTGAGACACCTTCAAATTTATTTTCACTTGCCATCAAGTACACAGTTCGTACAACTTTTTGTAGGTGGATACTTGATTGTCTTGTCAACTCAATTTCATCTTTTTCCTAACTATCCAAGTGATGAAGTGATCTCCAATGAGTTATGATAATGTTTTCATCTATAATTAAGTTGAAAATTCATGTTTGAGTCCCTATTGAATTGGTCTGATGTTGGCCTTGGTCCCCAAAGAGGACCTACAATCTTGAGGCTTGTAGCTACTTGACTATCTAAGGCTATCAAGCCACTTTCTTAAGCTCTTTGAGTCTGATATTTTCACACTTATCAAACACTTAACACCTCCTCTAACACTCCTTCAATTTATTATAGAGCTTATATTCCTTATGACAATTCCTCCTACTAACCTCAACTCATCTTATAGTTCGTATAAGCTTGTAGGTGCCCTTTTTATATGCAAAGTTTGTGTGTGGTCTAATTTGATCATTTAGAAAACCTGTATCACCTTGATGATGGTAGTGAGGAAATAAATATTATATTAATGCATGCATAAGTGTTTTAGGTTATTTTATGAGCAATGGGCATCCTCCAAACATTCTAAAGTTTGTAT
Organism: Torreya grandis; assembly: GCA_037957365.1. NCBI lineage: Eukaryota > Viridiplantae > Streptophyta > Pinopsida > Cupressales > Taxaceae > Torreya > Torreya grandis. Next base: position 2,071,090 of record JARHVA010000146.1, read on the forward strand.
AAACCTGTGTATTGAAGAAATACTCATGACTACTCCTTGGAGGGTGTGTTATACTATCATATTGATTATCTCATGCTTCTAGTAGTGAAAATGTTATTTAATAATATTATATCATGATATATTATTGGTATTTGAACCAAATTAGAACTTCAAACCTCCATTAGAATGTTCAAACACAGACTATGTCTCCCAAAGAGTAAATACTTGAAGATATGAACAAGAAACACATTTCAGATAAGTAGAACATGAACTCCATGAAATGGATGGGTCTTTCATGAATAATGAAGCATTAAAGACCTCTAATAATGATCACCATGAAGAGAAAATAGGAACTTATAGTAGGATTGTCTGAAACAGCTTGTACACCAAGGCATTATTCCTCTAAGTGAAAACAAATCATAGAGATGATTTGGACGATGATACCACCATGAAAATGAGATAAAAGACCTATAAAAACCACCCTAAAAATAATTCCTCTCCATCTATTTATGAAAAAGATAAATAGGTACAAGAACAAACCCCTATTGGATAGATAGGCCATAGTGACTTGTTATCACTCTTAGCGATAATTCATAAATACTAGGCCACCATTATAAAAACCAATGCCAATTATTTTAAGCTTACTTATACCCCTAACAATGCCAAAGTTTTAGCTCCTAACTCTCTCTCTCTCCTAGTCATACCATTCAATGAAAATTTACCTTCTTGAGCTTATGAAGGCATTGATGGAGGAGAAAAGTAGTCTAGAATGTCAGTTCAACCTAAAACTTGGTCTTAAGTTAGAAAATGATCTAACATAGCTCAAGAGACACTTCAAAACTATTTGCAATTGAAAATTAATCTTGGAAGGCCGTACAAGTGCTTGTAAAGTGTCTTTTTACCAAGATTAGGCATTGAAATGCAGATTCTGTTAGACCCTATCTATTCTTGAACCTTCTTTAACCTCTTTATGATGCCAGGGATTTTTGGAATCTTCTTTAAATGTTCTCTTCTTGAAGCTGTACATCCAACCCTTCCAAATGGTCTAAAAGGTGGCCAAATTGACATTTTTTTCATATGAGAGTCAAATAAAAGTTATAACATGATAATATGACACTAAATACACCTAAAATAACCTTTTATAATTACCCTAAACTATATTATACCTTTGACAATGTTTGACCACTCAAAGACCTTGTGATTGACCATAGGACTAGACAAGTAAACCTACGACTAGATCTTAAACAATGCTTGACAAGGACAAATAGGACCATATGAGACTATTTAAGACCACTTGAGATCATTACAAGACCATGAAAAAAATTAGACACCTATATGAACTTTCAATCCTATAGGAGGTGACCAATTTTGACTTAGGGTCAAAATTTTATCAACAAATTCTTTTCAACAAGTTGTAGAAGGTAACTCTTATCTTCACATGGATGATGATGATAAATCGTCAAGTGTGATAGATCATGATGATTTCAAAGATAGTGAAATTATGCCTGCTCAAAATGAAAGAGTTCGTGAATGTGATAGTCATGAAGAACAACATCAAGTTATTGTTAAGTAGGCTAAAGTATTAGAAGAGTTCAATCAGACCAAGACAAAAGCTTGTGTGGTCAAAGAGAAGTGTAGGCATCAATCTAATGTTGAATCAATTGTAGACATGTTTGGCTATCAACAAGATGAGTATGATGGTCTTAGACATTAATCACATCATGTTCTAGATTAAAGTGATGCTAAAAAGGTTCCCATGACTCCCAAGAGGCAAGTTGACAAACATCTAATGAGCATAAAGGAGAACAAGTAAGTTGTATTGTCAAACAGACCTAATGGAGAGCTATAAGGACCATTAAATGGAGTTTTAAGTGGTGTACTTGCAACTATCAGAGGTCTGGTAAGTTTTTGATCATCTTCACAATCAAATTTTTTTTGACAAACATCCATCTTAATTGTGAATTATTCTCATGGAGTAGCTATGACTCAAGAAATATTCTTTTTAATCCTAGTTAAATCTAGAAGAAGTGTTTCATTACCTTAAACATGTTTTAAGGTCTATACATAATAGGTTAGGTGTGTGTTTTTTATGTCTTTTATGTGTGTTTTCCCTAAATGTTTTGAAGCATTATGTGTTTTTCCTTCTTGTTGTGTGTTTTATGTGAGTTTGAAGTCTTTTGAAGGCATGTCAATTTCAAATTAATCATAAGAGTGACTCCATATCCCAATGGAAGGAGAGGGCTACTAGTTCATTAGCATTGCAAGCATATTACCCTTGTGAATCACCAAGAATGTTGACCAAATTTTGACCCCAAGTCAAAATTGGTCACCCCCTCTAGGTTGAAACCTCATAGTGTTAGGATCTTAGAGTACAATTGATTACTTTTGTATAAGCAACTAAACATAGAATTGAAACTAGAAGTAATAACTATAAATCAGAAACAACAAATAATAGGAGATACAAGAAATAACCAATCTTGTATTAAACTCTTCCAGAAGGAAATACAATGAAGAAATCTCTCTCTCCTCACACCTCGAAGATGTATAGTAATTCTCCCTCGAGTTTTCTCTCTCTCTCTCTCTCTCTCTCTATCAATTACAACCAACTCAATTACTGAATTGTATTCTAGCAGATCTTCTTGATCTTGCTCCCTTGCAGATCTTCTTTATCTTAAACCCTGCAGATCAACTTGATCTTGCACCCTGCAGATCTTCTTGATCTTGCTCCCTTGCAGATCAACTTGATCTTGCTCCCTTATTACAATACTGCCCCATGGGTCTCTTAAATAGAATTGAAAGGAACAATAATTAGAAAAACAAACTCAAGACTAATTTTAGTCTTTACATGCAAACTAACTATTCTCCTAAAAATAGCACAATTCTAATTCTAAAAATGCTTGAAAACACACAGAAGTCAGTGTCGATTTACAGATGACTGATGCCGGCCGACCCATAACTGATGTCGATCAACCCCTAACTGATGTCAGTTGGTTTTGATTGATGTGACTGATGTCGGTTACTGTGTAAGCCCAGTAACCTCCACACTAGCTTATTAGTGAAACTTTTAGCTCCACAACTCAACAATCTCCCACTTGGAGATAAACAGCTGCACCTGTACCTATACAACAACATCCTCTAAACATCTCTGGCTTATTTCTCCCTCTTCAAGTTCAATCTTGAAGACCAACAAAAGTTGAATGAAGATTCAACTTCTCCTTTGTTACCGGCTTTGTTAACATATCAGCAGGGTTCTTATCCGTATGGATCTTTTCCAGCTTCAACTGTCCATCCTCTAATACCTGTCTAATGAAGTGGTACCTAAGCTATATATGTTTGGTTCTTGAATGAAAAGCTGAATTCTTTGCCAAATGAATTGCACTTTGACTATCACTGTATAATCTACAACTCTCTTTCTCCATTCCAAACTCTTCCATGAACCGAGTCATCCAAATCATTTCCTTGCTAGCCTCTGTGACTACAACGTATTCTGCCTCTATAGTAGACAAGGCAACAACCTTCTATAACTTTGAAATCTAGCTAACTATTGTTCCACCAACAGTGAACACATATCCTATGGTGCTTCTCCTACCATCCAAGTCACCTGCCATATTCAAATCTACATACCCATGTAGAGAAGTCTTTGACCCTCCATAGCATAAATGCCTACTACTGGTCCCTCTCAGATATCTAAGAATCCACTGAACTACTTTCCAGTGTTCCTTTCCTAGATTGGCCATAAAATTGCTGACAACTCCCATTGCTTGGGCAATATCTGGTCTAGTACATACCATTGCATACATCAAGCTCCCAACCGCTGAAGCATATGGAACTCTACTCATATAATCAACCTCATCATGTGATTTAGGACACTGTTCTTTACTCAACTTGAAGTGTCCAGCCAACCTAGCCTGATGTCTCATTTGTCTATTCTCTCATTCCTTTAACCTGTATACCCATTTGTTTTTCAGTGCTTTCTTTTTGGCTGGTAACTCAACTAAATCCCATGTATGGTTCTCTTCCAAGGAATCAATTTCCTCATTCATGCCATGCTCCCACTGTTTCCTAGATTCTACCTGCATTGCCTCATCAAAACTTTCTGGTTCTCCACCATCAATGAACAATAAGTAGTATAAAGAAGGGGAATAATGAATTAGAGGTTTATTTACCCTTTCAGACCTCCTTATGGGTGTTTGAGGCTCATTTACAGCTTACTATCTGCCCAAATTTCCTTCTGACAGTGATCGATCCTGGTCATCTCTGATCGATGTCGGTCTGCACCCGACCGATGTCGATTCCTCCTAATCAACATCGATTTCCACTTGATCGACGTCAGTCTCTGCCTGACCGATGTTGATTTCCACCTGACCGATGTCGGTCTCTATGTTTTCTGTGAGTGATGATTTTTACCTGCGAGCTCATTTTGGATCATAACCTTTTCCAAATCAAGATTGCCCTGCTAAGAATTATTCAGCCTCTTGAGCTGATCACTGTACATCACCTTCTCATTGAAAACTACATCATGGCTTTTAATAATTTTGTTAGTGTCTAAATTCCACAACCGGAATCTGAAATCTCCAAAACCATAACCAATGAAAGTGCACCACATAGATTTAGCATCCAGCTTCTTTCTATTTTCTTTATCAATGTGCACAAAAGCTTCAGAACTAAAAACTCTAAGAAATGAAAGATCTACATTTTTACCTATCCAAGCCTCTTCTAGAATTCCACCATCCAGTGCTATAGAAGGTCCTCTATTAATTAGGTAAATCACAATATCTACAGCTTCTGCCCAAAACTATAAGGGCAAACTAGCATGCAACCTCATACTCAGTACACGCTCCATTATTGTTCTATTCATCCTTTCAGCAACTCCATTTTGTTGAGGTGTCCTTGGAACCATCCTTTCCCTGCGTATTCCACTCATAGAATAGTAACTGTTGAATTTATTACTGCAGTACTCACCACCATTATCAGATCTAAGGCACTTCAATCTCAAACCTCTTTCATTCTCAACCAAAGCTTTTCATTTCTTAAATGTGTCAAAAACATCAGATTTCCTCTTTATTCAATAAACCCATACCTTTCTTGTAGCATCATAAATGAAAGAAACATAATACTTTGATCCTCCAATAAAAGTTACCTGAGCTGGTCCCCACACGTCTGTGTGAACAAACTCCAACTTGTGCTTCTTCTTTGTTGACCCAGTTTTGAGAAACCCCACTTTCTTTTATTTCCCAAAAATACAATGCTCACAGAAATCTAGATCTATGCTTTTCAAATCTAAAATCTTACCTTTTGACTTAAGAACATTCATTCCCTTCTCACTCATGTGACCAAGCCTACAATGCCACAACTTTGCATCTACATCTAATGTAGATAAAATAGAAGGTGAATAATCAGTAATACAAGTAGATAGATAAAGTGTACCTACTCTCTTACCTTTTACTAATACAAGTGCACCCTTGGAAACTTTCCAAGATTTAGCTGTGAGAGTTAATATGCAACCCTCATCACCCAACTTTCTTGCAGAAATCAAATTCCTCTTCAGGATGGGTACATTCATGACATCCTTCAACACCCATGTGTTTCCATTCTACAATTTCAGCTGCACTTTTCCTTTTCCAACAATTTTGCAAGGCTCATCATCCCCTAAATAAACTTTTTCAAAATCTCCATGGACATAATCATTGAAAAATTCTCTATTTGGGGTTGCATGGAAAGAGGCACCAGAATCTAAAACCCATGATTCTACTTTATTATCCAAAGAAAATATAAGAGCATCATGTGCAACAATACCTACAACTTTTGCTTCTTTATTACCTTCATGCTGATTTTCTTTGTTATCCTTCAACCAACAATCTTTCTTTGCATGCCCTTTCTTTCCACAATTCTAGCAGGTTATTCTTCCATTTTTGGATTTTGATCTACTTCCCATCTTTGACCTTGATTTCCCTTGCATACCCTTCTCTCTTTGCCTTCCCCTGCTTTCAACACTTAAAGCATTACTTGATGTTTCCCCTATGCTTTTGCTACAAATTTCTTCATTCAAGATTACACTAACAACATCATCAACTTTCAAGATATTTGAAGTAGATGCAGTATTACTAACTGCCATTACCAAACTATGGCAACTTTTAGGTAAAGAGCATAAGATTAAGAGAGCCTTAATTTCATCATCAAAAACTATTTTGACTAAATTTAACTGATTTATTATTATATGGAAATCATTAAGATGACTAGATACAGATCCACCTTCCTACATTTTCAAATTAAATAATTGCTTCATAAGATATGCCTTATTCAAAGCTGAGGGTTTTTCAAAAAAATTTGCCAAAGTATCCATTGACTCTACCGTTGTCTTTGCCTATGATAAGTTAGAAATCACAAAAACTGCCAAGCTCAACCTTATAGATCCAAGAGCCTTTCTATCAAGAACATTCCATTCTTCATCTTCCATATCTGTGGGATTCCTTGAAACCCCACCCAACGGTAAATATAGATCTTTCTGATATAGATAATCTTCAATCTGCATCCTCCATAATTGATTATTCTTGCCATTGAATTTTTCCATTCTTAGTTTACTTCCTTCTGCCATTGCTTTGCTCCCACACAATCAGAAACCCCTATGAGTGAATTTTGTAATCAAAAAACACTAACCTGGCTTTGATACCAGTTGTTAGTGTATACACATAGCTATGATACCACTTGTCAAGATCTTAGAGTACAATTGATTACTTTTGTATAAGCAACTAAACACGAAATTGAAACCAGAAGTAATAAGTAACTAGAAATCAAAAACAACAAATAATAGGAGATACAAGAAACAGCCAATCTTGTATTAAACTCTTTCAGAAGGAAATACAATGAAGAAATCTCTCTCTCCTCACACCTCGAAGATGTACAACAGTTCTCCCTCAAGAGTTCTCTCTCTCTCTATCAATTACAACCAACTCAATTACTGAATTGTATTCTAGCAGATCTTCTTGATCTTGCTCCCTTGTAAATCTTCTTGATCTTGCACCCTGCAGATCAACTTGATCTTGCACCCTGTAGATCTTCTTGATCTTGCTCCCTTATTACAATGCTACCCCATGGGTCTCTTAAATATAATTGAAAGGAAACAATAATTAGAAAAACAAACTCAAGACTAATTTTACTCTTTACATGCAAACTAATTATTCTCCTAAAAATAACACAATTCTAAGTCTAGAATTGTCTAGAAACACATAGAAGTCAATGTCAGTGTACAGATGACCGATGCCGGCCGACCCATAACTGATGTCATTTGACCCCTAACTGATGTCGGTTGGTTCTGACCGATGTGATCGATGTCGATTACTGTGTAAGCCCAGCAACCTCCACACTAGCTCATTAGTGAAGCTTTTAGCTCCACAACTCAACACATAGGGTTTAAAAATGTTTGTCATAGTGTTATATGGTCCTAAAGAAGTTAATATGGTCATGTGTACCCTTGTGAAACATTATCCAAGTTCTGGTCTTGTGTCCACTTGTCTAGTCCTATGAGTCAAGTACAATGCCTTGAAATAGTCAAACATGGTAAAAGGTTTAGCTTGGTCTAGGGTCATTATAAACAATTATTTGGATGTAATTTATATCCTAATATCATGATCTAACCTTTGTTTGGCTCTTATATGGAAAAAATCACATTTTGGCCACCTTTTGGCCGATTTGTAAGAGTCAGACGTACCACATCAAGGATAAAATGTTTAAATAATATTATAAACATCCCTAATGTTAGATAAAGGTTAGAGAATGTTTAGGTATAGTCATATTTTAACAACGTCTATAGTTTAACACCTAATCTTAGCAAAAGGACACTTTATAAGCACTTGTATGGCCTTGTAAGACTAGTTTTAAATTTAAAATGGTTTATAAGTGTTTCTTGGGCTCCCTCAGATCCTTTTATAGTTTTGAACCAAGTTTCAAGTTGAAATGACACTCCAGACACCTTTTCTCCTCCATTGTTGCCTTCACAAGCTCAGGAAGGCAAATTTGAACTAAATGGTATAGATGTGTGTGTGTGTGTGTGTGTGTGTGTGTGTGTGTGTGAGAGAGAGAGAGAGAGAGAGAGAGAGAGAGAGGAGCTAAAACTTTGGCCATTATTATGGGTCTTAATAAGATTGAAATTAGTGTCATCAGTTTGAATATTTATAGTATCTTATTTATGAACAATCACTAAGACTAATAATAGGTCACTATGGTCTATTCATCTGAGAGGGGTCCATTCTTTCACATATTTATCCACTCTATAAATATATGGAGAATAATGGTTTGGGAGTGGGTTTTATAGGTCATATATATCCTTTTCTTAGTGGTTTAATCAGCCAAATCATCTATATGAGGTCATTTCATTTAGAAGAAGAGTGTCTTGGTGTATAAGGTGATTTAGTGGATTCCACTACAAGTCTCTATTTTGTATTCATATTGGTTACTATCTGATCTGAGAAACAATTCAGGTGACAATTCAGCCAATGGTTCTACCCCAATTGATGATGGAACTTTTGGGAGCCATAACTTTTGCACCATAGTTCTGATTGACTCCCCGTTTGGACGGTTGGAAATATAAGAACAAGGAGAACCAAGATTTTCTTGGTTATTTTTGACCCCTAAAAACCCAATGGAAGTGCCCTAAATTTAAATTTTAGTAGTTCAATCTAAAAATAGTAAGTTTCTAAAAATAGTAATCCCTCAAATTCTATATTGTTGTAAATTGTGAAAGTCAAACCACTTAATCTCCCTCAAGATTGGTGACCTTACACATCCTCCTCTTACCTTAAAAATGTGTATAGATGAAGATGTAACCTAAAATGGAAATCAGACATCTCTTCCCAGAGATAAGCATATCATTGTATTGCAATCTTGAGTAATAAAACATCTCTTCTAAGAGAAATCATTGTTACTATGTTATTTTCATGTTCTGAGGAGCTAAGAAGTGCATATGAGGAGCCAAAATTTCCCATCAAGATTTCTTGGAGAATTTGGGTGAATTATTTTAGCATATTTTTTTGTTTCCATTGGAGGTATTCATTCACCATTTCCTTAAAGGGATCGGATGTCTCAATGTCATCCACTATTTGAAGTCATTTGGAGCAAATAGTTGGATAGTTTGGAAGCTCTATTGTTTTCCACCCAAGCTTCTTGTAGCCTGACCTCGTCCTCGAGATCATACACTCTCAAGAAAAAATAATCTAATACCACTGATCCAAAACTTAGAAGTTTTGATTGACAAATATCTTAATAAAATGAAAATAACACAGTAACAATGATTTCTCTAAGAAGAGATGTTTTATTACTCAAGATTGCAATACAACCATATAATTATCTCTGGAAAGAGATGTCTAATTTTAAATTTGGATTAAATATTCATTTATACACATTTTGAAGGTAGGAGAAAGATGTGGAAGGTCACCAATCTTGAGGGAGATTAAGTGGTTTGACTTCCATGATTTACAACAATACAAAATTTGATGAATTACTATTTTTATATTACACTAATAAAATTAAAATTTGGGTTAATTACATTGGGTTTTTGGGGGGTCAAAAATAATAGATAAAATCTCATGCCATCTCACCAATTTCTTCTCATTCTTAGCTTTGCAACGGTTTAAATGGGGAGTCAATTGGAGCTATGGTGAAAAAGTTATGGTTCCCAGAAGTTCCATCATCAATTAGGGTAGAACCATTGCCTAAATTTTCACTTGAATTGTTTCCCGAATCACTCTCAAAGGTTTATAATTTTTAATTATTCATGTAAAATCCCTCAATTTCATGGATTTAAAGTTATTTCTTTTGAGATATGTTTTTTTCCATATTCTTGAAGTGTAAATGCTTGTTTGGGAACATCGTCTATGTCTAAGCAGTCTACTACAAGTTTGATTGTCAAAATGGGCTCAAGTATAAGAGGTATATCATGGTGTAAGTTTATGATACCATATTGTACCATTATAAGTATAAAAATATCAATATGGAAACCTATTCATACTTTTTAATGAAAATCACAGGTGTCTCTTTCTTAAACAAAATTGCATGGACTATAGGAATAGTTTGAAGGTGCCCATGGCTCATGAAATGACCCAATACATACCTTAATTTATTAATTTGTATTAATTTTCTAATTAAATCATCTAGTAAATTCTCAAATTGACTAGATACTCTAAAAGAGACCCATTGACTCTATATAGATGGTTGAGTGACATACAAATCTATACATACCAGTTAGAATTGATAGAAGGTGGCTTGATACTTGTCTTAGGATCTATAAGATTATGAGGGAGTGATATTTAAATTGATTAATAGTTTGACACTATCAAGAAACTTAGGAACTCAATAAATTTCTCTTTAAGCCCTAGAATAAGCCAATGAGACCTATAGTCCCTTAGCCTGTAGGTCCTCATTTTGGACCAAAGACAACCTCAAATCAACAAAATTAGGGTCAAATCAAGATGGAAACAAGACCTTATTAGATGAAGATAAGATAAAAATAAGATAGATACACATACATGATTGGGTAAAGTTAAGAGAGTTAATGTTAAATTGAGTTAATAGTCTAATGACCACATACAATACTTGTATGGAATAGAGATGGCCAAAGATCTAATTAAGCTAAGAATATCATGAACTCTGCATGAATAGTGAAATGGAATCCTTTGAGTTAAACCTTGAATTATCTTGACACAGTGAGAGGATCAATTTATAAATGCCCAAGCCTAATGCTCAATACCCTAATGAGCTTATATAGCCATGCCTTTAAAGGTGTGAACTAAAAGTACAATACAAAGGAGAAAAGGTGTTGAGATATGTTTGAAGGGTTCTTGAACCTAATTGGAGACTTCAAAAAAGTTAAAAAGTATGGATAATATCTATGATGAGATTTTAAGTTATAAACACCTTATGCATAGTCAACAGTCTTAAGGACACCTACAGGTTTGTAAAATATTGTGTACAAGTAAGCAAGGATATGTGGTTTTAAGTTTTGGTAGAGGTGTATAAGAGATATGTGAAACCTAATTGACATTTAAGTTAAGATGTAATGCCATTGAAAAGTTTAGTAATGAGAATATGAGGACTAAGTTTCATAGTATGCAATCAATCACCCTAAAAGACCATCTAAATGCCTATGTCAGTTGGTCCATTTTCAAGCTTAGGAAAGAATATAGAGGGGTTTGAAGGGTTCTTAAACATAATTTATGACTTCAACTGAGTCCATGATCTATTCAAGGAGATAATTTAGGTATAGGTGAAGTATCAAACTCCAAAACACAGTCAAGATACCCTATACACAATCAAAAGGGAACACCTATAGATTACTCTAAGAGTAGACTAACCTTAAGGTTGAAATAAGAACATATTAGGTGTATGAGAAATTTTTAGACCCAACTAATATTGAAAATAAATTTATAAATTATTTAATAAGTTAATGATGTGAGAGCAAGTTCTAAACACAGAATGACAATTATGAACCCTAAAGTTGCCTACAGGTTACTCCAAGTGAAAACTAACCTTAAAGATTGAAAGAAGGGTATAAATGTTTGAAATGGTTCTAAGGCCTACCTTAGATAAAAAAAAATAAGCCATAGGTCCATTATGATACCAAAGAGAAACAAAATTAGTATTGATCAAATTGAATCTCAAACCCCACACACAATCAAGCATATGATATAGGTATGCTTACTCTTTGAAGTTTTTGCTTGATTGAAGGAAAGTGAGGAATATGAATATGTTTGAGAAGAATAAAATGAATTTGGAAAATTTCTAAAGTTTCATGGAAATCATATCTAATTCCCAAACCTAATGGCAATATGAGGAAAATTTAAGAACTTAGTCCAAGCATAATTCTCACACAGTCACCATGAGGCCTACATCTAGTCTTGAGGGAAATTGAAGTGTTGAGGCATATAAAAGCATTATTATGCTTTAAATAATGGTATAGAGAGTTTTTATGAGTTGAAAAAGATGTTCATGTTCACTTTAGGTCCATAAAAATAGTGGACATAGTCACTATTTTGTCTCAGACTTGGCCCACTCCTTTAGCAAGGGATAGTCATGAGACTAAGGCATATATTTGGTCTCAAAGAAAAAAATAAGCATTAAAAACCTCATGAAGGGACATTGAGGAAACACATAGACATTAAAATTTTCTAAAGACACTCTCAAGTGGCACTAAAGCTTAGGGTTTCCATCCAAGTGCCCTTGAGGGCTAACAAGAAGGTGATAGACTCATAACCCAAAACTAGTACACCATGAGAATACAGTGGGCTAACAAGGACTACCAAAGCATGTATAATCATGCAGAGAATTTTTTTATGTGTCTTAACCTATCCAAAGAGTTAGATGAATTTTTGAGGCCCAAAACCTAATTTAGACCTATCTCATGCTCAAAGAACACTAAGTATGCCACCTGAGGAGCAATTTTAGATGTTCATACCATAGCTCACACTTTTCATGGGTGGATGAGCCATTTGGGATAGTTTATGAGGTCATTAAATAAGGTTTTCCAAGTTTAAGGAGGTTAATTAATGATATGTTCTCTATGAAGAATTGTTAAGACCCCAAATAAGTCTTAAACCCCTCTAAAACCCTGATAGAGACCAGTCATTGAAAAGAAGACATTAAATTATCTTGAAACCTCTTGGATGGTGTTTATTACTCCAAGGAGGTTCTCCACATGTACTTTTATGGTGATGTAATTTTTATAAATTTTCACAAATACCCTATTTTTGCATGTTTTTGGTGTTTTACAGGTGTTCTAAGAAGGGGAGAACTTCCCAATAATTTTATAAGGTCATTTTTTATGTTTAATAGATTTTAAAGTCAAAAATATTGAATATGATATTATTTAGGTGATTAAACTGGGCCATTTTTCCAAGGCAATCTCAAACAAGCTCAAAATGAGGCTAGATAACAAGGTGATTTCTTAGTTTGCATACTTCCATAGGGTCTTAGGACCCAAAATTGACATGGAGGTTGGTGATTCCCTTGGTAAAGTTAATCACATGATTTTGGGTGATTTTACAAGTTTGGCAGCATTTTGGAGCAAGAAAATAGGGTTTTAAACAAGGAGGCCTAATTCAAAAGAGAGAAAGGCAGAAAAGATGGAATTCCACTCAGAGTATTAAAATTAAATTTGACATGGATATTTAAGAAAATAATTTATCTTATAATATTCCCTTTTTTCTCATTATAATCCATACAACTCCCTACACAAGGAGGTTTATAGGGCTATAAGGAAACTAGGCCTAGTGAAGGCTTAAGGACCAAAATGAGTTCTTGGGAGTTGTTATAATAAATAAAATGGTTTTTTTTAGACCCAAAAACATATTTTAATACAATTCATTAATTTTTCATGATTTTAATAATATGTACTTGAGTTTTGGGCCACTTGGACCAAACTAGGTGTGGGAAATGAAGAGTTTCAAGACACCTATGCACATGAATGATGAAATGTCAAGTTAAAGGATTTTATTAAATAATTTAATATGTTTAATGAGTGTCATAATATAATTTATAGGTAATTAATTGTTGAAATTTCCATGTGTCACTCCTTTGATGCAAAGAAGAGTAATTTTTAAGAAGCTAGTCAAGGTATCAAGCTACTTTATAACCCCTACACCACTTGGAAGGTTGGCTATACTTCAAGAGTGAGACACATGGCCTTATAGGTATGTTTTTAATTCCTAATAACTCAATTTATTATTTTAACACATGGAAACTTATCAATATTCTTCTATTATGACCCCCTCTCTCTCTCTCTCTTCACCATTCTCTATATAAACAACCACTTTTAGCTAAGTTTGCAGAATCCACACCTGGTATGGAAAATACATCTTGGTTTGAGTAATATATTTTCCTTTTAATAAATATTTAAATATATTTTTAAGTTCATAAATTCTTGACTAAGTGTGTGAAGTAATGCATATTTGAATGACAATTGATAATCATCTATCCTTGTGTTCATCTTAATCTTTCATGTTTTATGCAAGTAGTCTACTCTATAACAGGTTAAATGAAGTGTATTTAATTTATTTTTATGTATTTAAATGTAGGAAAGGGTAATAGTTTCTACAAGCATACCTCTTATTCATTTACCTTGAGAAGTACATAACATATCACCTTCATGTTTGAAATACTTATGTTAGGGAAACTTTGGTGGTTTAAGCTAGTTTTTTGAGTCATCTTTCATAGTGAAAGTACATGGTAGTCTATTGGAGATTAAATTGGTGCATCACCTTATTATATTAGGTTTATTTCATGTTCTTCCTATCTTTTTTCATCCAAACAAGCTATGTAGCATAGGTGATGAAATATAATAGATATATCAAGAGAGATATCCTTTAAATCTAGAGGTTTACCCCTATAATAGATAACCCATAGATATAGGGTAATCCCATGTTCCACTTAATTTGGATAAGGCTTGAACTACCTCTATAAGGGTGAAAATTTGAGTGACAACAAGGTCCACAACATAACTATCCATTACTCATTAAAATTTCCATATCTAACTATAAGATCCCATGGGTGCTCATAGATAAAGGGTCAAATTTAAATTTTTGCAATCTAGACTTTCTCTAGAATTTGGGGTACTCCAAGTCTTCACTAGGGCCTAATCTCATAATGATAAAAGTATATGATGATAACGAAAGGTTGTATGTAAGAACTATTTATCTTCCTATAGTTGTGGGACTCGTAGTCCACCAAACTTTAATTCATGTAGTGGATGTTTATCTTTCATGTAATTTACTTCTGCGATGCCCATGGATCCATGGAATGCGATAATTTCCCTATACCCTCCATCATAGTTTAAAATTTGATCATTCAGGAATGGAGGTTACCATCCTAGGGGAAATCGAACATTTTCATAGATACCAAATAGACCAATCTCATCCCACTTATTATTGCCCCAACACTTACACTTCCACTCATAATCCAAAATTTACAAAGTATATCCACCTTGATGATTTAACACATACTTCAAATGAATCCCTATACATCACTCATATTAAGATCACTTTCATAGGTTGTGAAGAGTATGAATACAATACCTTTTGTGTTAGAGACCTACCACTCTCCCCACATAGCTATGGATCCCTGGCCATGAGGAAAGACAATCCCATCATTTATTAGTTTAGATCCATGGCCTTTACTAGTGTACGCCTGATATTAGAGGAATACTTGGATGAACCATATGACTCATGGCTTATTACTAATAATAAGGCCTTAGAGTTCCATAAATAGAATTACCCCCGACTTCAAAAGATGATTTAGAATATGATTTACAAGGGGAAAGGACTAGGAAGAGACAAACAAAGTAGGCTTGAACCTATAGCGGTTCAAAAACACCCAAACCATCTTGGTTTAGGGTATAAAATTTTGGTCATCGATCTAAGCATTATTGTCTTGGACACTTTTTTTATTATTGAGGAGTCTACCTCTAACAAAGAAATTGAAATAAGTTTTGTCTATAGTCTTTATGAGGAAATAGTTTCCACCAATCTCTTCCCTGACATTACCATCTCCACTATCAATATCTCCCTCCATTATCCCACACTAATAGACTAGGAATAAAATAACAATTCTTCCTTTGACATATTATAGAGTGATGAAAATATTATTGAATATCTTGGAACATGAGATTTTATTCCATCAAGAGAACATAAGAAAGGGTTCTCTATTAGTCTTAATAAGTCTACATATTTTGGAGAGAAATAAACATCTCTAAATCAGATCATTAAAGAGGAGTACAAATATGAAAATCTCTCTCCAAATATAGATGAAATTCAACCCACTCCGAAAGAGTTAGAATCCTCTCTAAAATTAGATATGAATCTCTTGGATGAATTTTCCTTAGAGATAGAGGAATTACCATCACCCTATTATATCTATAGGACCAGTCACCTTCTCTCATTGAGGAGGTTATTGAATTCAATGTTGGAACAAATTAAAGTCCTAAAATTGTCAAAGTGGGGGCAATTCTTACATATGAATAAAAACAAATCCTTATTGAGCTTATCAAATAATATATAGATGTATTAATATGGAGTTATTATGACATGTTGAGGCTAGATCCAACCTTGTTCATACATCATTTAGTGGTTCATCCAAAAACCTTTTATGTAAAAATTCACAAACATACATCCCAAGGTGGCTCTCTTGATCATAGAAGAGTTGTAGAAATTCATGGAAGGTGGGTTTATTAGTCTAATTGATTATTCTGAGTGGATATCTAATATTGTACCCATGGCCAAACCATAGGGTAGAATCAAAATTTGTACTAACTTTTGGGACATCAATAAAGCATGCCCTAAGGATTACTTTCCCTTACCTTATATAGACATGATCATGGACTCTACTACAAGTTATAGATGTTATCCCTCATGGATGGTTTTTATGGATACAATAAAATAAAAAGTGCTATCGAAGATCAACATAAAATGACATTTATCACTCCATGGAGGACTATTTATTATCAAGTAATGCCTTTTATTATTAAAATGTGGGAGCTATTTACCAAAGGGATATGATAGTAATATTCCATGACATGATGCATGACATCATAGAAAATTACATGGATGATATACTGGGAAGGTCTAAGCTTCGGTCCAAGCCTCATATAGTATTAAGGAAAATATTTGAGAGGCTCTGAGAATATAAGGTTAGATTAAACCCTAAGAAATGTGTGTTTGGATTTACCTCAGGTAAATTATTAGGGTTCATAGTCTCTAGAAGAGGCATTGAAGTAGATCCGATAAAAGTAAAATCTATTGTTGAAATACCTCCTCCCAAAAATTTGAAGTAGTTAAGAAGCCTTAAAGGAAAATTATAGGTTATTCATCATTTTATTTCACAATTAGCAGATAAGTGCCACCCCTTCACCCACATCTTAAAGAAGGGAAATCATTTCAACTAGAACTCAGAATATCAATAGGCTTGTGATAATCTTAAGCAATACATGGTTAATCGTTCGGTCTTATCACCACCCATCTCAGAAAGGCTTTTAATTTGTATATATCTATAACACCTTGTGCTATAGGGGCCTTACTAGCTCAACATAATGATGAAGGAAAAGAATGATTAATTTATTATCTCAGAAGGACATTGATCTCATATGATATTAATTATACCCTTATTGAAAAGGCTTTCTTGGTCATAGTCTTAGCCTTGTATAAACTCAAGCATTATATGCTAGCCAACCACGTCAAGCTCATAGAAAAAATTAATCCTCTCAAGAAAATGCTATCTAAATACACTTTAACTAGGAGAATGGACAAATGGATTATGTTACTAAATGAGTTTGGTATAGAATATGTAAATCAAAAGGCCATTAAAGGATAGACTATTGAAAATCAACTTGAAATAGCACCCATTATAGATGCCAAGCCTCTCTTCATGTCCTTTTCAGATGAGTCTATATTGACTAGTGCAAAATCAAATCGTTTAAAGTTATATTTTGAATTGCTTTCTCATGCACAAATAATATTTTTGAATATGATGCCTTAATTTCTGGTCTCTAACTTGCCATTCAGTGGAATATCTAACATCTCTAGGTATTTGGTGATTCTCAATTGGTTATAAAAGAAGTAAATGAGGAGCTATGGACAAAATATGAGAAATTTCTTCCCTATAAACAACTAATGGACCAATTGAAGAAAAAAATTAGTCCATAACATTTGAACAAGTTTCCAGGGAAAGTAATAAATTTGTTGACTCCATGGCCACTATTGGGTCCTTGATAGATCTTCCAAAAGATGTACTTGAAGGTAATTTTCTCATTGAATAATTATTATTACTGAATCATCAATAAATGGCTCATTATCAAATTTATGCCATACCTAATCCTAGTCTACTTTGGTATCATGACATTTAATCTTACCTCCATGACAACATCCTATCACCTAACCTCAATTATCACCAACATAAATCCTTCATTCATCACACATCTTATTATACCATCCTTGGAAACATGCTCTATTAGTGAGGATAAGATGGGACCTTATTGATATTCTTAACATCAAAGGAGGCTACTCTTGCAATCAAAGAGGTCCACAATGGTATTTGTGGTAGTTATGTCAGTGGGATGGCCCTGGCCAAGAAGTTACTAAGGACTGGATACTATTATCCCATAATGGATCATGATGCATGTTAGTATGTATATAAATGTTTGGCCTATCAAAATCATGGTAATATTATTCATGCCCCCACACAAGAGATATAACCTATAATGAGCCCATGGCCATTTTCCATATGGGGACTAGATCTAATTGGCAAAATTAATCTAACATCATCTGATAACTCTTGTAATCAAAGAGGTCCATAATGGTATTTGTGGTAGTTATGTCAGTGGGATGGCCCTATCCAAGAAGTTACTAAGGACTGGATAATATTACCTAGAATGGATCATGATGCATGTTAGTATGTATATAAATGTGTGCCTATCAAAATTATGGTAATATTATTCATGCCCCCACACAAGAGATACAACCTATAATGATCCCATGGCCATTTTCCATATGGGGACTAGATCTAATTGGAAAAATCAATCTAATATCATTTGATGGGTGTAAGTTTATAATATCTATGGATTATTTTAATATATAGGTTCAAGTGATGCCACTAATTCATACCTTAGGTATCCATATATCAAAATTCATTATGAATTAGATTATTTTCCACTTTATAATCCCATCCAAAATCTTATCAAACAATAGTAAATCTTTAAAAAATTAAGAAGTCAAAGATTTGTGTAGTCTTTATTACATTGAGAAGCATTTTTCCACACCCTACTATCCCCAGTGTAATGGACAAGTAGAAGCAACTAATAAAATGATTCTTAAGATTCTCAAGAAATTTTTTAATGATGTAGGTATAAATTAGCATTTACAACTATACTCTACTATTTGGTCTTACAGAACCTGTGT
>JARHVA010000146.1:2095000-2230000 GCA_037957365.1 Torreya grandis
TATATATACTGACCTCCAAAGCATGAATATGACTTAAAATTCATGAATAAATCCTTCATGAAATTTTTTTCATCAATATATCATGCATATACCCTCAAATATATCTTTTCATCTCTATCTGGGTTTTACATGATTTGCACTATTAGGTTTATCTATGACTAACTAACTTGGATGACCAAATTAGAAAACTTAAAGGATAGAACCTATCTATAAATCATAATGTACATGTAAAATGAGTCTCTAGATTCTTATACCATCCATTTTATTTTCTTAACTAATATAAAATTTGAGAGCTATAATAAATTCTTGATGGATAAACATGTATATATGCATTTGTTTTCTCATCTGACAAACCACCACCACCTAGAGGTATCTGGGAGAGTTGAATACATGCTCCAATATTTTATCTAGACATTTGAATCCATCCTAATTTTTTTTGAAACAAGATATTTCATATCAGGTCCTTATTATGATTTTAGGTAGGTTTAACATAGGTTTTGGTATTGATGATTGTTCATAAAGGAATGCCCCTTGAATACAAAACTAATGCCTAGAGATCTTAGATAAGATCCTTCCCCATATCTCCATAAAAACTCAAATTCCAATGCAAATGTTACACGTGCCAAAAAATATCTAAAAATGCTTCTCAGGTATTGAGATCTCATTATGTGAACTTTAGAAGGCCTACAACATTGATTCATGCAATTTCCTTCAAACCATCACCTCAAACTTTTTAAACATGCCTAAAATAACTTATCTCACCTATATACATGATCGCATATGCATACTTGCCTTGATATCTAATCTTCATACCTCATTTAGCTAGGTAGGTTCTAAGAGAGTTCTATGTGTAGGCTTAGTCTAAAGGTCCTACCCCTATAGGCTCACCCTAAAACTCTCATGAATGATTCAATGCCTCACATAGATGCTCAAATAGTGCCATACAACCTTCACATACCTATGTTCATTCATTTTCATACACATACCTCTTCATATCATGACTAGGCTTATTATGCACTTTTACATCAATGACTTGTACTTTCTTGTAAACATAAGACATTAGTTTCCTTCAAAGTAGTTGCCTTCAAATTCTCTCATAACAACACTTTATCAATTCACCATATCACATCACACACTGCCAACTAGGCTTAGTCACCTTTGACATCAACCTTCATAGGATGCACCTTTGACATCAATGATAATACTCAACAATCTCCCCCTTTATCATTGATGACAAAAAATTTCATAAACTTCTCTCAATAGACATTTTCATCCTCATTTTAAACTTTATCCCCATTTGACATAAATGACAAAGAGATGCATATAACTTCTTGGATCACACCTCTTTTAACCAAAACACTCAACACATAGGATTATGAGTTTACGAAACAACATACAAACATACTCCCCTATATCCATGCATACCTTCTCAGTACTACTCACTTGATCTTGGAGCTAATGAACTACCTAAATAGCTCCCCCTAAGCACTTGACTTCCTTAATGATTGTTAGAGTTAGGAACTACACCCAATTCTTGTCTTAGATGTTCAAATGTTGCCTTTGAAAGTGGCTTGGTCAACATGCCTATAATCTTATCCTTTATATAAAAATATTCAATTTTAACACTTTGTTCACTTACCTACTCTCTTAGGAAATGATAATTTATGGGAATGTGATTAGTTCTTGAGTGCATGACAGGATTCTTTGAGATGCTTATGGCACTTGTGTTGTCATAATAGATAGGACTAGGACTATCATACTCCACCTTGTATTCTTTTAAGGTCTATTTCATCCATAGGACTTGAGTGGAACATGAATATGTTATGATGTATTCAACCTCACAAGTAGATAAATCCATAGATGTGTGATTCTTTCTTATCTATGATACTAAGCATTCTCTTAAGAAGAAAACTCCTTCACTAGTGTTCTTCCTATCATCTAGACTCCCCACCCTATCTACATATATATAGGTTCCCAATTTAAACTCCTTGATCTTAGGATACCATAACCCAAGCTCCATAGTCCCCTTAAGATACCTAAGTATCCTTTTAACTACTTATAGATGAATTTCCTGTAGATATACTTGAAATATTCCCACAAGACCTTTAGATATGATGTTTGATTGAACTTTGGAGATCCATTATCCTTACTTAACTTACACCCTGTGATCACAGGTGTGCTAACAACCTTGTAATCTTCCATCTCAAATTTATTCAACATCTCTCTTATGTACTTAGCTTGTGAAATGAATATACCTTTTTCTGATTGATTGATTTGTAACCCAAGAAAGAATGATAGTTCTCCCAACATGGACATCTCAAACTCTTTCTTCATCACATTTGTAAAGGCCTTAGTCATATTTTTACTTTTTCCACCAAATATAATGTCATCCACATATACAAATACTATCAATTAATTGTCATATTTTGTATTTATGTATAGATTAATATTTGAAATTCCTCTTTTGAAACCTTGGTCCAATAGATATCTATCCAATCTGGCATACCAAGCTCTAGGAGCTTGATTTAGACCATGAAGAGCCTTTTTCAATATACAAACATAGTCCTTATTGCTTTATAATGAGAAACCCTTAGGTTTCTCTATGAATACCTCCTCTTCCAAGTTCCCAATTAGAAAATTAGATTTGACATCCATTTGATACACCTTGAATCCTTTGAATCCTGCATATGATAGAAACAATTTGATAGCCTCCAATCTTACTATTGGAATAAAGGTCTCCTCAAAATCTACCCCTTCAACTTATGCATGCCCCTTGTATACCAATCTAGCCTTGTTCCTAGTGACTTATCAATCTTCATTTAACTTGTTTCTAAACACCCATTTTGTGCCAATGACATTATTATCTTTAGGTCTAGGAACTAGTTCCCAAGTCTCATTCTTTTCTATTTGGTCTAACTCATTCATATAACCTATACAAAAATTATCTTTGCTTGCTTCTACAAGGTTCTTAGGTTCAATATTAGACAATAGATCAAAATTGTCTTGATTTAGGCTACTTACCAACCTTCTTCTTGTTTTCATACTTGCATCCTTGTTTCCAATGATTTGTGATTTAGGATGATCTCTTTGAATCTATCTTGAGGGGCCTTTTGAGTCTTGTCTTTCCTCATGTTCTTATTCTTCTTTATATATATATATATATATATATTAGTTCTTATTCATTTTTAAAGTCCATGTTATTTGATATATCCTTTGACTATGAGTGTGAATTCTTAGAACTTGTCTCATCAACTTTCACATTGGTGCTTTCCACTATCTTCTACAACCTCTTATTATAGCAGTTATAGGTTGAGCTCACTAATGAGTATACAAAGCATATACCTTCATAAAACCTAGAATAAAACTTACCTACGTCTCCCTCATCTCTATAGATGAATCATTTTCTTCAAAACACTAATAGGTTTGTCTTTTCATATTTCATAAGGAGTCTTGTTACAATTAGTCCTTATTTGTCCTCTATTCAAAATGTAGACTATAATGCTCACTGCCTCTCTCCAGTATCTATTAGCTAACCTTGACTCATTTATAATAGTTCTTTCCATCTCTTGAACTATCCTATTCTCTCTTTCCACTACCCCATTCTACTAAGGTATTATAGCTACTAAGAACTATCTCCTTATCCCATGGACCTCATAGAAGTCATCAAACTCATAGAACAAAACTCTCCTCCTATGTTAGATCTTAATCATTTGATATTTCCATTCTTTTCATTCTCAACAAGATCCTTGAATTCCTTTAACTTATCAACAACTTCTAAATTTTCTTTCAAGAATGCTACCCAAGTCATTTTTGTGTAGTCATTTATGAGTAGCATGAAGTATCTATCTCCTTGAATACTTTGAATTCTTGTATGACCATAGATATTAATGTTTATTAACTATAAAGGTCTTACAGTAGAGTATTACTGGGAATTAAACCTTCTTCTATTCTACTTACCATGTTTCAATGCCTTGCAAAGTGTATTTGTATGTTTGGTAATTTTAGGCATGTTCTTCACAGACTTCATAGAGCTTATCTTGACAAGATTGTCAAAGTTTAGGTGGCCCAACATTATATGTCATAGCCAAAATTCATCCATAGTTCTCATAAATCACCTATCATTCTTTATCTCATTCAAGACATACAAACTGTTCTCATTTCACTTAGCATTATCAATTAGTCTTCTTGATTTAGCTCTCCTTATATCACACCCTCTATCATGAAAGGTTAATGTGTGTACTTGGTTTCACATTTAACTTACACTAAGGAGGTTATGTTTCAAATATTATACATACAACACATTCTCTATCTTGGTCTTCCCATTATCCAAACTCAAGATAACCTTACCAACTATATTGGCAGTTGTGTTATCTCCAAATCTCACTGTTCCTGCAACATTCTTCTTAAATGAGATGAACTTGATCTTTTCCCCTATTATGTGGATTGAGAAACCACTATCTATAAACCATTTCATGCCTTTATCTTGAAAAAGGAAGTCTGAGCTAGCATAGATTCTTCTCCTTTAGTCTTCTGCTCCTCTTTCATATTATCCATAAGGTCTAACTTTTTGATCCTCTTCTCAGTAATATGACCATATACCCTTTTATCTTGACTCATCTTCCTTATATGCCTTATCTTGCAATACCCTAAAATATGTCCTCTCTAATCATACTTATAGCATATAATTTTGCTTCAACTATAGAGATGTGTATTCATTCTATTCATCCATGAGTAATTAATTCTAGTATGGTGTCTATAATCCATTTCCCTGTGTCCATATTGATTGCATGAAAAATATTAACCATGGAAAAGATTCACATACCTTGTCTATCTAATGTTGAATGATGCACCTCTACCTTTGTTGTATCTTTTAGGAGTCAAGTTCTTCTTGACTTATTAATGATCAACTTGAGTCTTAGATTTGAGATTTTATGCATAGGTCTTTACTTTTTCGGTACCATCATTTCTTGACGATCCATTATTCTTTGAGGTTTGACTTTACTTTTTTTATTTTTTGTCTTATTTGAACCCAAGACCTATCTTTTCATGTGGAGACCTTTGAATATTCAAAATATCACCGAGAACTTTAGTACTATTCTCCAATTTCTAATGTGTCTTCAAATTGACTATTTCTTGATCTAATTCTACCTTCAATGACTCCATTTATATTCCAAACTTATTACATTCTTCCTCCTTGGTATTAAGACTTGCAGTGATAATCTCAATCTAAGTTTTTAACTATTTGATGATCTCCTCATGTTAATTGGTGTTGTTACTTAGTCTCTCTTCAAAGATTTTTATTTGTTCCTGCTAACTCTTAACCAATGATCTCAGTTTATGATTCTTCCTTCTTTGAAACTCCAAATCCTCTAGAGCACTCACCAATTATACCTCAAGGTTCACTTCAACCTCTTCTTCATCTAATTATTCATCATTTATAAGACTTTTCCCTTTTGAAAAACCCTCATTATCTATTTCTATATCCATGAATAAGGTTTCATTACTATCATGATCATTATTGTCATCATTACTATCAGATGTACTTGTGTCACTTACATCAGATGAGCTACTATCTTCTTTGATATATAAACCTTTATTGTTCTTGAATGATACTTTCATGCATTCATACTTCTTGAAACCTTTTTTGATATTATCAGGCTTATAGACCTTCTTATTATCACCATGATGCTCATCATGCTCTCCATCATGATCATTCTTATCATTGTTAGGACATTTAGATGCAAAGTGACCAATCTTACCACATTTGAAGCACTTGAATGGCAACTTGACCTTATACTCACATAATCATTTTCTTAGTTTTCTAACAAACATGGATTATATCTTGTCATCATCAATGTCTATGTCAACATTGTCCTTGGCCTTTTTTCTTTGTGACTTTTTCTTAGCTTTGAATGCAACTTCCTTTTTATAGGGTCTTTTATCACTTGTTCTCATTCATAGGTATTCAAAATGCCATGAAGCTCATCCATCTGTAGTATTTTAATATCTTTGATCTCCTCTATAGTATATACCTTTGAATCAAACTTAGATGTCAAGGATATTAATACCTTTTGAACTAAATTTGATTCTTCCAACTTCTCTCCTACACCTCTGATGACATTTACCACTTCATCTACTCTTAATAGATAAGATGCAATGTTTTCATCCTCCTTCATTCTCAGACTTTCAAACTACCTTCGTGAGTCTACAAATTTGCCAACTTAACTTTGGTATCTCCTTCATAGATGTTTTGAAACTTCTCCCAAATCAATTTGGTTATATCATAATGCATGAACTTTACAAAATTTTCCTCTCAAATACCACACATGATGGAATTCATTGACTTAGAGTTGTTTTCACTTGCCTTCTTACTTGTTGGGTCAATTGGTGGTGTAGAAGGTGGATTGAATCCATCAAAAACATATTGCCATATGTCATAGACTAAGTAAATTATATGTTTCTTCATTATGATGCTCCAAAATTCATAGTTAGTTCCATTAAAGAGATGAGCCGTATTGGTTTAGAAACCACCTTGTACTTGATGACTAGACATGCTTGTGCTTCTAGGATCTTATTTAAGTTGTTACACCTGCTTCAAAGATTTAGGATCAGATACCAATTTTTGGAAGAAAAATCACTAAGAAGGGGGTTGAATCAATTTTTTAAAAACTTTCATTCAGTTATGCACAATCACTTATGAACTATGAAAGCAATGTTGAGATTTAGCAAAGTATAGAGAACCATTCACAAGAGCATAACATAAGAGAACACATATATGAGTGGGAGACCCTCAAGGGGAAGAAAAACCATTATGATATTTATAAATTAAATATTATGCTATAAAAAAAATACCAAATTTTGTTGAGCACCAACTCAACTTGGAGCACCAACCCAAATGAAGTCAAGCACCCACTTGACTAGGCTTTAGCAAACACCTACTTGTAAGGAAGCACCAACTCCCTAAGTGAATTAGTACCAACTTAGCCACCTCATGAAATTTTGATCACCCTCCCTCTAATATATTTTTATGTTCTCATTTGTATACCTTATTTTTATCAACCATGTAAGATTTTATTTGCTCATTTTTGCATATATCAAATAGGCCTAAATTGTCTTGTATATATACTATTCTCATGGTTACACACCACTTGGTCAGCCACACACCTTAAAAATCTTAGGTCAGCCATATAATAGATATTATAAAATCTTATGAACATTATTAAAATTTAATTTGAACCCCTTTTGGTCTACAACAACTCAATTAGGCATTACTCCTCTTTTAGGCCTCATGGAGACCTAATTGCATTAGGTTTGTCCTTTTAATGCCAAATATTGATCTTCTTGGGCCCAAATGTTTTTTTTTTTTAAAATAAAGAAATTAATTAGTGAACTCTTATGACCTCCTTCATTCTTTATTAGATCTATATGTTTTGTTCATCCATGAAATTTCTTTTAGGACAAATTGCCCTATTAGGCCTGTGTACCTCAAAAGTATGTCTTACAAAAAAGAAGCTTAAACACCCTTAATATAATAAAATATGAAAAATGAAACATGTATATAGGTTATCCATGACATTAGGGTCATAACTAAATTCTTGGAACACTTTCATTCAAGAGATAAAGGCTCAAGAACATCTCTGTAACTCACTCACTTAGAATTGTTAATTTACCTCAAAAACCAATCATGGTGAATTAGACCTCCAACACCTCATGACTCTTTATGCATGTAAATTATCCTATGGTATATCTATAATATCCTTAGATATAAAATTCATATGGTCTAATGCCAAATATTGGTCTTGCAGACCAATTTCTTGACCTTATATTAAACAGTCTTATTTCAACCAGACAAGTCATTTTTTGAGCAACATTTTCACCATATATAATAACCTCTAAATATTATACAAAGAATTAATATGACTTAAAAGTCATGAAAAAATATTTCATGCACTTTATTACATCAATATGTCATGCATAGACCCTCAAATCTATCTTTTTATCTCTGCCTGGGTTTTGCACTATTAGGTATGTCTATGTTTGGATAATTTGAAAGACCAAATAAGAACATTTGAAGGATATAACCCATCCAAAAATCATTAGTATATGTAAAATTAGTATCTAAATTATTCTACCATCCATTTGAATTTCTTGACCAATAAAACTTTTGAGAGATACAACAATTTCTTCAGAGATAAGTATGTGTCTATGCATTTTCTCTCTCATCTAACTAACCACCACCACCTAGAGGTACATTGGATAGTTTACTACATGATCCAATAGTTCATCTAGACATTTTAATCCATCCTAGTTATTTTGAACAAGGTCTTTCGTATTGGGTCCTTATTATAGTTTTAGGACAGTTTAACATAGGTTTTGGTGTTAACGATTGTTCATAAAGGATTTCCCCTTGAATCCAAAACTAATGCCTATATATCTTACCTAAGATCCTTCCCCATCTCTTTTTAATATCTTATATTCCCATGTAGAGGTTACACATAAAAATAAACATTTGAAAGTGCTTCTCAAGTATTTATACCTCATTTTATGAACTCAAGAAGACCTAAAACATTGATTCATGTAATTTCCTTCAAACCATGACCTCAAAATTTGTGAGCATGCCTAAAACAACTTATCTCATCTTTTTACATTATCACATATGCATACTTGCCTTGATATCTAATATTCATACCCCATTAGGCTAGGTAGGGTCTAAGAGAGGTCTAGGTATAGGCTTAGTCTAAAGGTCCTACCCTTATAGGCTTACCCTAAAAATCTCATGAATACTTCAATGCCTCACATAAATGCTCAAATAGTGCCATAAAACCTTCACATACCTGTGTTCATTCATTTTCTTGCACATACCTCTTCATGTTAGGACTAGGCTTCTTTTTCACTTTGACATAAATAACCTATAACTTCATGCAAACATAAGACATTAGTTGCCTTAAAATTCTCTCTTAGTTTCCTTCAAATTCTCCCTTAGTTTCCTTTAAATTCTTTCTTAGTTTCCTTCATATTCTTTCATGACAACACTTTCTCAATGCACCTTATCACATCACACACTGCCAACTACGCTTAGTCACCTTTGACATTAACCTTCATAGGATTCACATTTGAAATTAATGACAATACTCAACCCCTGGTCTCCTTCATTAATATCCATCACATTTGGCCCTCCTTGAGCATCTTTCTAACCCTGTGCTTGAGGTTGCCATCTTTGAGCTCATCTCCTCTCTAAGTGAACTCATGCCTGTACTAATCACTGAACAACTCCCTCCTCACTTTGGTTATATTTCTAAGTAGCATATGAGGTTATCTCTTAGCCCACCAAGTTTTGTATGTTACCATCACTCTTAGATTTAGAATCTGAGTTTTAAAATCCCATACAGTCAGATCAATGCTCTCATAGTCAACTCTAGCTAATGTCCTATCCACTAAATCCCTCCACTGAGGCCTCTCCCTATTATAATGGTCAAATAAATTATCCTCTCTAGGTACATCTTGCTTCCTCTCAAACTATCATTATACATGATCAAGTTTATACTTCTTTATAATATAATCATAATGGCCAATTAGATAGCACTCGGTGAGCATGAATCATGTGACATATATGTCCCTAGACCATCCCCATTAGACTTGTCTATATGACATCTAGGTGATCTAATATACTTGAAAATTATCAAAGGATTGTATATAAAATTATATCTCCCCATCATGGGACCTATGCACTTCAAGAATGATATACCATCCAAATACTACAGGCTAGTGGAGATCCCTATCTATGTGATTACCCAATGGTCTCTCTATCATGATATGTTCCTAACTCCATAGCTATACTAATAAAGAGGTACCTAAGCTCACTAATCCTATGTATGATCCCATATGAATCTCTTTGTATAAGTGGGCTAGTACTATAAGACCCCAAGAAAAAACTCAATAGTCTTGGACCATATCTGACACCACATCCCCTAATCCCAAGTGGAACCACTAGCTGCTCTTGTCTAGAAAGATTATGTCAGTAACAAGAGACATCACCACGAGAGTCAATCTATTAATAGTGCCCTCCCTTAGATACTTGTTAATATCCACTCATGAATCATGAACTCTAATCTATAATCTACCATCTAATCTTTGAACTATCATAATCAAGCTATGTGATTGCTAGTATATCATGTGGCCTCTCATCGATAGATGAAAAATGCATAATACATCCTCAAGAGTGACTATCATCTCACCACTCATGAAATGAAATGTGTTGGTCTTAGAGTGATAAATCTTGACTAGGGCCTTGATTAATTCCCTATTAATCCTCATTATAGGCATCATCTTGATATAATAGAGGCCTACCATCTCTAGCACTTCATAATTATCTAGTGTCAATAAATACATCTCATGAAGAACCACTAGATGTCAAAGTTGGGAAGATAACACCCCTAAATCCTCTTGCACCAATACACACCTTATCAAATCACCATAATCCCATCTACCTACATTCAACCTATCCCATCTTATATACTTGGTACCTAAATCCCTGACTCACTCATCTAACTTAGCTCCTTAGCTTAACCACCACCCAATCTCTAACACTCCATCCTATTGCATTACCCATCTACCCCTCTCATCCTTCATCTAACCCTCAAGCCACATTAGCTCCTAACACTCCTTTCCCACTAAATTATCCCCTCTAACCTCCCTCATAATAACTTACCTAACCTACCTATCTAAATACCTAATTATCCTAACCTAACTATCTAAATATCTACTTATCCTAACCTAACCATGTAAATCCCTACTTATCCTAATCTAACCATCCAAATCCCTACTTATCCTAAACCTACCTCTCTACATACCTAATTATCATAACCTAACCATTTAAGTCCTTAATTACTCTAATTCCCATCCCTATTCAATCCCCAACCCATCCACTAACCCTTATCCCTAAATGACACAATATCATAACTCTCACTTTAACTCTAAGTTATGACTTTGGCAATATCTCCATTCGCAACCTGTAGTTTTATAAAACCACATGTCTAACCTTAAAAATTTGAAAAACTACAATTCCTAACCTATGATAATGCAGTATCACAAATCACTGATTTTGGTATTACAAAATCATAGGTCACCCCTTGCATTTTTTCAAAAATGTAGCTTCTAGTTGTAATATCATAAGTTGTAAGTACAATACCATAACTAAGGGCATAACCCCTAGTGGAAGTATTACCATGGACACATCTACATGAATTGAATGTGAAATTCAATGTGGAAATGATAGAAATCACAGCATAGGCATGAATTACTCATTGATGGTCATGCATCAGCTAGTTTATGGTGTTCCTAGACCCTCTCTCTATGATGTGATGAGTGAGGAACACAATCCATGGCTAGGTATCCAGATCAAAGAAGTCATAATAGCTAAAAGACAAAATAAGCCTTTTACCCCCACCTTTTCCTATAATACCCCTATTCACCTCTTATTTTATACTTCATACCCCACTTAACCCTCATTAATCACATTATCTTATCCTATCTATTAATCTTGATCCCTGAATCCATTTTCATGACCTATTATCATATTTTCAACCCTAAACTCTTGGGGTATAGTCTTCTACTCTCCATTATAAGTCCAAAATCCTAGTCAGAACTACATCAACCTGAGGTCTCTTAAGACTATGTAGGTAACACCTAGCCATGTTCATGTACCTAAGGATAGCTCAGACACTATTAACATCCAATCACCTCTCATATCCTATGGGTCACTTGATGATATTAAAACATATTGAGCTATGGATCCAATATAAGAGGATTATTATCCATAATCATTTTTCAAGTGTAATTTATAGGATTTTATCTATCCCTAGCATGTATCCTTATTATAAGAGTTGTCTTTAGCTCATGGCCTATCTTTTCTTATTATTCCTTAAATAATGTCTACATCTTGGGAATTTAAGACTTATCATCTTCATCAACCTGCTTCCCTTATAAACATTCGTCATTATCTATAACTCATTTTTAAAAGACTAGGTTACTTTATCCCATAGCACTTATGCTTAGGGAATCTCAATTGTAACTCCCTCAACACTCAGGGAATACCAACCCCTTATCCTCATCTTGGTCTTATCCCACCCTGAGGATTTAATTTTGAGTAACCATCTAGCTCATTCCTCCTCTCATGTTCCCTCAAGGGGGCATCAATCATGTTTACTAACAACATTCTCATCTATGAAATGGTTTTCATTTTAAAATCCATTACTCTTTCCACTTCTCTTCACTCACAATTCCATTTCAAAGAGGAGAAAAATGTATGCACCTAAATCTGCTCATTTTAATAATCCCATTAAACCCACTAATTTGACTTAAAACCATAACCTTAACCAATTAATTAAAATACTAATTTCCTACACAATATTCCCTACAACCCATAAACCTTTTCGTACCCTTATGACCAATTAATTACCCCATTAACCTACTAACTAGCCTACTTAGCAACTAATCTACCCACTAGCCTACTTAGCCACTAACCTACCCACTAGATAACTTAAAAATTTAAAATTCCTATTTATTCAACTACCCCCTAGATACCCTACCACCCTAGCCTGTCATACATCCCTATAAATCCTAAATCTCATTTAATCCCCCATTATCCCCTAAAATAATCAAGAAACCTCTAGAACTAGGGAATCTCTTGTAATATTCTAAAAGTCTCTAAACTAGAGACTTATAAATAATTTAAAATTACCTAAAAATCCCTTCCATCATCCTATAAAATCCATGTTTAAGCCATGGCTAAACTAGTTTGTAAATTAATAAGACCTAATTATACTCTCATAATCTTCCATAACAAAGCATCCTCATACTCTTGTCAATACACTTAACAATCTAAGGAAGCCATTAAAGTCATTTTGAAGCCCAAAGCAATTAATCCACACTCAATCAATTTGGCATTCGAATCTGCTTAAAGATCTTAGAGAGAAATCATAAGGGACAAGGTGATGGTAAGATTTCACTCTCAATTTATTGATTGTTCCTTTATTCCTTCCTTTTGATGTTGTTGTGTTATTGAGTTTAAATTACTAAATATATTAATTTTTATAAATAACTCAAAAATACGATAATACATCCCTAAAAGAGGGTCTGAGTGCTAAATTAAAAGGATAAAATGATGAATGAGATGCACAATCCCACTAGGCATGAAAAAATGTATAATATGATTATGAAACAAGTTATTCCATGCTTTAGTAGAATAAACGCAAAATAATCATAAAGAACTAACATGTTAAGCCTACTCCCTCGAGGGGCGATGTTAATGAACTCAAGGAACTAATTACAAAATTAAGACAAGTAATACCTTCCAAGTAGCACTCCCTTTCAAAAGTGGTCAATAAGTGTACTTATTCATAGATTTAGTGCTCCAAGTCTTTGTTAATTTGGTGTAGCGTGCACCTCTATCATCTCTTAGATCACCAATGGCTATTAGTTCCTAGATTTGTCAATTTGAGGGATAATTAAAGTTTTCTATAGAAATATTCATGGATAATAACATTACTCAATTTAATCTTATTTGAAGGTGTTTATTTATAGTAAGTTTACACAAAAATAACTTTGTTGAAGATATTTTCACAAAATAACATTACATAAAAAGAGCTTAAAATTTATAGTCTTGGCTCACTTATTTATAGATTTTTTGAAAATTTTAAAATCAATCATAACCATCCATATTGATATCAAGATATGTGGCCATGGATTTATTCAATATTGGATGTATAATAAATAAATATTCTCATCAATATTTAGAAAAATGGGGCATTGATAAGGAATGGGAGAGCTTAATCTTGATATTTATCCCATTAATGTCTTATGGATGACACCCCTGTGACGATGTCATGAGTGATGTAGATTTGAATAATGAATTTATAGTAAATTAATAATCAAAAACTTATATGGATTTTACACTTAAGCTCCTAATTTGGTTTTGATTTGCTTAAGTGACTTTAATTAGTTTTCTACAATTCTTTAGAAATTTGTTGCATGTTTAATCAACCTTGTCAAAAATGTCATTTTACTGAGTCATAATTTTATTAGAGTATAATTAGAATAAGATGTCAGTTGTGTATAGGGTATGACCCATTTAGGGTATTATAGATGTGAATTGACACATGCACGTGATGTGTACGACCAAATTAGAAGATTTTAGTGGTCTAAGACATAATTTTGCGTGGTCACAATTTGACTAGAAGTGAATTGGAAAAAGATAAAGATTATATAAAATGACTTACTCTAATTAAGAATCAATAGATAATAATCAACACCTACACATTATGTGTGCAAATTATTTAGATTATTTTAGTGATTTTGGTCCAGATTGTGTGTTATTACAAAATATTATTCTAATTTGCAATTTTGGCACAATAGTGATAAGACTTTTCAACTTCTTCATAACATAATTATTATCTTGTAAATAAAAAGGGAGAGGGATAACATAAAATAAACCTAAATAGGGAGGTGATACACCAAATTAAGACCTTACACTCGACTATCATGCACTAAAAACATGGGTTAAGCTTGAATCTAATTACACTACTCAACAAGGACCTTCAAGCATGAGTGTTTCAATATAGAGGTCATAAATAATTCATTGAATGAGAGGGTTGGTAAAGAGGTATAAGTAAGGCACTAGTGACTAAAATCCACTTTAAAACTATGTAAAACTATATCAAACTCACCATGTGACCTAAAATAAAATAATCCATTTGTAAGTAGGTAGGAGAGGACAAATGAGAGAGAGTACAAACACTACTACTAGCATTCATCAATAATCACACAAGTACACTAGTTGTAATCATGTGATAAGGTAAGAATTAGATTTATTCATCATTTAAAGGGATATTAAAAGTGTTTAGTTGAACATGGCTTTGCCATACTCATCCAAAGGATCCTTACAAAGCCAAACAAGGCTATATATAGAGAGAAAAAAGAGGAGAGAGAAAAAGGGTGTATAAGAGATCAATGATAAGTTTAAAGCACTCATGATCAGAGTTAAAATCAATAAGGATTTTTTAGAATAGTCTCATAAGATTTTTAATGACATGTATTACTTTCTTGATGATGCTTATTCTCTTAAATGGTATAGGGGTTTCTCTATTTCCTTGACACATCTTGTCTTCTTCTTCAAACTGCCCCCATTTGGATTGGAAAGTGATAAGTAGAATCCCTTGGTAATAAACTCACCTTGAAAAAACTTTTTTATCTCCTCTTGTAATGCTTCATATACTATAGGATTCTTCATAATGATATTGTAATGATGATCATACCTCTTTAGGTGTATTAAAACCCATCAATCTCACTATGCCTCTCTTGCTCAAATGCTTTAAATCATGATTCCATCCTCATGAGTGAAACATTTCTCCATTAATGACCTATATCTACCTTTAAAAACTTGTATCAACCCTTTTTGATTCCTTATACACTCTCTAAGACTTCATTTCGCAGCTAAAGCCCATACTTGTCTTCATGTCCTTATAGCCCTCTTAACAAACAAAGCTCCTTGTCTATAAAATTTTATAGATGCTAATATAAAAATAAGAATATATTTGGCTACCATTTTATCTCTTAATTATCTATATAAAGTCTCATGACCAAACACTCAATGAAAGTATGCCTAATCCACTTATTTCTCTCTCCATTAGCCCTCAATTAGGTCTCTAGGCCTAGGAAAAGGAGATTTGGATCTAATCAATGATCACACATGTGAAAATTAAAAATAAAATTTGATACACTTTAAGGACCTCTTAAAAATTATCCAATTTTAATTTGAGGGTCTGAAACAACTTTCTATTCTTCTAAGTAGCCTACAATAGTCATTCTTAGCCTTTTTTCCTACACCTTATACCCTGCACATGCCCAAAAATGACTTGAGAAGGGGATCAGGATAGTTATGAAGGTTTATTATATCATTTAAAGAGTCATACAACCAATTTTGAGTGTTTTGAGACACACTCTCTCTCATCAGGCTCTTAGAAGTGTTAAGGTAGGGTTTATAGGAGCTAGTTTTCTTAACAATGGTTCATAAAGTTGAGGGCCTCAACTTATGAACCAATGATACATTTTGAAATTATGGGAACCCTATGAAAATCCTATAATATCAAATAGTACTATTCACAATATCCTTCATGTTCTAATCAAAATAAGATGCCATCTTGAGCTTCTCTTGAGGATAAAATAGGGTTTTGAGATGCTTGTCATCTTAATGATTGTTCATATAGATGTGGAGATAGGTGAATGAACTAGTTCCATGTTTTTGGTTTAGGACACCCCATTAATAACCTCCAATATTAATTGTCCATAATTTACCTCCTTTAAATAGTTATGAGCTCCATAAGTAGCCTCTTGGTTTGAAGGACTGTATGAGTGAGACCAAGAGTGATGTTTTTGGGTTTAAGAACTTCAAAAGCATTTTGTTGATTGAGGATGATTTAAAAAGGGGTGTAACACCTAATGTGAGGTTATCCATCACTTTTTAAAGTATCATAATCTTTTAAATGTCTTATAACATGCCCAAAACCCACATGAGGGTTTGTAATCAACTTTGAAAAATAAACCCTAATGAATTGTTATGATGACTTTCCTTTCATTTTCAAAGCATAAAAATGATTTGTAGATACTTTGCATGGATTCCTTTGACTCACAAACACCCTAATTACCTATCCAAATCATCAATTTAAATACAACCTTGCATCCTTCCTCTCATGTTTATACCAAAACTCCCTTGGTTGTAGGTATGCATTAGGTATCTAGACTGCATTTTTGGAATGGAAACATTTCAATAGAGTCCCTGGTACTTTGATGATATTTATAAATATTTAAAGTTTATTAATACTAATTTTATCTTATTTATCCCTTGGAAACACTCTAACATTACCTATTATTATTTTCTTTACTCAGGCTTATAACAGACCTATAGATGACTATCAGGCCTAAGATTCACTTAGTATGTACTTTGCCACTTATGAGTTTACTTGGTTAGTGGTGACATTGTGTAAAATATATTATACTATTTTATTACTTTTTTCATGTCTCCAATTACTCAAAAAAACCTTTAAACTTCACCTAAACACAACATATTCATGTTTCTTGAAGTCACATAGTCCATTAACAAGGAGTTTGTCTCTCATATGGTTGATTGCATGTGACCTCATATATTTAATTATTAAAAAAAACAAAGAAATGAATGTTTGATTTAAATATTGGTATAAGATACATGTTTAATCCATTTATATATATGAGAAACCAATCTCATATTGGTTTCTCTATGATAAGCCCAAGAGCACTATAACCCTTCTGAGTCTTCAATAGGCCTAAAACGCTTTTCAATCAAGGAAGTTGATGTGTTGTTATTTAATATGAAATAAATGATGGTTAAACCTATTCATAACATATTATAGGCCCTATAAACTCTATTTTAACTCTCATGTCATATACCTCATGCACAAACATGTCACTTTAGGCCTGTAGGTGTTTCATTGAGAATATTTTGGCCATTCTGTCACTTTATTTACTTCTCATAACATATTAACATCTATAATTATTTATATAATATCCATCCACCTTTTAAAACCTTTTAAAACCCTTAAACCATCACAAAACAAGCCTCTTTTACTTTAGTTCACTTCAACTTACAGTCAGGCCTATAAATGACTATGGAGTCTTTTCAAGATGGATGAGATTTCATATAAATGCAGGAGGAATTTTAGAAATTTAAAATGGTTCTAATTATTTTGGTATTTATTTAAATATCACTTGAAGTAAATAAACCTACAAAACTAAATAAATTTTTCTTGCTACATCTCATTTATGCCTGTAACTCATTCATAATGAAGGTTTTGCTCTCTCTCCTCTTGGCACATGCCAAGTAGTGATGCAAATTAATTTTTAATGACTATGAAAACTCATTAAAAACACATATGTCCATAATTTGTATCAATAAAGTCTAAATATGCACTGGAACCATCCAAAACTGACCATGTGTGGATGGAGTGGGCAATTTTGACTGCCTATGCTCTTAGCGATTGTTTACAAAAGGAGAGGATACAAATATAATAACTATGGCCATTTATTTGAAATAAATTAGGATTCCTTCCTCTATTAATATACTCAAGTCCCAACTCTCTCTCCTTAATATGGACTAAGCATCTGAAGCTGGCCTTCACAAGCTTGCTAAGGAGCCAATGGAAGAAAGGAGGTATTCTATGCCTTCTTTGGACTTGTACATGCATTAAAAACCTAGATTTGACCTAGGGAAGATGAAGAGACATATCTTGAACCATTTTAACCTACCAAATAATCCTTATTAATTCATATAATTGAATTACTATCCTCTTTTAAGAACTAAAAGTCTCTTGTAACTACTTTTCTTCATTTAAAACTAACTTATCATGAAATGTCTTCCAACATCACATTATAAAACTCTTCAAAAGTAATTTTAAAGTACCTCTCTATGTGGTTTTCACCTTTTAGGGTCTTACAATGGTTTTTGAAAAATTTACACATGTTGGTGACATATAGAAGAGTTTGAAAAATGACTTATTGACCTTGGATATAACATGAAAGCTATAAGAAATCAAAGGACCCTCTTAAATATTTTAAGAAATCATAAAATACCCCCTCTCCTATTAACATTAATGACTAGTGAAAGAAAGATACACCTGAAGGATTGACAAATCTAAAAACCACTTTATTGTAACTTCTCCAAAAGAACCTTAAACAATGCTAAACACAAAGGAGAATCATCCTAAAAGGCTATTTAAAGACCCTAAATGACTATCAACTAAGATAAAATGAGATAAATGGAATTTTTTTTATGATACTCACCTATGGTATCCAAAATTGGCTAACACCTTTAGTGACTTCTTGGGATGGCATGCCTATTATGCTCATTAGACTGGTTGCCTAGTCCATCCATTGGGCATGGAATCATATCTCACTCAAACTTAGACCTGAATTAACCTTGAAAATTGACTACAAATGATTTTAAATATCTGAGACAACTAACTTACTCTAAGACAACAATAATAAACAAACACACCAAAGCAAGACACACACACACACACACACACACACACACACACACACACACACACACACACACACACACACACACACACACACACACACACACACACACACACACACACACACACTTGTGCTACAAAGCGCTTAGAGAAAACAAAGCAAGAAAATATTATGTACAACTAACCTCCATATCTTCCTCCTCTAAGGTCAAATGGAAAGCTTCTTAGATCATCTACCTCATGAGATGAACCATATTGTGGAACAAGTTGCCCTTTGGCTGTAGCATTTGATGGACCATGCTTATTTATTTATAACATAATTGGCATGCTCTCAAGTGGATCATCAGTAAACATGTCTCCAAAAAAGACAAACTCATCATGATCTTTACTTTCAACTTTAAATTTTTGTCTCTTTTGAGAAATATGAGAGACCTCCAATTTTATCACACCTTGATTTTTAAGTGCAACATCAACCACCTCATCTTTTATTGGATTTTCAAATCCAATGTCTTGCTCATATTAGGAATTTTTATACTCATCATATATTGATACATCATTAAATTGAACCTCTTAGTGAGGAATATTAGAAGTTTTTGGATTTATAGGAGATTTGTACCTCTCATCAACAACTTCATCTTGATCTTATTGAGATGTTAACCTCTAAAGTCCTTAAAACTCCTTGAACATGTCTAAGTAGGACTTTCACATGTCTTTAAGGTCTCCTTGTACTTGTCTATGACGTTCAACAAGATCATCAATAATGATATTATCAAGAGATTTATCATGCATCTATTGATCATGCTCATAAACCAAGTCAACATCATTATTTATTTCATCATGGGCTATAGGTTTATCATCTAGACTAGAGAAAAAAATTCTAGTTCTTTCCAAAAGGTAGCTTCTTCTTCAGCACTTGAAAGCATGTCAAGTCCAAATTCAATTTTACCATTATATTGAGGGAAAACTAGTTGATCAAACACTTCAAACTCATAAATGAGATCATGACATAAATACAAGTTATATTCCTTAAAATCCACCAACTCATGTTTAGATGAAACCTATTTAACTGTTGCATAGTCACTTTATTCTTCGTCAAGACTCAATTCATGAGATCTAGATTTGTCTTCTTTTTCTTCCATGAAGAATGTAAGTTTATATGCCCATTCAAGGTTCAATTAATCATGTTTAAATTGTTCCAAACCTAATTCATCATCTTCTAGTATACTTCCAACTTTACCAATTTCATGTTGACATTCACCTTCTTATTCTATAGGGCTCATGCTTACCAAGAAAATCCATTTCTTCCATGAAATTATAATATAGTTACTGCCATGCTTGATCAAGATCTTCTTCTTCACTCTTTTTAATAGAATTACTTTGATAATAGGTGTTTTCCATGTTAAATTCCTCTCCTTTATCAAGTCCATCTCTCTCATCACCCATAAAGATTAATTTATTTCTTTCTTGACAAAGAGGAGTGCCAAGAAAAATTTCCTCATCATGCACACTAGAAACACTATCTTCATAGCTCCCTTGAGGTTTAATTGTAGCTAATTGATCTTCCCTTTTAACGACCTCTATTTCACCACTTGGATTCAACAAACTCTCCTTCACATTTGAATTTTCATATTCTTCTCTCAATGCACTTGATTATCCTTCATAAAAAGAGAGGATAAGAGGGTAATAAACTTCATTAGATTGCTTTAAACCTACTAGAGTGTCCTTCTAACTTAGTATTTTAGGAAAAATAGGATAATCAAATACTTCTTGAATGGAAGATGAAGTATTTGAGGGGTTTGAAAGCTCTATTGGCTTGACCTCCAACATTCTTCCTCCCTCTTGATCTTGATCTTGCATGTGAAAAAACTCCTTCCAACTTAGAAATCCTTTTAGTGTGACTTCTACAACCTCTTCTCTCTCTTGACTTTGGATGGGCATAAGAGAAGATTCATTGTCAAGGATTGGAATGGTATAACCAGGAGTCATGAACCAAGAAGGCCTCTAATATGGAAAGGTATTGGGATATTGAGGAAGGGTGAATGGACTTGGAATATAAATAGTTTTCTCCTAGGGAATACAAGTCTTCTAACTTAGAATACTAGGGCTAGTGGACTCAATAAGAGAGTCATTCAAATCCTTTTAATGTTGTATTGTAGCTTAGATGAGATTTAGAGAAAAGGAAGATTGACTTGGGATAGGATAAGGTGCATAGGACTGATTGAATTGTGTTTTCACCCACTCCCATATCATCATCTTATCTTCCACTAAGTGTATCAACTTCTTAACCTTTAGCTTTTCATTGGTTGGTTGATCCTCCTTCTCAACACCTACCCACACTCTCCAAAATCATTGCAATAGATATATAACCTCATGAATGGGATAGATAGGATAAAATACACCATACTCTACTTTTCTACTAGTATTTGTCATCATCTTTACAAGGTCTAGTGTGGTTTATTTAAAGCTAGATAAAAGTGAAGAAAGAGTAGCATGCTTTGATAAGGTTGCTTAGAGATATAGGTGGGTTGTTGGTAAACTTTGTAGGAAATTGTTTCATGGATATTTGAGTAGAATCCATGAATAACATTAACTTTACCAGACTGATATGAAGGTACACAATAAACATTTTGATCATATGAGTAATGCTACATACCAATTTTCTATTTTTGAGGCACTTAGATTGTTTATACCAATTGAGATTCATTGGGAGTTACCATTGGTGATTTATTTCATGCCTCCAAATGCTTATAGATTTAATTAAAACACCAAATATTCCTTTAATATATGATAATCCAATCCCACCCAGTGTGCTAGAACTTTTATGGCTCAAGTTTGCACCTTTAAGAGGGTGGTTCAAGCCCTCTCAATTTGAGCTATACAATGGGATTAGTCCTATATTTTGGGTGACCTTTAAGTGGACTAATCCTCTATATTATATGAATATCTCCCATTGATGTATCAATTAGGCTCACAACACTACACTATTAGCTTATAAAGGAAATGGGAGAGGGATAACATAACAAACCTAGCTAGGGAGGTGATACACCAAATCAACATTCTCCACTTGATTATGATAAAAAACTTGCTAGTTAGATCATTTTAGATTATTTTATAGTCATATAGGGTCTTAAAATATCCTTTTAGGATTGTTCCCCTTTGTGTTTAGCATTGTTTAAGGTTCTTTTAGAAAATTTAAGGTAAAGTGGATTTTAGATTATTTAAGCCTTCTAGTGTCTCTTACTTTAAAAAGTCATTAATGTTAATAGGAAATGGGGTATTTTATGAGTTATTAAAATATTTAAGAGGGTCCTTTTATTTTTTATAGGTTTTATGTTATATCCAAGGTCAATAATTCATTTTTCAAACTCTTACATATGTCACTAACATGTGTAAAATTATCAAAAACCACTTTAAGACCCCAAAAGTTGAAAACCAAATAGATATTTAATTTAAAATGAATTTTTAAGAGTATTATAATGTGATTTTGGTAGACATTTCATGATAATTAAATGTTAAATGAAGAAAAGTAGTTATAAGAGACTTTCAATGCTTAGAAGAAGATATTCATTCACTTGTATGGATAAAAAAGGCTTATTTGTAGGTGAAAATGGTTTATAATATGTATATTCATATTCCCCAAGTAAAATATAGGTTTTTAATGTAATAACATGTCCAAAAAAGGCATAACATACTTCTTTTCTTCCATCAGCTTCTTGGCAAGCTTATCAAGGCCTTCTTTAGATGCTTGGTCCATACAAAAGAGAGAGAGTTGGGACTATATAATTTTACCAAATGAGGGGGTCCTCATGGAATTAAAATCCATGTCCATAATTTTTATATTAGTGTCCTCTCATTTATTAAATATCACTAAGAGCATATGTAGTCAGAATTGCCCTCTCCATCTACATAGGGTCAATTTTGGATGGTTTTAGTGCATATTTGGGATTGATTAATACAAATGGTTGTTTTATGGGTTTACTATTATTTTTAATAGTCTTTAAAAATTACTTTACATCACTAATTGGCATTTTCTAAGAGGAGAGAGAGAAAAATCTTCATTGTGAATGACTTATAGGACTAGATGATAAGTAATAGGTAGGTTTTGTTTGATTTTGCAAGTTAATTTACTTAAACTGATCTTAAAATAAATCCATACTCACCTCATAATATTTTATAAAAATCCTTAGACCCATTTTCACTTTCCAAAAATCCTCTTGCATTCATTTAAACTCTCAGCCATCTTTAAGAGACTCCATTGTCATTTACAGGCTTGACTATAGGTTAAAGTAAACTAAAGTAAAAGAGGCTTATTTTGCGATGTTTTAAGGATTTGAAAAGGTTTTAAAAAATTTAGGTATCTTATATAAATAATTATATACGTTAATATGTTATGAAAAGTAAATAATGTGCTAGAATGGCCAAGATAGTCTCAATGAAACACTTGTAGGCCAGTGCCAAGAAAGTAGGCATAAAGTGACAGGTTTGTGCATGAGGTATACATCATGAGAGTTAAAATAGAGTTTATATGGCATATAATAGTTTATTAATATGTTTAAAAATACTTTATCGGATATTAAATCATAAGACATCAACTTCTTTGATTGAAGAGCATTTTAAGCCTATTGAAGACTCATAAGGGTTATAGTGTTCTTGGGATTATCGTAAGGAAACCGATATGAGATTGGTTTATAATTTGTAAAAATGGATTACACATGTATATTATAAAAATATTTAACTCACACATTCAATTATTTTTTTGGTTTAAGAAGGAAATATATGAGGTCACATGCAATCAGCCGTGTGAGAGATAGACTCCTTGCTAAAGGACTGCGTGACTTCAAGAAACATGATTATGTTGTATTTAGGTGAATATTAAAGGTAGTTTGAGTGATTAGAAACATGGAAAAATTCATAAAAAATTATAATTAATTATCCACAATATCACCACTAACCAAGTAAACTCAGAGATGGCATAGCACAAACCAAATGAATCTTAGGCCTAATAGTCATCTACAAGGTTGTCCTAGGCCTGAGTAAAGAAAAGGCCAATTGGGTAATGTTAAATGTTTTCCAAGGGATAGAGAATATAAAATTATTATTAATACACTTTAAATATTTTTAAATATCATCAAATTTCTATGGACTTTGTTGAAAAGGTTTCTATTCCAAAAATGTAGATTAGATACTAAATGCACACCTACAACCAAGGGAGTTTTGGTATAAACATGAGAGGTAAGATGCAAGGTTGTATTTAAATTTATGATTTTTATAGGTAATTAAGGTTTTTATGAGTAATAATAATACATGAAAATTATATTCAGATCATTTTGATGCTTTGAAATGAAAGGAAAGTCATCAAAACAATTCATTAGGGTCTATTTTGCAAAGTTGATCACAAACCTTCATGTGGGGACTGGGTATGTTATAAGACATTTTAAGGGTAGGATAATTTAAAAAGTGATGTATAACATAAAATGAGGTGTTACACCCATTTATAAAGCACCCTCAATCTATAAATTACTTTTGAATCTCTTAAACCCAATAATATCTCTCTTGGTCTCACTCATACAGTCCTTCAACCTGAGAGGCTACTTTTGGAGCTCAAAAATACTTGAAAGAGGTGAATGGTGTAAAATTTATCTTATAATATATTAAGGGGGTATAATACTCCCAAAAAAATTCACTATTTCATTTACCCAGCTCCACACCTATATGAACAATCACTAAGATGACAAAACATCTCAAAACCATATTTTAGCCTCAAGAGGAGCTTGAGATAGCATGCTATTTTACTTGGAACATGAAGGAGGTTATGCATGGGACCATTTTATCCTTATATATGTTCATAGGGTCCCTCTAATTTTAAAATTTAGCATTGGTTCATAATTTTAGGCCCTTAACTTTATGAACCATTATTAAGAAAACTAGCTCGTCTAAACCATGCCTAAACCCTTATAAGAGTCTGATGAGAGAGATAGTGTCTCAAAAAACTAAAAATGGGTTATATGACTCTTTAAATGATCTTATAATACTTCATAACTCTTTTATCACATTTTTAAGTCATTTGTCACCATGTGTAAGTTACAAAGTGTATAGAAAAAGGCTAAGAATGATTGTTATAGTCTACATAGAAACATGGAAAGTTGTGTCAGACCCTCAAATTAAAATTGGAGAATGATTAGGAGGTCCTTAAATTGGATCAATTTTTTTTGAATTTTCACATGTGTGATCATTGATTACATCCAAATCTCCTTTTCATAGGCCTAGATACCTAATTGAGGGCTAATAGAGAGAGAGAGAGAAACAAGTGGATTAGGCATACTTGCATTGAGTGTTTGGTCATGAGACTTTGTATAGAGTAGTAATAGCCAAATTGGTACCCAAATATATGCTTAATATTCTAGGATC
This sequence comes from Torreya grandis, assembly GCA_037957365.1. Taxonomy (NCBI): domain Eukaryota; kingdom Viridiplantae; phylum Streptophyta; class Pinopsida; order Cupressales; family Taxaceae; genus Torreya; species Torreya grandis. Next base: position 2,120,476 of record JARHVA010000146.1, read on the forward strand.
ATATGTATATTATTATAGATAAGAATAATTTTCTGATTTGAAGGCTACAAGGAAATGAAGACAAGTATGGGCTTTAACTATGAAATGAAGTATTGGAGAGTGTATAAAGGATCTAAGAGGGGTATGTATGCAATAAAAAATACATCATTTATATAAATCAATCCTATCTTAGAGAATATAGAGCATACCTACACTTCCAATTGAGAATACATTTGTTAAGAAAGAGCATGACCAATATGGGGATCCGCTAGACTCGATTAGGGGATCACTTGTCACAATACACCATGATAAGAAGGGTTCCAAAGCCTAAAATCTAACACAATCACACAAAAAACCTAAAAGAGTCCTAGGTTTAATACTTCACTTATGTCTAATAAACAAGAAATTAAATATAATCTAGTGCTCACCAGAGCTTGTGGCATAAAGTGAGAGTTAGAAACAAAATAAAAACTAAACATGCATAGAAGACATATACTCACATCAATGTTTACAAAATTATAATGCATGGAAGAGAAACATAATTACATTTTCTATCTACTCTTACAAAGGAGAAATAAAGCTAAAAATACTTACCTTTGAAGATGAAACCATCGAGCATCAATCTCTCCCTTGGCCAAGATGATTCGCAAGAGATTGTTTAGATATTTAAGGATAACAAAGACAAATCAACTCTAAGCTACACAACCTATCTATGCATCCAAAAGACTTATCCACAAGATAAGATCTATATCTCCAAAGAAAGTATGGAACCCTAAGATTTATTCCTCAAGTAGAATGGTCAATAAGTAGATGTTCATTCGCACTTATTCTTTTTCACTTCTCTATTCTCAAATGGTCAAAAATGAACTTGTATATATATAGATAATTTTTTCCCTAAATCCTTTAGAATATGTCAGTTGTATGGGGTTGACCCAGTCAACCTTATATGTTTTTGAGAGATAAATCACTAGGTCTCAATCTAGGTCAGTCAAAGGTCTAACAAAAATCTCAAGTGAAAATACCCAAAAATAGTATAGGGTCCACTCAATCAACCCTATATAGTAATCAGATGCTAAAAATTATATAAGGTCGACCAATCGACCTAATATGATCAACTAGAAAAAGGGGCTCAAGGTAAGAAAAAGGAGGATAATGATATGACCAATGTTTGTAATGGGTAAGAATGAGAAGAATAATATTAGGGTAAATGGTTTTAGGAGACAAGTGTGTAGATGAAAGTGGAAAGAGGGACAATAATCATATGAAGCACCAATAGTTTATCCACCCCTTTCTCGGTACACCCCTTAAGGTGTGCACTTAGAGAGATTGAGAATCAATGAGTTCCTACAAGATAAAAAGTGTCAGTAAGTGATAAATATTTGAAAATATTATATGTATACATATTCCCCACTCTAAGCTCATCACATGTCATGTAAGTGCAACATGGGATGGTGCTTTAGGAAATAGAACATGATAACACATAATGTTGACGCTAAATAAAGTATAATAAGTAGCAGATGAAATAAATGAAAAGACAAAATTAAAAAACACATACCTTTACTTACCTTAGTACTGTATATAAATAAGTAGACTATAATAGATGTGAAGGTGTCCAATGTGAATAGAAGTAGGTGAACTTGTAGAAGTTAGAGCCAAAAATAGCCAATTTTTTTTTTTTTTGAAAAATAGGCATATAATATTGGAAAAGATTCTCTACATCATTATGAATATAACACATTTTATGGTTTAAAAAGTGGATGATTAGAAACAAAGATATAGATAAAATAAGGAATCTACCTAAAAATAATTGAAATATTTAAACTTTGAAAAGGTGTTTTAAATAGGGGAAAGATAAGTCATTTGGTTATTTTGACTTGTGAATGAGAAAAAAGAGCTCTAGAGAAAAAAAATGAGCTAGGATGGAGAGGAGATGATAATCTAGATGAGGGGGAGCTCTAAGAGCAGTAGTGGGTGCATTATAGGTATGCAAATATGAATCTTAAGCCAGTTTTGGAGTATTTTAATTAATTAAGTGTATTTTTAGAAAAAAATAATTATTAGCTTTTCTGTATGTCATAATGAAACAAAATTAGATTCTATAAGTAGGAAAAACCAAGATGGGAAATGGGTTTGAAGGAATTAGGGAGAAAACTGCTAGAAGGCACTTTTTTAGGAAAATGCAAGGGGTTAGTAGGGAAAAACAACTGGGTCGACCCAGTCGACCTAGTAGGCTAAAAATGAGAAAAATCCACACTATCGACCTAGTAGGTATGTGTCAACCCTATATGTTTTATAGACTATTGACTTAGTATAGTTTTTCCAACTGATTTAAAAAGTCCAACATGATAATGCAGTACTAGGGAAAGGAAAATAAGAGGGTTGACTTATATTTTTAAGTCAACTAGGTAAAAAATAGGGAAATTTTGGTCAAACTAGTTTGACCAAAGAACCACAATAGTAAAAAAATGCATGCAAAAGGTTGAAAGAGGGATAGAATGGCTTGAAATGACCAAATACAGGAAAAAAGGATTGAGTAGGCTAAAAATGGGTTCAAATGAATAAACTAAAGCAATTTAGGCTTGTTTTTAATTGAAATTGTAAAAATAATGTATTGTGATTATACATGACATGGAAGATCTAATACATCTTTAATTATTTCTTGATTTCAGGGATGATAGAGGTTCTATCAACTAGTGGATGTGTCATGGTTACCAAATTTATTGGATCAATTATTGATTAGAGATAGAGCTAGACTAGTATCTGTAGGCCTAGGAGGGATAGCTAATATGTGTAGGATTCCCTAATTGTTGATTTATTAGTCATGTTCTTGGGATGTTGGGAATGACTAACTCACATCTTCAGATGGGAGGTGGATGGAGACATGGTAGAGGTGGCTATCACTTTGGAGGATGCACATGCCATCCTAGGGCTACCGATAGTAGGATCACCGGTGACTACAGGGATACCAAAAATCATGGAAGAGAGGAGAACCTTAACTGTGTGGGCTACAAGCTCAAAGATGATATTGGTGGGTAGGAGAGTTAGCATGTTTAATGTATATACATTATATATTTTGGATATCCAAAAATCTATGATAGGGCTTCAGACATAATGAGTGATATGGAACAAGTCAAATGATAAGGTACCACTATTCATGGTAGCCTTGAGTAAGATGATCCTAGAAGAGATAGTATTATATGATCTTAATTATTTCATCTCAATCTAACTTATACATGATATGTATGGGCGCTAGCCAGAGGGTAAAAGTTGATAGGATCGATCATATTACTGATGGATTGGGTATATGAGAGGTTTCCTATGTATCAACTAGCTGGGTTACCCCATATGGTTGATGATAGATCACCTTGAGTTTGGAAATGGAGAGAGGACCAGGTAGTGCAGGCCATGCCCCACGTGTTAACATTATATATGGTGAGATGTGCAGACATAGTGTGGTAGTCATATGGGCACATAATGACTACATGGCTGAGTTAGGCCATAGTTTCACCAACTGCAATGAGGATAGAGGTGGTTAGATACTACACTTGGTGGAAAGAGCCACATCTAGTGGTATGGGTACCAAGATAGATAGGATTACCTCATTCAGTGGCACTGATATTGATACCCTAGTAGTGGACTCAACATGTGAGAGAGCCACAAGGAAGGAGGGGACTAGGGCTACCAATGATGAGGTTGATGCTTAGACCATGTCATGAGTAACCATGGACTAGGTGAGGATGATAGGGACTAGAATAAGAGGAGAGAGGTGAAAAGGTAGAGGTACCAAAGGTACTACCACCAGATCCATAGTGAGATGAGTAGTGACGATTGAGGATAAGGCATTAATGAAGGTAGGAGGAGAAGGATAGAGTGGAGACTATCACCATCCCTAATGACCCAATAGGTGAGCCAAAGGAGAGATAGATGATAGAGAGGCCACTTAGGCATAGGTTGAGGCAGATGCAAGCCATGACAACTAGATTTATACAAAGGAGGTGACCTACAAAGGAGGTGACCTACAAAGGAGGCCATGTAGATGGAAAGACTATGTTAGGCAGTCATGTAGATGGTGAGACCATAGTGGTTGAGACATAGATAGGTAATAATGATGATTAAATTATTTCTTAAGTTTTTATTTTTAAATAGAGACTAGAGATAGATAGATATTGTGAGATAAAACAATGATCTAATATCTATTTGGGTATGATTTTGTAAATGTAGCTAAGGATGAGGGGGGATAGGGGTCCCTTATGAGGGGAACACTACATGATGTCTTGGATGAGACTCTATAGCCATATAACCCTATTGCATTAGAGGACCCTAGTGTACCATCTACCCAGCTTAGGTGAGTTGGTACAAATTAGTTGGAGAGGTAGTGAGGTAAATACAAACATAGAGAGAGAGGATGCAACCACTAGCAAATATGGGTATAGGTGAGATATGGGAATGAAAGGCCTTGATAGAGGAGAAAACTTCACATCTGGCTATAGTGATGTAGATGGCATAGGCACATACAATGACCCTAACCTAATTAGCATAGGCATAGGCATATGTAGCATAGCTACAAGGATAGGTGGAGAGATTGAGATCTTAGATGGCCTCTTTACAACATACTACTTAGAGGAGTTAGACTAAGGCTTTGATAGGTAGTGTGTCTAGGCCAAAAGATAGATAGGATGGAGCCCAACCATAGAGTTGGAGCATTGTGTATGGTTTTACTTTTTGAATTAAAAATGCATGATATAGATATAGATATGTGTGTGTGTGTGTGATGTATCATTTTGGCAGATTGGTGTTGATTGTGTATGTTGTCATGATTATGGTTGTGGTTTTGGATGCTTGGATATATTTATTTTTAGAACATGTATTTAGTTTTCATTGTATATGCTATATGATATATATGATATGTGGTTTCTTTTCTATCATTATGTAGAACACATGCATGGGTAAAAATAAATAGGCAAAAAAGACTTGGTAAAATACAATCAATCAAAAATATAGTACATACTATTTCAAGTTGGGAAATGTGTAATAGAAAGAAAATGACTAAGTATAATGAACCAAGGGAAGGTAAAAAAAATGGTAAAAAAAGGTTTTTTTTTAAAACCAAAGTGAAAGATTTTTGCACCAAATTAAAACAAGTAAAATCATACTAAATTGCATTGGGAAGTATGAAAATAATGTAATAAAATGAAAGGTATGTAAAAGGGCACAAATGGTATAAAAAAAAAATTAATTAATTCAATCAATTATACAAAATCATGTTGGGAAGTATAAGAGAGAAAAACAAAATTGGTAAAAGATTGGTCTTAAATTTATCACACTAATTCAAGCTGGGAATTATGAAAAAGTTAAGAAATGGTTGTATTCCTACATGCACTTGGAAAATAATAATATAAAAGTGAAAGAGAAATAAATTAAGCATAAAACACACTAAATCAATATGGGAACCATGTTAATGATGTGTAACTTCATAATCAATCACATCTTATCTCATATTTGACACATGTAATTTTGTTTGTGACTTGTATTATTGGAAAATTTTGTGAAGAATGTCAGGTCCTATCTATAGTTTTATGAAGAAAATCAAAAATAAAAAACCACTGGGATGGAATAAACAAGAAAAATTAGGTAATAAATGATGTGGGTAATAGGAAGGAAAAAGGTGGTAATTTGAGAGGAACATCGAGTCTTATTTGTGGTCTTACAAAGAAAATCATAAATGAAATCCCAAGGGGAGTGATTAGTAGATTAAAATAAAAATCTAAACATGAAATATGAGGGATATAATGAATGAAAAATATAGTTTAAAAATCATAACATATGTGTCTTATGATAAGACCTTAGGAGATAAGAGGCATACTAAGAACATGAGAAGACACTAATTGACTAGTGACCATTAATGTGCAAAGGAAACTTGTTCACTATAGACAAAAAGCTTTGTAAGCATATAAGCATGCTAATAAGATCAACTTATGAATATATATTAGTACAAAAAAATTTAAAATAGACCTAACTTCCCATGACATATTCCCCATTCCTCAGGACCCCTTATCGAGTCGTTAGTCTACTACAAAGATTGGGTACTTGCATGAGAAAGTAGGTATCACTAAAAGATTTTTTATTCTCCTTTTATAATATACTGGCCTACCACACCCCAAAGGACCTCAACTCTATCATGAAGCCAACTATAGAATTTGAGCTTCAACTAGAAGAAGGAGATGTGCTTTGAATCATGTCTTTTAGTGTGATTTGACTTTTAAGAATACTTTTGCCTTTTATAAAATGATTTAGATTTTAACTTTTTATGGATTTTTAATATTCCTCCTCCATATGGATTTGTAATTACCAATCATGAAATATGTAATGATACACATGAATGAGCTTTAGGCTAAGGCAAAATGAAGCTAAGTAACAAAAGACAAAGACTGACTAGGATACTTAGGATTAACAATAAACTAACATGTGATCTCAAGTCTCAATTGTGTATATGCTTAGTTTGAAAAAAAATAAGAAGGGAAAAATGAGATCCAAAGGTGGATTGGTGAAAGGATATTATAATGAGATGGATTATTGGCTAACTGATCACATGGTAAAAGGAGACAAGGATTAAAGGGAAAAATATTTGTATAACCAAGTCATAATGATAATTAACTGTGAAAAATAGAGATAAGAAAGCAAACAATCATAAAGACACAAGAAGAGAGTTTTGAGAAAAACTCAAGAAAGAAAGAGAAAACAATGATAAAGAAATACAATCATATTCAAATATAAATGACAAGATAAGCAAGATATAGTACAAAAGGTAAAATCACTATATAAGAAAAATATGAATTTGACACAACATCAAATGATGTAACAGATAGATAAAAATAAAATTGGAGAACAAGTCCAACAAAAATATAAATGTAAAAGCACCATGAATGTGCACATAAATACTGATAAATCTACCCACACACATTATCCAAGACATTAGATAAATATCTATGAAACTAGATACAAACTACAGCTAATGTCTCATCAATCTTCAATGAAAATTGGAAAAATACTTCTCTTATAATCTCCTCAAATAAAAAATTAGGAATACTTGATGGATCATGATGAGGAGGGAAATTAGGCAAGGATGTTTGGGAGAATGCATGGGATTGGGCTCTATGAGAGATGCAATAATCACCGATGGAGAAGGATCCATGGGTGATGGAAGGTCCAGAAGTGAAGGAATCATGGGTGGAGGCACATAAGGTGATGAAGGGACCATAGGAGGGAATGGAACCACTAGAGGTGGAGCCATGGGAGAAGAAGGAGAAGCCTTCTTATGGGGATGACCTATGGGAGGAATAGAAGAAGGCCCATGAATATTTATAAGGTGATCCTTAAGGTGTTGTTGAAGGATATGATAACGATCAATGTGATGGATGCCACATTGGTGCCATAGATAATACACCAAAAAATACTTAGGTATATATTCAAGTAAAACCTTCAAGGGAGGCATGGTTTTGTTTGAGGATAAAGAAGAAGGATGTAAAGTATCAACATATTATCATATATTATGACAATGGGTAGAAGAATGATTATCTATTTTATGAAAGCAACATATATGCTTGTGAGTGGTTTTAAGAGAATCATTCATAAAAGGGGATGTAAATGGAGTGGAAGAATATGGATAAGTCTCATTGGCCCATTTGGTAGGCAACAGAGCCATCTTAGGAAAGGAAAGCAAACCATCACCAAGGGAAGGTAGTGGTGGAGAATGAATATAACTAGGCTCAATAGAAGGAGCAATGGGATGAGAAGCAGGGCTAAGATCAATGAGAGTAGGAGCGGGAACAAGCTCAACTATAGTAGGAGCAGGAAGAGGCTCAACTATAGTGGGATGAGGAATGTGCTTCAATAAGGGCTTTACAGAGGGAGTAACAGGATCTACATAAGGTCTAAGGAGGTTCACACTAATATATGATGTAAACCAACTATGGTGATCAGGTTACCTAGCAAAATGGCAAGGCCTGATCATAACATGAGTCATGAGCATACTCCTACGAGGATCCTCAAAAATTGGAGGTATTGGTATCATATATACCCTATGATAAAGAGTAAAAATACTAAAATTAGGAACTATAAATGAAGGAAGATAATATTATATGAAAATACTCAAGTAAATAAGAATGATAATGGACAATCTTGGCATCATGGGCCTATACAAGACCACCTAAGAATGAATCATCTACGTAATAACCATCATCATAATTTGAGGTGTGAATATCAATGAGACAAGTAGGGATGACCTTTTCATTTTAGGAAGTGTGGTGAATAGAATGTTGAGTTTGAATTAATATTATAAGAATATCATCGCAAGGAAGCTTGTGAGAACAAGGTTGTAAGGAAGTAGGAAAATGTAAGATAAGGTGAGGTGAGAGATCAAAAGTTTTAATCTTTAGGTTAATCTCATCATCATTGGAATCTAAGAGGTTAGGGGGGATATTATTGATGAGTTTTGGATTCCCATTGTAACCTCAAGTTGAATTAATGGGAAAATTAAGATGTTGAGATTCATAAAATGGAATGTTGGGTAAAGGCTCAAGAGTAGGAATCTTGAAGATACCATGGTCTTGGAATTGTTCAAAATTCCAAGGGTTAGTGTCACTCTGAAACCTATAAATGTCTCCATTATGAGGTAATTTAACACATTATAAGGTGGAAGAAGTAACGGATCTCATATGGTGATTCCATGGCCTACCAAGAAATATTTTATAAGAAAGGGGAAAATTAAATGTCATCACCTTCACAAGGATTATGATGGGTGGGATAGTAATGAGAAGCCAGACACAACCTACAGGAGGCATTTACCTTCTATCATATCCTTGGTAGGTGTTATATGTAGACTTGAGATTGAATTCTAAATATCTGAGGGTTTTGATAAAGTCAAGAGAGGCAACACAAGTACCAGAACCTTCATCAATCAATGCACACTTAACTTGGATATCACCTATTTGGACACTAATAAATAAGGGAGGATCATCTGCACGAAGAAGAATCTCATTGGGAATCATATAAGCTATAGGAAATTTTAAGGAAAGAGAAGTGTCCATAGTTTCATCAATGTTGATAAACATCTCTTCACATTGTTCTAATATACTATCCTAAAATCCAAATAAGGTTGTCTCCCATCTTGCTAGGGGAGGAGGAGGGACATTAATTTCAAACAATAGTTGCATAAGATGATTTTTATGATGTGGAGAAGTCCTCATAAGCTCAAGAAATATAATTTGGGATGGGAGATTAGTGAGTTCCATAATGGGATCTTACTCATCATAATGTTGTTAGATATAGGTGCATAAAGATTAAGGAGGTCCTCAGAAGGAAGATCCAAAGTGCATTATAATTTATGTTGATAAAAAGAATAAAGTGTAGAACAAGGTTGTAAATTATGTTTTGATAATGAAATAGCTAGTTCAATTAGATTTTGATAATTTATAGAAGTGTTGGTAGAAATTTGATTATCATTAGTGTTAGAAGATGACAAAAGAGTGGAATAAATAGAATGGGAAGTGTTATCCAAGGGAGAATAAAAAATTGGATCATCTAAATTAATAAGTTCATCTTGCCCCAACTCATTTAAATTATTTGGGGAAGAATCTTGGATAACATGATATGTTTGAGATGAAGGAGGAGTGTCGATAGGTTGAGAATCTATAAAAGTAACCACCCTTTGCATATTAGTCATGTTAACCACATTATCCTTAGGAGTGGGGTCAACAATACTTTCTACATTATTGGTGGAAGGGGTGGATTTGTCTTGGTTATCTTGAATAGGTTGATGATTAAGAAGAGGGTATTTGTAGATAACCAAATGAGCATTTGCTTGATTTAAAGCTTGAGATTTATCATATGATTTATAGTCCTTGAAAGAAATTTCATAAGCTTGTTGTCACTTTTGAATGATAGAATCATGATCAAATTTAGGACCAAAAATAAATTACATAGCTAAATTATAAATTTGTCTACATGGCTCATGAGAATAACCCCAACTCGCGTGAAACCAATAAAACTTGTTAGGGTCAAGTTTTCATGGAAGAGGCCTAGGTAGATGCTTAAGTAATTTAGTTGAAGATAGAGGTTTATGAACATTAATATTTTTTTGTGAATATAAGTGAGGATTGGTATATTTTTGAGAAGGGGGAGCTAGTTTTGATGAAGGGGTAGGAACGACAACTTGAACATTGTGAATGGTGTCATAAGAATCTGTAACACCATCATTAGTAACATTGTGATTTTTGTTCTTAAGTAAGATATGAGGACCCATAAAATTTTGGAGTAGTTTGAATTAACACATAACAAAATCTTATCATTTAACTTGGTCAATATCCTCCTCTAATGTACATGGAGAGAGAGTGTAGACCCGATATTGAAGTTTAGGAAAAAGGGCATTGGTTAAGAGATGGAAAATATTATCATCAGCCATGTTATGTTCACATTTATTTGACAAAGTTTTCCACCTTTTAACAAAGGCTTTAGCAAAATTATTTTCAAGTTTTTTGTAATTTATGAAGCAGGCCCAAAGTATTTTTGGGAAGATCACTAGTTTGAAATTCTTGAACTAAAGCATTCACTAAATCTTCCAAACTAGTAATGGAATGAGTTCTAAGTTGATTGTACCAATCTAAGGCATCACCTATGATATTTTTGGCTAAGAGTTAGGTAGTGAAAAAGGTGTTCAATTTGACCCAATCCTTATAAAGATTTCCAAATGTTTTAATATGAAGGGTGGGATCGGTTGATCCATTATAAAAAATTGTAGGTGTGATACCTCTTATATAAATGTTATCAATTTGAGTAGTGAGAGGTTCATTTTGGAGATGCTTAATGGTTTTGTTAACCAAAGGAGGTTGAGGAATGATACTGCTTTGAGAATCCTGAAGAAGAGGAGGGGGAACATTCTAGTTATGTGAGACCTAAGCCATTGGTTGAGGATGAGTTTGAAGATTGAGAAGGTGGTTTTACATTCTCATCATTTGATTTGTGTTTTGAGCTTGAAAGTTATTCATTTGATTGAGTATTTGTAAAAATTATAGATGTGTTTGATTAGCATTATTAGAAACATTAGAGGTGGTATTAGTGGTTTGGGTACCACTATTGGTGTTGCTAAGAGCTTGAGAGGAATTATGAGTGTGTGAGGCACTAGTGGAAAAAATTTATTGTGTAGAAAAAGATGGACTAGTGAATGGTTGAGAAGAAAAAACACTAGTAGCATGATTAACTTGGGTAGTAAACGATGCATTAGTGGAAGGATTAATGATAGTGGATCTTAAGAGAGGCCCATTAGATGTAGAACCTATCATATTAGTGGATATAATAGGCACGGAGGTAGAAAAAGTCAGAGAAGAAGAGGTCATGGTATGAGAAGATGTCATAACTGAAGGAAGAGGTTGAGAATCAAGGAAAGTGGTACCCCCAAATCTAGTTGAGAATATAGAAGTAGGTGAATGAGACTCTTTGGATTGACTACTAATCATAATATTATAAATAGTAGAAGGATATTTTCCTCGATGTTGAGTAAATTTAGAGATAAAGAAGAGCATTTTGGGGGTCTAATCTAATTCAAGTCAGTCTTCTAATGAGAAGAGAGGATTACACTATGAAAAGGTATTAGGAGGGGTCCTATATTTCATTGTGTGAGTGGTAATATGAACATTACTAGCATACAAGAGAGGATCCCTACTCTTTCTATAGGAAACCCTATGAGGGTTGGTAAAATTCATCATGTTTGTTGACTGTAACTCAGTATTGTCATCAAGTAGAAAGTATATGATGAAGGGAAAGAAAGATAGATGAGAAATCAAAGAAATAGGAAATGATAGAAATAGTACTGGGTCAACTAGGTTGACTTAGCATAAAAATAGGGACCATAAATAGTATAGGGTTGACTGGATCGATCCATCACAGTAAATAAAGGCTAGAAAAAGATTAAATAGGGTTTACGAATAGTATAGGGTTGACTAGGTTGATCCAGTACTATGAACAGAGGCTATAAAAATGTACATGGTTGACTGATTTGACTTAGTAGTAAGAATTAGATGTTTAAAAAGTTGAAAACCTATATTGGGTTGTCTGAGTTGATCCAATAGCCTATACTTGAAAACCTATGCATAAAAATTAGATCCAGGTTGATGTAGTTGACCTAGTATGGCAAATATATGATAAAAATAATGATGAAAAAGAATGAAATAAAGTGAATAAATCTTGAAAGGGTTAGTTCACGTTGGGTTCAATAGAATGCATGCAATTAGAAATACATCATGTTTATAAATCAATCCTAGCTCAGAGAAAATAGATCATACCTACACTTCCAATTGGGAATACATTTGTTAAGTGGGATCATGACAAATATGGGGATCCTATAGAATCGATTAGGGGATAACTTGTCATAATACACCTTGTTAGGAAGGGTTGCAAATCCTACAGTCTAACATAATCATGCAACAACCCTGAAAGAGTCATAGGTTTAATGTTTCACTTATGTCTAATAAACAAGAAATTAAATATAATCTAGTGCTCACCAAATCTTATGGCACAAAGTGAAAACTAAACATGCATATAATACATATACTCACATAAATGTATAAAAAAATTTAGTACATGAAAGAGAAGCATAACTGCATTATCTATCTACTCTTATAAAGGAGAAATAAAGTTAGGAATACTTACCTTTGAAGATGAACCCACTGAGACTCAATCTCTCCCTTGTCCAAGGTGGTTCACAAGATATTTTTGTGGTATTTAAGGATAACAAAAACAAATCATCTCTAAGCTATACAACCTTTCTATGCATCCAAAAAACTTCTCCATAATACAAGATCCGTATGTCTAAAGAAAGTATGGAACCCTAAACTTTATTCCTCAAGTATAATGGTCAATAAGCATATGTTCATTTTTACTTATTCTTTCTCACTTATCTATTTTAAAATTATTGGAAATGAACTTGTATATATAGGTGGATCATGCCCTAAATCCTTCTAAATATGTCAATTGTATGGGATTGACCCAGTCAAACCTATATGTTTTTAGGAGATAAATCACTAGGTCTTGAGCTATGCTGGCTGAAGGGATAACAAAACTCTCAATTTAAAATACCCAAAAATAGTATAGGGTCAACCATATATAGTAATTAGAGACTAAAAACTATATAGGGTCTACCCAGTCGACCTAGTATAGTCAATTGGTGAAAGGGGGTCAAGGCAAGAAAAGGGAGGATAATTATATGACAAATTTTTGGAATGGGTAAGATTGAGAAAAATAAGATCAGGATAAATATTTTTAGGAGACAAGTGTATAGATGGCAAGTGGAAAAATGGATAATAATCTTACAAAGAACCAATAGTCTGCCCACCCCTTTCCTGGTATACCCCTTAAGGCATGCACTCAGAGATATTGAGACTCGAAGGGTTCTTGAAAGATACAAAGTGTTAGTAAGTGATAAAAGTTTGAAAATATTATGTGTATATAGGTTGATATAGGTTTTTAAAGGTATATATAGGTAATTCATGGAGAAAGGTTGCACTCATGAGGATACAAGCAAATTTTGAGGCATTTGAGCAAGAGAAGCATAGTGAGATTGATGAGTTTCAAGACACCTAAGGAGGTATGATCATAATTGAAATATCAATATGGATAATATTCAAGTATATAAATCATGCCAAGAAGAGAGAAAAATTCAATTCAAGGTGAATTGATGACCAATGGATGCCCCTTAACACTTTCCAAGCCAAAAGTTGGCAGTTTGAAGAAGAAGACAAGATGTGTCAAATAAATAGAGAAACCCTTACGTAGTTTGGGAGAAGAAGCATCATCAATAAAGTAACACATGTCATTGAAGACCTTATGAGACTATTATAAAACCTCTTTATTGATTGTAACTATTGTCATGAGTGCTTGAAACTTATCATTGCTCTCTTCTCTCTTTTATGCCATTTCTATATCTCTTCTTTTTTCTATATATATACAATTTTGTTTGTCTTTGTAAGGATCCTTTAATTGAGTGTGGTGAAACCTTACTCAACTAAAAACTTTTACTATGCCTTTGAATGATTAATAAATTTGATTCTTACCTTCTCACATGCCTAAAACTAGTGTACTTTTGTGATTGTTGATGAATGCTAGTAGTAGTGCTTGTACTCTCTCTCATTTTTCCTCTCCTACCTATTTGAAAATGGATTATTTTAATGCATGTCACATGGTGAGTTTGATGTATTTTTTCATGGTTTTAAATTAGATTTTAGTCACTAGTGCCTTTATTAGACCTCTTGACCAACTCTCTCATTCAATGCATTATTTATGACTTATATGTTGAAACACTTATGCTTGAAGGTCATTGTTGAGCACTATAATTAGATTTAGACTTAACCCATGTTCTTAGTGCATGATAGTCAATTGGATGGTGTTGATTTAGTGTATCACCTCCCTAGTTATGTTTATTTTATGTTATCCCTCTCCCTTTTCCTTTGCAATCTAATAGTGTAGTGTTGTGAACCTAATTGATACATCAAGGGGATTTATCCCTATAATCTATAAGTTTAGTCCACTTAAAGGTCACCCACAACCTAGGACTAATCCCATTGTATAGATAAAATTGAGAGGGATTGAACCACCCTATCAAGGGTGAAAATTTGAGCCATAACAATACCCTAAAACACTTGTTTGCAAAGAAGTCATTGATGATGATCACTTTGAATTAATTTTGGAACAATAGTCATTGAATCTGCTTGGAACACATGTTCATAATTAGGATCATGATCAGTAATAGGAATGACATAGGGAATGAATAAATAATGGTCTAGGAAATGGTACGGTAATAGTAATAAGAATGGTCTAGGGAACGGTATGGTAAGAGGAATGAAGGAGAAATAGGTACTCCAAAATGAGGATTCCTATAGATAATGGTTCATTTTCCATTAAACATAGTATCCTTTTAGATGCATTGTGTTTATTGGTTCGTTTAGCTCTTTGTAATTTGGTGTAGCCAATATATATTCTCTAAAACCATAATTTGAAATAAAAACAAAGGGCCCAAGCCAATTGGCTTTGAACTTACCCATATTCTTACATTCAACATTGGTATTCTTTTGATTATCTTTTATCACTAATTTAAAAATACCTCTGTGGAGAATAAGTTGGTTGTAGCTATGATACAAACGATTTTGATAGCTCACAAATGGTCCAATGCTACTTGTCATTTATCATCCAAGATATCGAGCTCTTAAAATCTAGCCACTCTATATTCTTCATCATCAGTGATATTATGTATATAAATGTGTAGAGAGGGAAACTTGATCTCAATAGGGATAATGGCCTTAGAGCCAAAAACCTAAGAATATGGGGTAACACCTATAGGTGTGTGGGTACTAGTATGATAAGTCCATAAGTCTAGGAATAATTGTAGATTCCAATAATGACCAATGTCATTAACAATCTTATTTATAATTTTATCATTGGTCTTGTTAGATACCTCAGCTTGGCCATTACCTTGAGGGTAAAAGGTAATGGAATTTTTATGTTTGATTTGAAATTTGGAGAAAAGAGTCTTGACATATTTATTTTTTAATGGGCCACTATTATCAGAGATAATGGTGGATTGAATTCCATAGTGTAAAACGAGATGGTAATGAAAAAACTTATAAATCTATTTGTTGGTTATATATATGAGGGGAATGGCTTCTATCCACTTTGTAAAGTAGTTTGTGGTGATTAGGATATGTTTGTGGCCATATAAAGAAGTAGGGTTTAATTTCCCTATGAGATAAATCCCCCAAGTAGAAAAAATCCATGGTGTAGTGATCAACTGGAGCAACAAGGAAGAAGTGTGAATTAAATCACTATGTCATTGATAAGCATCATACATCTTGACATCTCAACAAGTATCTATATCCGTTATGGGCCAGCAATACTTAGTTCAAAGGAGTTAATTGAAAAGGACCAAACCATTGGTATGGGCCCCATAAGTTACTTCATGTATGTACTTCAATGATAATTTTTATTCACCCAAAGATAAACAATAAAATAGCATTCCATCATAGCCCCTACACTAGAGTGTATTTCTGAACAAGGTATATCAGGTGGTTTTGTGGATGAAGGCTTGATGCTAGTTTCATGATAGGTCTAGAGGAATAATTTGATCATGAAGGTAATTATGTAGGTCTTGGTACCAAAGGATACTGAGATTAACAATATCACATATCATCTCAGAATCTAGTCATTCATGCACTAATTGAAGAAGTTTCTTGATGAGAAACCAATACTTTTTAACACTGTCAGCCACTACTAGCATGGATCTAATAGTTGTCATTACATCAGTTGATTTGTTATTGGCCCTTCGTATTTGATCAAATTCAAGAGCTTTAAAATGTGACTTGAGCTTGTCTACCATACTCTTATAAGGTACAATCTTCTCATCTTTTGTTTGGTACCAATTTGTAGCCTAGTTAATAAAATGTGACTTAAGCTTGTCTACCATACTCTTATCTGGTACAATATTATCATCCTTTATTTGATACCTATTTGTATCCTAGGTAATGATTAGCTTAGAATCCCCATGGACCATTAATTATTGAATATTCCATTGTATGATAAGATGGAGTTTTGTAATGAGTGCTTTATACTTGACCATGTTATTAGTAAAAGAAAACCAATATGAAATGCCTTGGGAGTGAGATCACCTTGAGGTGTAATGAACAATATACCGGCCCTAGATCCATGAGATGTGAAGGAGCCATCAAAATACAATGTCCACTATTTGTATTCAACAACTACTACTTCCAAAGTCAAAATTAACTCATATGGTAAATCAAAAGGTAAGTGGTTGTATATCTAATATATGGGATTCAACAAGTTAATCTATAATGACTTACCCCTTAATAGGATTTTGGTTATGATATCCCACATTAAATTCACTCAACAACATCACCCATTTTTCCAAATGACTTATCAGAGTGGATTTAGATAATAAATATTTGAGCAGGTCTATCTTGGTGATGATTATGGTATTGTTTTAGATTAAGGTAAAAATAGGTTTTGAAGGGGCCCCAAAACCCTATACAAATCAAGAAAGATAAAACATTGCAAACTGCCCAAGAAGGCAAACCCACTAAAAAATAGTAACAATACCAGGTTTTACAAGGACATGAAACCTCAACAAAACCAGGTTTAACAACCTAAAACCATGCACAAAAGATAAAACAAAAGCAACAAGCATAAATTGTGACAAAAAAACCACAAAAAACCATAGGTTTCTCTGTCACCAAGAAAGAAGAAAACACCGTTAGATACAACATTAAGGATGGCCAAACCCGGGTTCGATCCACTAAACCCTCAAATCGCTGCCCATAAAAATAGTAGCAAAAACCATGAAACAAGCACCAAAACCAACACCACCAGCACCCAATCTGTCCACCCGATTAGCTACCCAAACTCCCCCTCAGCAGAGGTAACACTGCCATGGTAATCGAATCGTTGAAGAAAACCCCAACGTCTGGAAGCACCTCAAAATGAGCAATGACCCTAGTAGACAAAATATGAAAGCGAACAAGGTGGCCACATAGGTTTGGGCTTGAATCAGAACAACGGCTGTGGAATAACACTTTTTGCAGCTCTCCCATAGGGGCTTCCCCCCACAAAACCACCCCCCAGACCCGTCGCCACCATCGCCCGTCCCCTCAACCCTGAAATCTACAAAGATCATCCCCTACACCAAAAGGAAATGCCACCATGGAAAACAAAATCTCTCTTCAAAAACAATGATCCACTCAGACCAGGAAAAAGAATAGGACAGTGGCTGCAAGACAAAAATCTAAGGTAAAAAACACAAAACACAAAACCGTGCATTAAAAGAAGAACTATCAGATCCACGCCCTAGCACCAAGGATCCCACCAGACCTGGTGAAGATCTGGTCTCCACCGAGTGAGGAAGAAGCAACAGGGGTTGGGGTTCAGTGGGACCACAGCTGCGTTTGTGCTCTCCTTCCCCCTGCGTCTAGTTCCCCTGTAATCTAGTTACTTGTTATGATTATGGTCTTGTTATTGAGCATGTAGTGACGTAAATTTTAGGAAGTGAACACCATTTACAAAAAATCCTTTTCAATTGGTTTATATTTATTTTCATAGGTTATGAGTGTCCTGCTCAAGTAATAAACTACATGTTCTTTTACTTGCTCATCATGCTAAGCCAAAAATGCCCCCAAGGCATGCTATGTTGCAGATATATAGAGTAATAATGGTCTTCCTAGCATAGGTGACATCAATATCAATGGGTTGGCCAGGTAATTATTCAATTATTCAAAGGCCTAGTGGAAACTATAATCCCACTAAAATGATACATCTTTCTTCAAAAACTGAGGAAAAAGGTGGCATCTACCTACCAATTGGGAAATAAAATGATGAATAGACTAAATTTTGCCCTCAATACTATGAAGCTATTTAAGAGTAGAATGAGTAGGCATTTCCATAATGTCCTTGACCTTATTAGGATCAAATTCAATGCCATGAAATGATACAATGAATCATAATGATTTTATTGAAGTGACATTGAAGATGCACATATTTGGATTGAGATACACTTTATATTTATGAAGTCTCTCAAAGATTTTTTATAGAATGTTTGGATGGCCTACATGTGTCTTAGATTTAGCAAATATGTCATAAACATAGTCCTAAACAATGTCATTCATCATGTCATGGAAGATGATAGTCATGGCATGCTGATAGGTTCCCCCAACATTCTTCAAGCCAAATGGCATGACATGATAAAAAAATTTCCCCACAGAGTGGTTAACATTAGTTTATGTTGGTCCTCAAGTGTAATATTGATCTGATTGTAGCCGAAGAAGATGTCCATGAGGGAGAACATCTTGTATCTTATTTTTTGTGTCTACAATCATGTCAATGTTTGGTAGATGGAAATCATCCTTAGGACATTCCTTATTGATGTCTCAAAATTTAGTGCACAAGAGAATTCCCTGAGGCTTTTTACTGACTGACGCAATGTTTGAGATCTATTTAGAATATTCCAATGGTCAAATAAATCATGCTTCTAATAATTTATCTAGCTCCTACTTAACAAGTATGGAAATGCATGGATGCAATTTCTATAGCTTTTATTTAACTGGCTTGGGATTTGGATGAATGACAATTCGATGCACCACTAGAGATGGGTCTAACCCTAGCATGTCAGAATAAGACTAGGAAAATATATAAAAGAAGTCCTTGAGGATAATAATGATAAACTCTCATTCATTGATAGTGAGGGATGTGCCTAATAAAATTATCTTAGGGTCATCATAGGTTCCAATGTTCACCTCCATTATATCCTCTATACGGAGCATAGATCCATCCTCAATAATAATAGGCACATAAGGAAACTGGTCTTATTTTACTGCTTATGAGACATAAGGCTCACCCATGTAGGAAAAGTCAGAATCCATCATTTATGGTAGTGTCTAATTGATACATTGCTTAGGAAAATCTTGTACTAATTGTGAGAATATTTTGTGCTCTTCCTCATTGATATCATACCTAGCTAAAATGTTTGAACTAGGAGGACATTGAGCTTCCTTAGGAGATGAGTGAACTTCCCCATCCAAAGGTGCCTAAAATAGTTTTTTACCTATAGACTTGTCTTTATTTTTAATTTTTCCCTAATCTAAAAGTACCTCAAAGATATTTTCACCTGAAGATCTCAATGTTTTACTTTGTGTATGACCAAGGAAGTTCATCTTCTCTCCAAAGTAGGCAGAAGGGTCCAATGCAAATTCAAAGCTTTGTTTATAATCACCAACTATTAATATGTCTCTTAGTCCTATTTATTCAATAATATATTCTTCATTATAAAATTCATCCAATGGTATAATTGATTCTTTCTCATCTCAATATATTAGACTCAAATAGTCAAGGGAAAGAGGATAATTGGTTGTAATGGTTAGGATGGCACTATTATCAAAGAGGTTGGTGTTAAAAATATCATCATAAGCACTATAATGGGATGTTTCATTACTGTTAGGATTGTCTTCACTATTTGATGAAGTGGTATCACTCTCAAAATCTATGGGGTCACCCCAAATGGCATGAATCCAAGACCTCAACTTTCTATATGCATTGTTGTGAGCATGGGTTTAAGAATGCCTTGTGATTTAGACCCAAGACCTTTTCCATAATATCCTTGATTATCCATTATCCTATTGGGAATGGGGTACTTAGTATTTTGATGGCATGAGGTGAAGCTGTCACCATACAACCAACCTACTTCAACACTAGCATCCTGATCCTGATTTGGTAATGTATCTTTTAAAAATATGAGTGGCTCTTGTAGAGTAGACTTGGACTTCTTTTACCAAATCATGTTGGGCATGCTAGGGATAGGTTTAGTACTTTTATAGGATTTAAGGGATTTAGGAAATTTGATGACATGAAAATAATATTGAATGCGGTATGTAGTTATGCCAACCTCTTCAATGATAAAATGAGTAGAAATAGAGTCGAGTGGTGGATTAGAAGTGGATGTGAGGTCACTAGGGTCTATGTAATTGGACTTGGGAGATTAAGTAACTTTTCCTTTATTTTTATTACATACATACTCAATACTAGGACAATAATTATAGTTCTCATTTTTAGCCTCTATATTTTTACAATATAAGTATGGTTGTAGATCATCAAGAATAGTGACCTCTAATTCTGAATGAGGAAATTTTAGGCACTAGTGTAAGGTAGAAGGGACTAATCATAATTCATGGATCCAAGGATGACCAAGAAGAAGATTATAAGGTAGTTCAATGTCAATGACATGGCATAAGGTGTTATGGGTGACAAGCCCAATAATAATTGGCAAACAAATGTTGTTAGAAGATTCTCTCTTAGCATTGTCATAAGCTTTGATTATGATTGTATCTGGATGCATGTCAAATACTATGTAACCCCAATTTTATTATTAGTTTAAATGATGCTATTTTTAACCTTGAACCATTGTTTATAAGAACCAACTTGACTTTATGGTAGGAAATGATGGCCTTGATATATAGGGGATTTTTGTGAAGGGGACCAAGGGATGAAATATCATTTTGGTCAAATGTGAGTTTTTGACCTAGGGACAAACGTCTCACTAGCACTTGTAATTGGGGTGGATCAATCTCATTAGATACCTTAGATTGTTGGATAAATTTATTTAATATGGTCCTGTAAACTTTAGATGTATGCAAGAGGTCTAAGATGGATATTTATGCACATGTTTTACTTAGTTATTCACCAATATTATGTCTTCTCAGTAGAAAGATGAGGTGGTTTAGATTTTGTCAAGGTAGTGTCTTGATTAGTATTGATATTGGTATTAGAAGGAGGGAAAGGGCCTTGAAGGGTGACTCTTAGATTTATAGTTGCAACTATGTAATTTTAAGTCAAGAAAGAGTTACTTGAATTAGAAGAATTATGTGTTGGTCCAAGAATAATAATTCCTTGATGGTTAAGGGGTGATTGAATTGATCTGATCTATGTTAGAATTACCTATAAGTAGAAGGTTGTGGTCCCAAGATAGAATGGCTAACACTCTAGTGAGTGTTAGATGTTTTATGAGGCATGACTTTGATAGTAGTGACATAGTTGTTTGTAACCTTTGATTTTGGCTTTGTCCTTGTTGTTGGTGTTGGCCCTATCCTTGGTTCTAATTGGTGCATTACTACTAAGTTTTGTGCTTGGGAAGGGGGTTCTTGTAGATTACCATCTCTTTACTGGTGTTGGGTGTTATTTAATTTAATTTAATTTCCCCATAAACAAGATTTTTTTAATTAGGTGTCTCAAATATACACACCCATAGATTGAATGACCAACTACATGATGATAATCATAATACTCATTATCATGATACCATGTCATCTTAGGTTGACCCTCTAGAAAGGGTTTTGGATTAGGTCACACAATAAAATTAGTTATCACTAGATTTTGGAACATAGCCTCAATGGGCTCCTCAAGGTCACTAAAAACTCTATCTTTGTAGTATCCTCATCATGGGGGAGATTTTTTTAATGAAAGATGAGGGTTAGGTGGGCAATTTTGAATAGGTGGTGGATATATTGTTTGTATATGTCTTGCCTCTTTAAAACCATTACCGACCATGTTTTTATTTTTAATAAAGGCCTTCAAATTTTTAGTTATGGTGGTTGAAATTGGTGTTTGACCTTGGTTCGATACTCGGCTTTGGATCGATGTTTGGGTCTGAGAATATATATCTATAATACCCTTTCTCATAAGTTTTCTTTCAATATGCACCCATTTATCAATGATTTATTTGATTGTGTTGGCACAATTGTGTCTAAGATTATGAGCCAACTTGACATTTAAGTTTTGTGCAAAGATACTTGCTTACTATGTATCCAAAAAATATGCAAGAAATGCCTATCTAAAGCTCTCCACCTTTGTAATTATGTTGAGAAGCTCTCTCCTCCTCCTTACTTGGCATTGCACAAATCCAAAACTGTTAATTCCTGTTATATGTTGTAATATAAAAGTTTAACAAATTTTAATGATAGGTCATTGAAAGTAGTGACCAATCCCTTTGGTATTTTGAGAAGCCATTTTAGCACTTGCCCACCCAAGATGCATTGAAATATCCTTAGCAAATAGACACTATGGTAAGTTACTTCTTATCATGCCATGATGAATGCTTATAGATGTTCTCTTGGATCTCTTTTCCTTTTTTTTTTGAATTTTGAAATTTCAAAATGGGGTGGGAAAGGTACCTAGAAAAAGTTGATATCAAATGGATAAGGGCATATGTCATTAAACTTGTACTTTTTTAGTACTTTCTTACTTTCTTGAAGTTATAAAATTATCTCTTTTAGCATATTCCATTCATGGATATTAGGCACATTATTTAATTAAAGGAGGGCACTTTACAAGGTATTAGTGAATTGTTGGCTTTGGCTAGCTATATCGTAAGTGGGAATGGATCCTCCTTACATAGTTATAATAGGGATATTCACTCTATATCTTAAATTATATGTTTGATTAGGGATATACTATTGGTTTGGATTTGAATTGGAATAGGTGAGGTATTATTGTTCTTTAAAAATCTATTGTGGAAAATGGTAGGGGATATGTTGTTGGTCTAGTGGAATCAGTTGTTGGTTTCAAGGAATTTATTATTGATTTAGAAGTCATTATTGTTTTTGGTTTACAAGAGGAAGTTATTATTTGAATTATAATACATTAGTAATGTGTTTTGTGAATTATCCACTATATGTTGTGGTGGTGGATTATTTAAAACCCATTGTGAATAGTATGGCAGTTATTGTGAATCATTAGGTGTTTGTCTTGCATCAGAAGGGATCTCTTGATAATTTAAAAATGTATGTTACATATCAAGTGGAACTTATTATGAAGCATCCATTGGTATGGGTTGTTTAGGAAGAGCCAAAGGAGCTACATCAAATGTAGGATTAGCTAGGTCTTATTGTGTTTATTCATGTGATTAATTTTATTCTATAGATGTTGCATTATTGAATGAGTTTACATCCAAACAAGTTGTTAAGTTAGCGACAAGATGATATGTATAACATTGATTAGTTTATTTTATGGTGGATGTGATAATGTGACCAATTTGAGAAGGATCAACTAATGGACCCTTCCCTTTGTTAGATGAAGTGATGATCAATTTTAGAATTTGAGTATGAGATTTTTCTTAAAGTTTCTCCTCTACTCAGAAAAGGGTATGTAATTATTCCATTGATGAATTGAGTGGGAGCTTAGGTCCATATTCTATTAGCCTTAAGAGAGCTTCATATTGATCATCAATGGGTTGGTTATTGAATAAACCTTAGATTTATTCCACAATGGGAGGGATATATTTATACACAACTGAGTGCTCCTCTCCATCACAAAAAAATTCTTCCTTGAAGCTAGGGCCATAAAAGGCCTCACTATGAGTGTACCTTAATATACTTGGAATGGTATTTGGTTTTAAAAATCATCTCAAGTGTGATATTAGTTCATATTGGTATTAGAATTTGTAATTGATTTGAAAAGTGTTTGACCCAAGAAGTGTAAGTCTATAATAAGAGTGAATGATCTTGGTTGTCTAAAATAGTTTGGCTCAAGATAATCAAAGCCCAAAGCAAAACTTAGAATAAAAACAAATGATCTTAGTTTTTTAGAATTAAAAATTTATCAAATAAGATATTAACCTTGGTTAGTTTTTTTATTATAATCTAGAATGAGATTGTAATGAACTCAAATGGTTCAGAATTTGGGAATTAGTTCAGCATGAAAAAATGCAAGTTTAAATCAGAAACAAAACATGTAACATAACCTTACCAAATGAGACAAAGGCTATTGTTTCAAGTGGTAAGTGAAACACTAGAAAAATTACTAAGGTTGGTTTGGATATGTGGACAACATAATGGTATAAAATGGAAATGAAATGAGTCCAAATGGTTCTTTGGAACTAAGGGTGTAGGTTAACACAAGAAAACCTAAGTCTAGATTTATAATAGAAATGGGTAGCATAACACGTCAATGTGTAAATAGTTGACAATGTGTTTGGACTTGTTCGGTCTGAGAACTTGGTGTATTTGGTTTCAAATGAAGTTGTGAATACAACACAAGATTTTTAAAAAATGATTTCAAGCAATCATGTGGAAACTAACACAGGATATGATATAATCACTAAATTCTTTCGATATACTTGATTTTGGGAGGATAAAATTTAAGGTTCATTAAATAAATTATTGCATGTTATTGGTATGGTTTGTAATACCCCCTTATCTCATAATTCTATACATAAAAGGTACTCTTCAAGGATGGTTACTTTTTTACCCATGCATCAATGAGTAATCCACAATAAATTAGTTTCTAGTCTAAATTTTTTTAATGGCACACTAGATGGTCCCGATATATGTTACAGTATGTGGGTGATTTATAATAATCAATCAATTGGATGTGAGGTCTTACAGGACATTCACCAAAGGGTCTAGTCCCTTCATGACCACTTTAGTCATGGGGTCTCATTGAAGTGCTACCGATGTAATTGGGCTTCGAATTGCATAACAACTAAGATACCATTGACATTTTTATAATTTGTATACTCTATCAGATAACGGGGTTGGTATGATTCTAGGATGTCACCTCCTATGACAATGAGACCCTAAATACTAGTGGGAAGGTGATGAAATCCACCCCATGAAGTCATAAAAAATGAAAATGGGAAATACATACTTGATTTTTGATTCTCAAGACCCCACGAATGGGCAAGAGAAGAACATACATCAATTAATCTTTCATGAGATAACATGATAAGCCAACAAGAAATGGAAATGCAAACAACTTAACTAACAAATGAAAATTAAATGATCTTAAGAGAACAAAAGCAATGGTGGTTTTTTTTTAAACACTAAATTGAAAATGTGAATAAAGTTTACCTTTTTTGGTTAGTTGTAGAAAGAAAACAACTTAAATAGATAGTAAAACTTACAAAATAGAGGATTATATTTTCAAACAAGGGTTTTAACTATCCAATAAAGCTAATTTTAACTCTTTTAAACTCTCAAGAATTTTGACATAGGGCGACTTCACTGTTTACCAAATGACTTTGTTGATTCTAAATTAATTTCACCATTTTATAGTAAACCAAAAATATAATTTTGGCTATTTCAATTATTAGTAGGGATACCTCATCTATTACTATATGAGTTCACCATTTTTAATAAAAACATAGAAAAAATCATAGTTTACTTTGAATTATTTCACTATTTGCTTTGTAATTTTGCCATGTTCAGATTGATTTCATTGTTTTCACTACAACTTCATTATTTTCAATATAACTTCATTGTTTTCACTTTTAAGTTCATTTTCTTGCCAAAAAATGCATAGGAAACAAAGAGGAAAATTCATTATTTTATTTTTAACCTCATTGATGTTTATTTTGACTTCACCATTTTTACTATGAGTTCATTGTTCCTATCAAACATATAAAAAACATAGAAAGTGATAAAAATGATTTTATTGATCTTTAGGGTGACCTTCAGTGATTACGCAATCAACTTCACTAGTCTGAAGGACAACTTCACCAATACATAGGGTGACTTCACCATTCCATAGGGTGACTTCATCATTTCACATGGAAACTTTGATAATTAGCAAAAAATTAAAAAATATGAGAATTTTAGAAGGAAAAAAAGCAAATAAACACCAAAAGGTGGTTTGATTGTTTAATTATAAGACTTAGAAAGGTTAAAAGGAGGTTTTTGAGATGCATGGTCCCATTGAATGTGAAATTATGTAGAAAAAGAAACAAAGAGGGTTAATGCAATGTTAGTAGTATGAAATCCAAAATGAATTCAAGAACTAAAACTCTATGATTGCTCCCTAGGGTGAGCTAGAATCACTAGACAAGGAAATCAATAAGAGAAGGCAAATAAGACATTTACCTTCCTTAAAGACCCCACCTAACAACTATTTTACAAATACTTATGTTCAGTTTATGAAGTAGGAGTCTTTGTCAATGCATTTGTTCATTCCAATGACATCTCCCCTTGTCCACCAATGGATTTGATCAATTAGGATGAATAAATGGTTAAGATTTTAGCATGATTTTGGAAATTTACATTAGCATAATGAATCTTGATAATTGTTCATGGAATCCCATGTATTTATAGTTTTCTTGAAATGATACCAATCATCCATCTCAAGATCAAGATGTGTGTCCAATATTGATTTAAATTTGGAGACCAAATGAAATTAATATTGCAACTAATATTTTGGAAGAAGGGAGTAATTAATAGGCATGGCAAGCACAAATCAAATATTTGTTGTATTTATTAAGCATGGCTTGTATTTTTAACTTTGTGATCGATGATGTCATGATAATGTCACCCTTTTAGATATTTTTTGAATTTCATTTTCCAAAATTAGATATTAACTAATTTGATATGGATTTTTCACTTAAGAATCTAATTAGATTTAATTATTTAAGTGATTCTCATTAGATTTTTTGTAATTATTAGACTATTATTAATTGCCATGCACTATTGATCAAAAATGTCAATTTGTTAGCTCAAAAGTTAATTAAAAATGAATAAAATAATGTGATGATTGTGTATAGGTTAATTCCCTAATTAGGGACATATTGATGCGATTCAAAAAATTTATGTGACATGTGTAGACAGATCAAAACATTTTAGTTATTTTCATCTAATTTGTGTGTTATCACAAGAAGTTGTTTAGACTTACAATTTTGACATGGTAGTGGTCAAAATTGAGTGTCTATAGGGGCATGTTCCATCCTATCTCTCCATCTCCCTCTCTACCTATCTATATATCTATCTCCTCAGATATATGCACTTTCTAGATTTATATTTACCCTAATCTCAATTTTAGTGATTCATAATGATACATCTTTCAAATGAAATTGTCAAAAGGCAAGATGGTTAAATAAATACATAGGTGTACTCCTAAACCTTTGTCTCATCCAATTTCATATTATATGCATTGATTATATATTTTAAAATGCTCTTGTTTTTAGTGCATTCACTAGCAAAGCACTCAATTTGGACTCAAGCATAGATAAGGTGTGTTATACACACATAGGTACACATTCCTTTTACTTTAAACTAGAAATTTAATTAATAAATTAAATTGGGGGAAATGTAGATGATATTTATGAATTATATACCACCTTAGTCTTTTAAACTTGTAAAATATAGACCTTGGTTGTTTCTCTCAATTCTAGACCTTTTCTGCTTTTGCAAGTCTTGCATCTGTTATTTTTCTATCCTCATTGACTATCTCTTAGTGGGTAACAACATAATATTGTGTCCCACTGACCAACCAAAAAAAATTAAAAATAATATTAAAAAATAAATCCTAAAAAATACTTAATAGTTTTTTAAAAAAATAAAAAATGTACATGCACTACATATTTATATATAGTCTAAAAGATATTTTGTGATTAATTTAAATGATCCAAACTCAAGATATTTTGAGAAGAAGATGAAGTATATGTGGCCTCTTCATGAAAAAAGTGGGACACACTATTATGCTTTGACCATAGTATGACTAGTATCATTCTTATGACCCATGCCTTATATCTTACCCATAATGTTGTAGGCCTACTTATCTTCCACCTCTGTAAGTTATAGATCTACAACCATTTTCTAACTACCTAGATATTTATATCTTAATCAAATGCCTACATCGATAAAGGTGTCATATCTCAACACAAGTGTTCAATGCCCTAAATTCATCTAATTGACAAATGAAACATATCCTAAAGATCAAACTGAGTTATTTAATGTGAGATATTCTCCAAGAGGATTTGTATAAATATAAGATCAACCCTCATTCATTTCCAACCTAAAAATACCTAGCAACTAACAAGGAAACTTACCGAAAGCAGTCAATCAAACACTCAAGTGAACAAAAGCTTCCCTATTTTCTCTTAATTTCATATTAGTCATAGGGAAAACATATCTACATGATGTAAGTACTGAAGGATTATCCCAAGATCCATCTTTTCCAAGTTACAAGCTAGGTCATTATTGTACTTACTTTCCACATATTGCATCCTTTTGAATACATAAGCTAACACATTAGGGGAGAAATAAATTAGTAAAAGCCCATATTAAAATTAGTGGTTATGTAGGAAACACTCATTTACAAAGGGTTTTTTGAGGTTAGCTTGACATTGTGAACCAACTAACTCATTTTCCTAAGGTCACTATGAAGATGAAGAGCTAGGGTTTTATCATTTGACAAGGAATAGAAATCCATAACCCATATTTGAGTGCACTAGATTGAAGGCAACATAGAACCTAGAAGCATCCAAGAGGTTACATTTAGTTTAAATAAGTATTCTATAATAGAAACCTATGTCCAATCTAGATAATAGCATGGACACAATCATCCTAGGCTGATCCATGTGTCTAAGGCCACATAGGCACTTAATCTAGAATTTGGTTACTATTCTAGGATATTATTCTAGTCTGATTCCTACATGTTCTAGATCTAGATTTATATTAGGATCAAAACCAACAAAGTATCTAGTTTTCATTATTATTTCAATATCTAGCATAGTTGTGCTTCTTATTTTTAGCATATCTTAGTATAATAAATATAGTATATATTCTATTGATTTTTTTTATAATTAATTGGTTTTCTATAGATCTATTTATCACCCTGGTCCTTATTCATTTCTATATCCTTAACTTTATCTATACCATTAGGATTCGTATCCTTTTTAGGGTTAAACACAAACAAGTATAGAAAACTTAAAACAAAATGTGCCACTATAGCATAAGCGCCCCATCATTAGTGGCTAATGAGACGTATTGAAAGCCTCCTTCCTCCAATTCCTCCAACCTACTTTATGTCATTGCTTACTAGTTAAATTAGAAAATTAAGCTCAATTGCATGTCAATTTTAAAAAATAAACCCTCCTCCCATAATTTTGACGATTTGATAGGATTTTATAAGATGTGGGGTTCACCTAATATTGCATCTATACAAGAGGATTTTAAATTTAACTCTTTTGAAATATAAAAAGACATACTATGATAAACATAATTAATTTGATTTGGTTTTAAAAAATAACATACACTAAGAAATAAAATAGATCTACCTAGCAGACATTTACATTGAATAGACACAACCTTAACATATAGAATAAAAATACATGTGTATTATTTGTCAACTACATGAGAAATTCCACATGGACCATAGAATGAAGGCATAAGCATGAACCAATAAACGTAAAAATGTAAGCCTGCTATTATGAAAGGTAAGAGAATTTGATAATCACATGGACCACTTAGAATATACAACTAGGTACACAATTGTTTTATTCTCAATTCTGGCCAGATTTTGCTCAGTTCTTGGATTTGATACTATATTTCAAGTAAATGATTATCTCTCAACTAATAAAATCTAAATCAACACAAATAGATATAATAGATAAATATGAATGCACTTTCATCTAGATGGAAAGGCTATACATGTAGATTCAACAACAAGATTGAAGCCACACTAATCATAAGATTATTTTGGATAAAAACATGAATCATATTTGACTTGTGCTATGTCTATGTTTCCATGTTATTCTGTCAACTAGAACATCCTCTCTTTTATAGATAAGCAATCTTTTGCTAATATTTTTATATTTTGGTTACTTGATCATTTCAAAGTATAACTTATGTATACATATGGGATGAATAAGATATGTGTTCCAAATTAGAGTCTTCAATGAGTTGAGTGATCAAACAACAATTTCCACACCGATATATGTGATAAAACATGCTCTAACATGTATAATAACTTGATTACACACAAAGATCCAAATGAGCATACAAGCAAAAAAATGAATATGTGGACCTAATAATTCTTATCATAAATCAAGAGAATACACCAAAGGTGATTTGATGCATAGATTTAATACAGTAATATTTATTTGTTCTTAAATAAAACTACAAACTCATTCTAAAAAAAAACTTTCTCATCCATAGGGACAAAGTGCAGTGCAACTACCCCTCACATGTTCTCATAGAACCATAACTACTATGATACCATCGTATAAAAATGAAGGATATTATACATAATTTAATATTATAAACAAAGGTAGATATGAATACATATAGAGAACACACGAAGAATAATAATAATAATAATAATAATAATAATAATAATAATAATAATAATAATAATAATAATAATAATAATAATAATCATCATCATCATCACACACTATTATTTTTTATATCAAATAACTAGGGACAATACAACTATTTATGAATGTCTTTCCTATAAACAATGAGAGTCATATCCCTATAATCACTTAACCACATAACCTCATAACTACTTAGAATCACTCATAGGCTAATAACCTCATGTGATCTATATATAAAATTCACCAAACATAGAACATAATCTCAAATTCCTATAAACTATAACTACTAGTGAATTATTACTCACGTAATTATTCACATTACAATATTCACTCTTTAACAAATCCATGTGAGTGTTATTTTTCCTAGCAGATGAATTATTGAATGTTTCTTCTAAATCATGTTTGTCTAAGGTTGTAATGGTGAAACATCAAGTAGTATAACACACTATCATATAAATTAGTGATAGGTTCGGCCTTAGCATTATCTTTATCCTTAGCAATAGCATTGACCATAGAAAGATCAAAATCACAAGTAGTCATGGCTAATGAATATAAATAAAAAACAAATTTGAATAATCAGATTTAGAATAAAAGTACCATATCTTAGTTATCCTCCAAATATATATATATATATATATATATATATATATATATATATATATATATATAATCCATAAACAAAAATAGGTAAATAGAAACTAGGGTTTTTCCAAACATGTAAGAAAATATTTTGTTCTAAAAAAATAAAAATAAAAACATGAAACCCTAGATGGAAGATATAAGTGTTCAAATAATGGAAGGGGTTAATTATTTTGTTTTACCTTTTAAGAGTTTAATAATTAAAATAAGATAAAGTTATTGCACTGGGGATATATATCATTCAATAATGTAAAATAGTACTTTTAAATTTGTAGTGCCTTAAAATAATTTAAAAATAAATAGAAAAAAATCAAATGGATAATTGAACTTGAAAAGTGATAAAATATGGTGAAATGATCACACCTTTCTATTTTATATATTTTTAGAGTGAATTTGGAATATGTAATTCTATATCTATCTATGTGAAAAATATGGGTGTCTAATTATATAGGATGGGATAAACACATGTGTTAATCATGCCTTGGGTAGGATTTCTAGTCAACTAATTTGACCATCATACCTATCTTATTGTACCAATCATGTTATATGTTGACTTTAATTTTTTTATTCTTATGTGTCTATGTGCCACTATATGGCATGCCTTACATTACCAATGCTTCTATGATCTCATGGGTAGACCTACAAAAAAATGTCTTCTTCCTTATTTTACCTAGCTTGACATCAACTCTTAGCAAAACAAAATTATGGATCAAGCAACTATTTTGGGAGTTATTTATACACATCTTGCATGCCAAAGTTATACCTTAATGTAGTTCTATGCAATTTTAATGGAATGTCAATCAAGGGAAATTTGTAACCTTGTCTTCTTGGATGTAAAGATGTAACTACATGTAGTTTTTTATAAACCTTCTTTTGGTAAAAGAGTGTGATGCAAGATTATGAATCCATCATAAGTGTATTAATAAATATGGTAACTAAAACTAAATTGAAGTATGTATCATAATTTTGGACACTTGATTCCTTTCACTTAGATATATCTCTCTCTCTCAAGCATGGATAATGATTTGAGATGAATTGAAATAAAAAGGATGATTTAAGACATGATATCCACTTGGACCAACTCAGGAAATAGTAAGAAGAGGTATGTGTCAAAATAATATTAGGTTTGAGAATCAATAAACTTTGAGAAATATTAGACACATTTAGAATACTTATGACCAAATGAGGGTTATTGTGGGTTAGAATTCCTATAAATAAAAAAGTATGCATAGGTATGACAATCATGATAAAACATGGGAAGAAACTATGGAAAAGGGTCTTATACCAAAGTTAGGTGTCTACATACATAATTTAAGCATGAGATAAATAAATTTAGACACAATTTATACATGATAAGAAACACATAATTATACACAATGTAAGCATGACAAAAGTGATATTAGACATGGTGTAAACATGAAAAGTAGTGATCATACGTTAGATTCATGAAATAATTATTTTTAATAAGTAATTATATTTAAATATAATGGAAAGGATACAAAGCCTTTGGATAATGAATTTATATAGATCACTATGGATTAAAGGTTTTTTTGTCATGAGAAAGAATACCTACATGATCATTTGAATAAATAAATGGATGTGAAGGACTCATAGAAATAGATCGGGATATACCCATATTGTGAAGAAAATATTGATTTGTATTCTTGCGAGATGTAAATTATACTTGAAATATTTTGATAATAATTCATTTCAAACTTCATAAATTGAACCATAAATGGATTTATTATCTTGGTAATAAATTCAAAGTTATTTTTATTATTAAAAATTTTTGAAAAATTATATTGCTGAAATATATGTCATTCACACCAAAATATATATTACTAATTCTAACACATGATTGATATTTCATATGTCTATACTTGGAATATTTATGTGATTTTTAATTATTGTTATAACCAATTCTTTTCATGAATGTATGAGCATTTGGAATAATGTGTTCTATATTGCTTTGTTCTCTTTTATCAATTCCTTTATTGCTATAGCCTATTTTTTTTTTAACATATTTGAGTATAAATTCATGTTTTTATAAATATGTTTGAATGAATTTATCACTTTTACTATTAAAATTTATAACACAAAAACCATGTATCATTATTTGTTTACCCTTATCTTCACTTTTTATTTACCATGTGTTTGTTGAAGAAACGTGTTATAGAAACTCTATGAATAGTATAATAACATCAATTCAAAATACACTCATTTAATATTTATACTTTCTAGGAATTATTAGATTTAATATTATTTTGGAAAAAATTTCATCAATGTCATAAACTTTATGATCATTATTTTCATCATCTTTTGCAGTGTTCTTACATTCCCCAAATTTAAATGTTGTGGCTTGCTCAATTGGAATAAATTTCTTAGGTATCATTATAGTTGTTTGAATATTATGTATGTGAGGTTATAAATTAATTTTAATCCCAATTATATTTCAAAATCTAAAAGGTTTATCATCCCTTAGACATGTATAAATAATCTCACTATGCACAAATTTAAACATCTATGTAAGGTAGAGGGTACAACACATAAAATTAATCCAAGGAAATATAAGGAAACTATTATAGTTTACATAATTTAATATGGAATGGTTCTCATTAGCATTTTTTTTAGCCCAATATTTAGATTTAATGTTATTTTACTAAGGGTTATTTTTTTATTGACTGTCAAATCCCTTTATTCTCATAGTTGAGCTTGTCAAGGATTCTCTACCAATACCCAATTGCAAGAGAAATATTTCACTAAAATATTTAATCCTAAAAAATTTTGAGTAATAAATATATTTATTCCAATATTATCAAGAATAACTTCAATGCAAGTAACCAATTATTATGCAAAAGATGGGGAAATCCTCGATATCAAAACCTAAAATGCATGCAAGAGTTCTAGAGAGGTTTCTTTCCTATTGAAGGAGGATCCATTGGTTATAAATCCCAAGTATATACTTAAAAATTAATTCAATATAAAATAAGGAGATTCAAATACATTTTAGGAGGATCACCTAAAATAAGAACTCAAGTCAACCTCCAAAGTACAAGTAAAAGATCAGGTGAAAAAGACTCATGGAAAAGCCTCATTCAAAGAGATTATTTTTAATCATGTTCATATGAAAAACATAAGGAATAAAAAAATAAAAAATAATGGCATGCAACATATACAAACACATATCATATACTGTGTAATGTTCCCCTTCCTTCTCTTAGGTAAAGATTTATTATTGATAAATCAGCTACACCCCTCATGATTTTCCCTAATAATGAAGAGACATATGATTTTTCATATATGATTAGTGAAAGAGGGTTAATATATAGGTTTAATATATTTTTGTCTAATATTCCTAATATACATTAGTGGATAAGCCAATAGTGGGCTCATATCATATTAGGAGGTGGAAATATTTCCTTATGCCTAAGTGTTCCTCATTGTGTTGTTTGGGAACCAGTCATAACGAGATGAGATTTTTAAAAAGGGGCCCTAGTTTCATACGGGGTTAGTATTTTGTATAAATAATTTTTTTCTAAACTTTTACCCCTTGATTAAAAACCTCTCTCATGTTCTAGTTTGGGTGAGGCTACCAAATTTGCCTTTACAATTTTTGGACCCTGTTGACCTTGAAACATATCAGAGATGTTATAGTTGTATTTTGTAGACTATAATTTTAAACATATGATAGATTCAAATCAATTTATGCCTAATTTTATGTGTTTTTTTATTTGATCGAAGGGTTCCCTATTTATTTTTTCATAGTTTGGGGTGGTTAAATAAGAACCCAAAAAAGTACACTATGAAAATATTCCTTTTAGATGTAGGCAATGTTTTGAATATCACCACCTTGTTGTTGCATGTCTATGTCTAAAGGCTCCAAGTAAAAATACATTAGATAATAATAATATCTTAGGTGACAATGGTTTCCAAGTACTTTAAAGAAAGAGAGAAAAAAAAGCTTCCTAGTGGAAGGGAGCCACATTAGACCACACATCGACTGAACTGAGTGATCAAAATAATTAATATGAGGAAGGAGTATTATTAGATAATCCCTTGGAAAAAACAAAATAATCACAAAGTTCATATGAAATGGAGATTATTGTGAATAACATAGATGGGAAAACAAAATTTCCCTTGGAAGAAAGACAAAATAAATAAGAAAGAGGAAAAAGGATCATAAAAGCCCTTATTCGAATAAAATTCAATGAACCTCAAATTTAGAAGAGGGACAAGATATGTGGAACAAATCATCCCAAAAATTAAAAAAAAATAAAATATGACATTAATGGTTTAATTCAGTCTTTTACTTATATTCATATTAATTATAAAAAAATTACATGCTTTAACTCTAGAAATGATGCATGCAAGTTCTACCAAAAACTAGGCATGAATGCAAATTCTTGAATTATTATACATAAAATATCAGGAATAAACATATAAAAATCACACTTTTAAAAGCACACTAGGTTATTAAAAATAAAATTTTATAAATTTAGAATAACTTAGGGCTTGTAAATAATAAAATCAAACAAATTGGAAGCTAGTGCTATTAGATATAAAATTATACAATAGAATTAACCTTAGAAATATTAGATAGATTCAAATTTGGAAAACTATGAATAAGACATAATCATGGGATAAGGCACAATAACTAAAATAAAAAATATTCAAATTCGTACAAGATGAAGAAAGATCTAACCCTAAGGTTGAATACAACGTAATGTGAGTTTACCAAAATATAATATGGATACATAGATTATAATTAAATTGTGACACACACACAAACACACACACATAGATATATATAATTTTAAATGGAAAATATAATATATACAAAAATAATAATCAAGCCTAATTATTTAATTTTAAATTTAAAGGTAAGGGAGACACATAAGGTTTATACTTATCTTATTTTCAAGAATGATTTGTTGATAATCATCAGGTTTTGAAAGTGGAAATGCACACTCAACAATGATACATACTAATCCAAAAAAAATTTGATGATTAAAGAAGTTTGTTTTAGCATTCTCTACTTTCTTGAAAATGTCCAAACCATAGAACCATTCTGGAAGAAGTGTAGATGTATCAAAATAAATTTGATGATTAGGTTCAACTCTTCATGATATATAAAGACCTTGCTCAAATTGTTATGCCTTATTTCTAATAACTTAAAAAATATTATTCTTATTATTACCCTTATTATATAGTATTAATTATAAATTTAAGGAAAATAATGTTTTAACTCTTATGTTAAAATAGATAATATTTTGCATACCTTGATATTTTTTACTATGTACCTGGGGATATGATATGTTAAGGTATATGGGTTGATGGATATGACAACATGTGTCACACATCCTCTTAGTTAGTTATATGGTTCTAATATATTAGGATAAATGAGTAACTTGTGGAATTAGTGCATTGGGTAATGGTCGGTCTACGTGGGGATTAGGAGGTTACCCATCCTTTGTTAGTTAATTAGAGCTCTATATAAATGAGGTGAGCATCATTGTAAATAAAGAAATCAAGTAAGTGTTTAGTCTTATATTTGGTAGAAAGATATTGGAGGTTGTCCCCATGAAGAGATATTGTGGAGTTATTCCTTCCTAAAAGAGTATTGTATGGTGTTGCCTACCTTAAGGGTATTGTTTTATTTATGTATATATTGACTATTTGGGTATCTTGGCCCACCTATATCTATTGTGTGGGATTGATATACATTATATTATGTATTATTTAAAATATTATAAGTGTGGATCATAACAAGTGGTATCGAAACATCGATTTGGGTAAATATTGTGGATAAAACCCTAAGTTTAGAGAATCACTAATATCTTGCAATGTGTTACAAATTTTTTAACAATTTTTTTTCTAGTGTTGAATAATATTTCAAGGAATTCAAAATAAAACATTTTAGGTTTTATGATCAGTTTTGAGGGATTTATTGATATTTTAGTGTTTAAAATAAAATTGAAATAACTACCAAAAATTCATGACCTTTTTTAGTGAAATTTCTATTGATTGAGTATCCACATACAAGAGATTTGCAGTCAAAAGTTTGGAATTTTTGGACAAGTTTTGTGGTATTTATTGTGATTTTATGATTTTTCATATATTCACTCTATAAGTCAAAAAATTTAGATTGTTTTTACAAAAAATTCACTAAAGTTGAAATATTATACATGGAAGATATAGGAAAACTTTTGGACTATTTGGATCATTTTCACATGAGTTGTTCAAATTTTAGGGTTTTTTCATTAACCCTATTTTTTATCTCTTCTAAATCATGGGTTAAATGGATTAAAAATAATGGGAACATTTGATGGAGAGTTTTACAAAAATTCAAAATATTTTAGATAAGTATTCTATGGAAAAAAATGGACATGTGGGGAAATAAGAGACTAATTATGATAACCAAGAAGACAATGCAAATGAAGAAGAAGAAAAAGAAAAGGAAGATGAACATAATGTTGAGGAGGAGGGAGATATAAATGATTTAGGATGATATTTTGAGGATCATGATGTGTAAAAAGAAGAATCAAATAATTTTGATGATGGAAATGAGGAAGATCATATAGGTGGTTATGGACAAAAAAGAAACATAACATAATAATTAAGATGAAGAGGCTATAGATGGTGTAGAAGGAGAGGTAGAGGATCTCGAAGTGGAGGAATAAGGATTAGATGATAAGGGTTAAAATAATTTGGTTCCATAGAAATCAAAGTCAATTTTTTAATTTCATGGATGCATTCAAAAGAAGAAGGTCATTGTGTCTATAAACCCTAGTAATAAGTATAACTATCTCAACATGGATGTGGCCCAACATCTATAGGTTCAAGTAAAGAATATCAAAGAGGCTTAAGTAGATGGTAAGAATATTCAATTTTTTTACGATTTCAAACTCACTATGGACAAATATGTTTTGAATTAAAAAATTTATGCTTTGGATATGGATGGTGTGTATTTATTTCTTGGATATCCACAGTTAGAAACTTTAGTAACAATCAATATTAATGTTCAAAATAAATTCATGAAGTTTTGATACAAGAAAAAAGAGTTCAAAGACACCAATAAAAATCAAGGTAGAACATGAGGATGATATTGAAACATGTGATGAAAAGTATGAGGAATATTTATATGATGACATAGATGAAGAAATAATACAAGCAAAAAAAAACACTTCATCTACTCAAGAGACAAAGGAACCACTAAAGGAAAAGATGGAAGATGTAGGAAAAGGTGGATAAGTTCAAAGTATTAGAAAAAATTGAGGTATATAGAGACCCACATCATCATGAAAGGAAATAATCATGAAGACATGTGAGGGAGTGTCATAACAACAATCAATTTGGCTATACAGGAAATCATAGTACCAATCATTATGGTTATACATAGAATCCAAAAAAAATTACTATGGTCAGGTATGGAATCAAAAAAGTGTAGCAACCTATGGAATATGGAATCAGTGGATAAATCATTAGACTATGCATTGAAGAATAAATACTATGGTCATGAATGGAATTAGAGTAGCACAATAGAATATGGTACATGGAATCAAAGGAGGAATAATTATGCATGAACACTAAGGAAGTAAAATTATGATCATGAATGGAATTAGAGTAGCATATTATAATTTAGAAAACAAATTTTGAAATCTATCACCTACCAAGATCACATATAGATGGTTGGATGATCGATCTTGAGACAAGTGTGCAATGATTTAAAACACACTTATTATTTGGTTTCTTCTTATGTTTTAAGGATGAAACATACCAAGGAGGGAATGAATGTTATGTGCCTATAGATATGATATTTTAATGTATATGGGTTGATGGAGATGATGACATGTGGCACACATCCCCCTTAGTTAGTTATATAGGTCCAATATATTAGGATAAATGAGTAACTTGTGGAATTAGTGGATTGAGTAAATATTGGTCTACATTGGGATTATGAGGTTACCCATCCTTTGTTAGTTAATTAGAGGTCTATAGAAAATAGGTAAGTATAATTTTAAAAGAAATGTTCAAATAAGTGTTTAGTCTTCTATTCAATAGAAGGATATTGGAGGTTGTGCCTTCAAAGTGACATTGTGGAGTTATTCTTTCTTAAAGGAGTATTATATGGTGTTGCCCTACTTTAAGGGTATTATTTTATTTTTGCATATATTGACTATGTGGATATCTTGGCCCACTTGTATCTATTGTGTGGTGTTTATATATTTAAAATATTATAAGTATGGATCATAATAAGTGGTATCAAAGCATTGATTTAGGTAAATATTGTGGATGAAGCCCTAAGTTTGGAGAATCACTTATATCTTGCAATATGTTGTGAATTTTTTAATAATTTTTTTAGTGTTGAAGAATATTTCAAGGAAATCGTAGTAAAAAAAATGAGATTTTATGATCAATTCTGAGGTAGTTATTGATATTTCAATGTTTGAAATAAATTTGTCATATTTGCCAAAAGTTTATGAAAATTTTTGGTGAAATTTTTATTGATTGAGTATCCACATATAAGATATCTATAGTCAAAATTTTGGAAATTTTGGACAAGTTTTGTAGTATTTTGTGATTTTATAATTTTTCATAGATGAACTCTATAAGATGAAATTTTTGGATTGTTTTTACAAAAATTTCACTAAATTTGAAATATTATACATGGAAGATATAGTAAAAATTTTGGATTGTTTGGATCAGTTTCACATGAGTTATTGAAATTTTAGATTTTTTTCATTAACCGTATTTTTTTATCTCTTCCAAATCATGGATAAAATGGATTAAAAATAGTGGGAACATTCGATGGAGAGTTTTACAAAAATGTAAACTATTTTGTATGAATATTATGTGGAAAAAAATGGCTTGTGGGGAAAGAAGAGAATAATGATGATAACCAAGAAGAGAGTGCAGATGATGAAGGAGATGAAGAGGATGAACACAATGATGATGAAGATGGAGATATAGATGATGAGGAATAGAATGCAGGTGCTTATGATGAAGAAGAAATAGAGCATAATAATTATGATGAAGAGGATACAGATGGTGTAGAAGGAGAGATAGAGGATCTCAAAGAGGAGGAAGAATGATTGGATGATAAGGGTTCAAATAATTTGGATCCAAAGAAATCAAAGTCAATTTTTTAGTTTCACAAATGCATTTAAAATAAGAAGGTCATTGTGTTCATAAACCCTAGCAATAAGTATAACTTCCTCAACATGGATGTGGCCCAACATCTACAGGTTTAATCAAAGAATATCAAAAAGGCTCAAGTAGATCTTAATTCAAGATTTTTAATATTTAAAGCTCACTATGGACAAATATGTTTTGCATTCATATTATTATGCTTTGGATATGGATGGTGTGTATATGGTTCTTGGATATCCATAGTTAGAAACTTTAGGAACAATCAATATTAATGTTCAGAAGAAGTTCATGAAGTTTTGGTATAGGGAAAAAATTCAAAGATGCAAATAAGAATCAAGATAGAACATGAGGATGAGATTGAAACATGTGATGAAAAGTATGAGGAAAATTTAGATGATGACATAGATAAAGAAATAATACAAGCAGAAAATAACACTTTATCTACTCAAGAGACAAAGGAACCACCAAAGGAAAAGATGGAATAGGTAGAAGAAAAGGTAGATAAGGTCAAATTATCATAAAAAAAGGTATATAGACACCAACATCATTATGATAGAAAATAATCATGAATTAATGTGAGGGAGTGTCATAACAACAATCATTTTAACTGTACCAAAAATCAGAGTACTGATCACTATAGCTATGCACGAAAACTAAAAAATAACTACTATGCTCAAGTATGTAATCACAATAGTGCAATGGTCTATGAAACATGGAATTAGTGGGAAAATCACTATGACTATGCATGGAATAATAACTAATATGTTCATTAATGGAATCGTAGTAGTGCAGTGGAATATGGTACATGTAATCAAAGGAGGAATAATTATACATGAACACAAAGGTAGTAAAATTATGATCATAAATGGAATTAGAGTAGAATATTGGAATTTCAAAACAAGGTTAGAGAGCTATCTCCTACCAAGATCACATACAGATGGTTGGATGATCGAGCTTGAGACAAACTATGTCCAATGATTTGAAACACACATTATTTGGTTTCTTTTTATGTTTTGGGGATGAAACATGTCAAGGAGAGAAGGAATGTTATGTACCTAGGGATGTTTCATATTAATGTATATAGGTTGATGGAGATGCTGACATGTGACACACATTTCCCTTAGTTATATGGGTCCAATATATTAAGATAAATGAGTAACTTTTAGAATTAGTACATTGGGTAATGGTCGGTCTACATTGTGATTAGGAGGTTACCCATCCTTTGTTCGTGAATTAGAGATCTATATAAAGGAGGTGAGTATAATTGTAAAAGAATAAATAAAGTAAGTGTTTAGTCTTATATTCAATGGAAGGATAGTGGATGTTGTCCCCTCGAAGTGACATTGTGGAGTTATTCTTTCCTAAAGGAGTATTGTATGGTATTGCCTACCTTAAGGGTATTATTTTATTTCTATCTATATTGACTATTTGGGCATTTTGACCCACTTATATCTATTTTTTGGTGTTGATATAAATTATATTATGTATTATTTCAAATATTATAAGTGTGGATCATAACAAGTGGTATCAAAGCATCAATTTGGGTAAATATTGTAGATGAAACCCTAAGTTTGGAGAGTCACTTAGATCTTGCAATATGTTGCAAATTTTTTAACAATTTTTTTTCTAGTGTTAA
The DNA here is from genome assembly GCA_037957365.1 of Torreya grandis. Taxonomy (NCBI): domain Eukaryota; kingdom Viridiplantae; phylum Streptophyta; class Pinopsida; order Cupressales; family Taxaceae; genus Torreya; species Torreya grandis. The sequence goes on from JARHVA010000146.1 coordinate 2,162,559, forward strand.
ATAATATTTCAAGGAATTCATATTAAAAAAATGAGGTTTTATGATCAAATTTGTGGGAGCTATTGATATTTTAGTGTTTGAAATAAATTCATCATATCTGCCAGAATTTCATGAAATTTTTAGTAACATTTTTATTGATTATCCACATACAAGAGATCTCTAGTCAAAAGTTTGGAATTTTTGGACACTTTTTGTGGTATTTGTTGAAAATTTATGAGTTTCATAGATTCAATCTACAGGCCAAAAATTTTGTATTGTTTTTTTTTTAAAATCACTCAAGTTGAAATATTATACATGGACGATATACTAAAAAAATTGGATTGTTTGAATCAGTTTCACATGAGTTATTGAAATTTTTTTAGTTTTTCATTATCCTTATTATTATTTTCTCTCTTATAAATCATGGTTAAAATTTATTACAAACAATGGGAACATTTGATAGAGATTTTTACAAAAATGCAAAATATTTTGGATAAGTATTTTGTGGGAAAATTTTGGCATGTGGGGAAAGAAGAGACTAATGATGATAACCAAGAAGAGAGTGTAGATGAATAAGAAGAATAAGAAAATGAGGATGAACATAATGATGATGAGAAGAAAGATACAAATGATTTAAGATGAGAGTTTGAGGATCATGATGTGGAAAAAGAAGAATAAAATAATTTTAATGATGGAAATGAGGAAGAACATGCATGTGCTTATGATGAAGAAGAAACAGAGCATAATAATTATGATGAAAAGGATAAAGATGGTGTAGAAGGAGAGGTAGAGGATCTTGAAGAGGATGAATAAGGATTGGATAATAAGGGTTCAAAGAATTTGTCTCCAAAGAAATCAGTGTCAAATTTTTAGTTTCATGGATGCATTCAAAAAAAGGTCATTGTGTCCATAAATCTTAATAATAAGTATAACTTCCTCAACCTGGATGTGGCCATCTACAATTTCAAGTAAATAATATCAAATCGGCTCAAGTAGATGGTAAGAATATTAAACTTTTGAAGATTTGAAGTTCACTATGGACAAATATATTTTACATTCATATTTTTATGCTTTGGATATGGATGGTGTGTATATAGTTATTGAATATCCATGGTTAGAAACTTTAGGAACAATGAATATTAATGTTCAGAAGAAGTTTTTGAAGTTTTGGTATAGGAAAAAAAGTTCAAAGACACAAATAATAGTCAAGATAGAAATATAAGGATGAGATTGAAACATGTGATGAAAAGTATGAGAAAGATTTAGATGATGACATAAATGAATAAAAAATAAAAGCAAAAAAGAACACTTCATCTACTCAAGAGACAAAGGAACCACCAAAGGAAAGGTGGAAAAGGTAGAAGAAAAGGTGGATAAGGTCAAAGTATTAAAAACATTGAGGTATATAAACACCCACATCATCATAAGAGGAAATACTCATGAATCCATGTGAGGGAGTGTCATAACAACAACCACTTTGGCTATACAAGAAATCAGAGTACCACTCACTATGAGTATGCAGGGAAGCCAAAAAAGAACTATTATGGTAAGGTACAAAATCAGAGTAGTGCAACAGCTTATGAAACATGGAATCAGTGGGAAAATAACTATGACTATGCATTGAAGAATAACTATAATGGCCATGAATGGAATCAGAGTAGCACAACAGAATATGGTACATAGAATCAAAAGAGGAATAATTATGCATGAACACCAAGGCATTACAATTATGACCATGAATGAAATCAGAGTAGCATATTTGAATTTGAAAAAAATGTTGAAGAGTTATCACCTACCAAGATCATATACAGATGGTTGGATGATCGATATTGAGACAAGTGTGCAATGATTTGAAACACACTTCTTATTTGGTTTCTTCTTATGTTTTGAGGACGAAACATGTCAAGGAGGGAAGGAATGTTATAAACCTAGGGATATGATATATTATAGTATATGGGTTGATGGAGATGTCGAAATGTGGCACAATCCCCCTTCGTTATATGGGTCCAATATATTAGGATAAATGAGTAACTTATGGAATTAGTCCATTGAGTAATAGTTGGTCTACATTGGAATTATGAGGTTACCCATCTTTTGTTAGTTAATTAGAGGTCTATATAAAAGAGGTGAGTATCATTGTAAAAGAAGCAATCAAGTAAGTGTTTAGTCTTCTATTCGATAGAAGGATAACATAATTTGTCCCCTCGAAGTGACATTGTGGAGTTATTCTTTCTTAAAAGATTATTGTATGGTGTTGCAAGGGTATTGTTTTATTTATGCATATATTGACTATTTGAGTATTTTAGACAACCTATATCTATTGTGTAGTGTTTATCTACATTATATTATGTATTATTTAAAATATTAAAATTTTGGATCATAACAAGTGGTATCATAGCATTGATTTGGATAAATATTGTGGATGAAACCTTAAGTTTGGAGAATTGCTTATATCTTGCATTATGTTGCAATTATTTTAACATTTTTTTGTAGTGTTGAAGAATATTTCAAGGAAGTCACAATAAAAATATTGAAATTTTATGATTAGTTTTGAGTGAGTTATTGATATTTTAGTGTTTGAAATAAATTTGTCATATTTTCCAAAACTTCATGAAGTTTTTTAGTAAAATTTTTACTTATTGAGTATTCACATACAAGAGATCTAGAGTCAAAAGTTTGGAATTTTTGAACAAGTTATATGGTTATTGTGATTTTATGATTTTTCATAGATTCTTTCTATAGGCCAAAATTTTTGGATTGATTTTACAAAAAAATCACTAAAGTTGAAATATTATACATGGAAGATATAGTAAAAATTTCGGACTGTTTGGATTAGTTTCACTTGAGTTATTGAAATTTTAAGGTTTTTTCATTAACCCTGTTTTTTTATCTTCTAAATCATGATTCAAATTAATTACAAATAGTGGAAACATTTGATGGAGAGTTTTACAAAAATACAAAATAATCTGGATAAATATTCTATGAAAAAAATTGACATGTGGGAAAAGAAGAGACTAATGATGATAGCCAAGAAGAGAGTGCAGATGAAGAAGAAAAAGAAAAAAAAGAGGATGAACATAATGATGATGAGATGATGATGAGGAGGGAGATACAGAGGATCTAGGAGGAGAGTTTGAGGATCATGATGTGGTAAAAGAATAATAAAATAATTTTGATGATGAAAATGAGGAAGAACATGTAGGTGTTTATGACAAAGAAGAAATAGAGAATAATAATTATGATGAAGAGGCTACAGATGGTGTAGAAGGAGAGGTAGAGGATATCGAAGAGGAGGAAGAAGGATTGGATGATAAGGGTTCAAATAATTTGTCTTTAAATAAATGGAAGTCAGTTTTTCAATTTCATGGATGCATTCAAAAGAATAAAGTCATTGTGTCCATAAACCCTAGCAATAAGTATAACTTCTTCAACATAAATGTGGCCCAACATCTACAAGTTCAAGCAAAGAATACCAAAGAGGCTCAAGTCGATGGTAAGAATATTCAATTTTTTGAATATTTGAAGCTCATTATGGACAAATATGTTTTGCATTCATATTTTTATGCTATGGATATGGATGGTGTGTATATGGTTCTTGGATATCCATGGTTAGAAATTTAGGAACAATCAATATTAATATTCAAAATAAGTTCATAAAGTTTTGGTATATGAAAAAAAAGCTCAAAGACACAAATAACAGTCAAGATAGAACATGAGGATGAGATTGAAATATGTGATAAAAATTATGAGGAAGATTCAGATGATGGCATAGATTAATAAATAATACAAGCAAAAAAAACACTTCATCTACTCAAGAGACAAAGGAACTACCAAAGGAAAAGGTGGTAGAGGTAGAAGAAAAGGTGGATAAGGTTAGAGTATCAAAAAAAGTTGAGGTATATAGACACCCTCAGCATCATGAAAGGAAATAATCATGAAACCATTTGAGGGAGTGTCATAACAACAATCACAAAGTTGGCTATACAAGAAATCAGAGTACCAATCACTATGGCTATGCATGGAAGCCAAAAAAGAACTATTATGGTCAGGTATGGAATCATAGTAGTGCAACGACCTATGGAACATGGAATCAATGGGAAAATCACTACAGCTATGCATGAAAGAATAACTACCATGATCATAAATAGAATCCGAGTAGTGTAGCAAAATATGATACATGGAATAAAAGGAGGAATAATTATGCATGAACACTAAGGAAGTACAATTATGTCATAAATGCAATTAGAGTAGCATGTTGGAATTTGAAAACAAGGTTGGAGAGCTATCACCTACCAAGATCACATATGGATGGTTGGATGATCGATCATGAAACAAGTGTGCAATGATTTGAAAAACACTTATTATTTGGTTTCTTCTTATGTTTCAGGGACAAAACATGTCAAAAAGGGAAGGAATGTTATGTACCTAGGAATATGATATATTAATGTATATGGGTTGATGGAGATGCCGATATGTTGCCCACATCCCCTTAGTTAGTTATATGGGTCCAATATATTATGATAAATGAGTAACTTGTAAAATTAGTGTATTGGGTAATAGTCGACCTACATTAAAATTAGGAGGTTACCTATCTTTTTTTAATTAATTAAAGGTTTATATAAAAAATGTGAGTATAATTTTAAATGAAGTAATCAAGTGTTGAGTCTCCAATAAATTATATGCCCTCAATAAGTGAAGTAGCTCTAATAGCATATAAATTAATAAATTCATATAATTATATAAATAACATATATAAATTAAGTTTTACAGATATGATAAAGAAAAAGTTCAATATATTCACTCTCATTTTTATAGATTTAATTTTCAATTAAATATTCATTTTGGCTTATGAAATTGTGATGTTTGTTAAAGTTATTGAGAAGTGCACAACCAAAATATATTATCAGAAATAAAGCAATCCACGCAAAAGCTATTAAATATATTATCTGTAACGGCTTTAATTAGATTAATGTTAAAAATAAAGCAATCCCCACAGTTTGCCTCGTGGATTTTAAGTTTTAATCAGAAATAAAATAATTTTATATTAATTTAAAAGGAAAAATATTTATAAATTATTTAAATTATTTTTTAAATTATAATAAATAAATGGAATAAAATTATATTAATATCAACATAAAATAGATGTTTGCAGATACAAAATAATCACAAAATTAAGTATTAATGGAAAGTAAACTTTTAATGAAAGTAAATTTTAAATGTAAAATAAAGAAGGGGATAATGTGAAAGTAAATTTTGATTAAAGAAAAATTGGAATAATTTGAAGTGAAAAATAAAATTTGAATTGAAAATAGAAAATAGGGTAATTTAAATTGTATATTTTTATAAAAAATTAAATATTTATATAAAAAATTAAATGTAAAAATATATTATCAAAAAAAAATTATGATAATTATTTAGTTAATATTATCTATCAAATATTAATATAAAAAAATTATATATATATATATATATATATATATATATATATATATATATATATATATATATATAAAATAGTTTTTGACAGTTTATTGAAGATCTCATCTTATGTTTGTAATAGTTATATTTTTTTAAAGGGAAATATATATTAAATTATACAGCCATCATATTTGGTTTTTGAATGATATTAAAAACATACAAAAATTTATTCATATCAAAATAAACAAGACTAAAAATATATAAAAACTTGAACTATGAAATGATGTAGATTTAATCAAAATAAATTGATACTAATTTTTACATCAAATTAATCTTATATAAAAAGATACAAGTTAAGGAGAAGGAAGCCACCATCATACCATAACAATAAAATTGGTAAAAATCTTTAATAAAACACATTTATCAAACATCTAAGATACATTATTATTTCTATAAAAAATTATTTAAGAATAGATTTCATTGGTCTAGATCTTTCATTCATATATATATGTTATTTAGATAGCTCTCCAAAAAATAGAAGATACCTCATTAATATATAAGATATAAAGATATTGCATAAGATTAACATTAAAAAGGATAGACATTATTATCTTTATAAGATATTATCTTTAGAAAACTTTTTTTATAAATAAATTAAAAAATGAAAAATTATTTTTAATTTTCTAATAAATATTAAAATTTATTTAATTTTAATAGACAGTAACTATTATTCATTATAGTAGAAAAATATAGTTTACAACCACAAAGTAGAAATAAAGACTTAACACTGTTTTGCAGAAGTTTTAATAGATAGTAGACTAAAATAATAGTGATTACAGATTGTCCTTAATACGCTGACTAGTTTAAGAAGAGTAGGATCAAGCACAACCCATTTATTTTAGATGTTTTTTTTGGATGAACTAATGAAATTATGATTTAAAAAAAAGATATATTTATAATAAATATATAACTTCAAAATGTTTTTTTTAATATATCTTTTCCAACTAAAAATACTTCTTTTTTAAATTTTGTTTAAATTTATAATAAAATTTAATATCCTTAACAATTGTGATCAAATTATTAAAATACATGTTTCTCTACACATTCTTAAACATCTTTATTTAAACAAATTTCTATTACAATTTTTATATTCAAAATGTTATATTAAAAAGTTTAATATATTAAAATATTGTTAAAAATTTTAATATATTAAAATATTAGAAAATTCTCAAAGAAAAGAGTCTTCTTCAAATCTTTTTGACATATCTATAAATGAATGAAGATAAAATATATATTTAAACGAAATCAATAATAATTACCAAACATCCAATATATAAACTATTATAACATTGCAAACATAAGGGAAAATCCTTCTCCATAAGAGGCAACTTTACTAATTTCCCTGGAATCAGCCAATTCTTGACAAATTTCAGAACCCAAGAAATACATCATTTATGGACAATTTTATTAGTTTCAGGGCACTTTTGCCCACAACATTTTACAATATATAGTCCACAGTTACTTACAATGTCAGCTCTGTATCAGCCTCAGTCATGAAATCTACAAAACTATAATCATCATCACAATAATAAGACTGATCATAGAACTCATCTGCACCCATTTCCCACATCTCTAAATCCCCAATCTCTGTATTAATGCCTGAAGCACCATTACCAGAAGCCAAAAAACTCTCACCCAAAACCCCATTTGTGCAAACACCATTACATTGATTAAAACTATTATTATTATTATCAGTAGGTATCCCAAGCTCCTCATCAGAGGCCTCCAACAGATAACCCAACTCATCACAAACATATCCATTGAGACCACCTTCATTTTTTTCATGGCATCTGCATTTTAACTCACATTCCAATGGGCTTGAAAGCCTAGAACTGCTACTACTCATGGAAAAAGCTGAATCACTCTGAACACAACAATTAACACAAGAGTAAGAAGAAAAATTAGAAGAAGATAATGGGTGACCAAGTAAGATTTCTTCCGACAGTCTCTCCATCATAACTGCAACTTCTTCATTTATTTCTTCATGAGCTTCTTCTTCTCTAAGTATTAAATCTAAATACTCCATGGTTTAGCCTAGGGACCTTTGATAGGCTTGATTAATATTTGACACAACCAACATTAAGTGTATATATATATACTATAGATAACATTAGACAAAACTGTGGTGATCTGTGATCTGCTTTCTGCCTCTGGCTACACCACTATTAATATATACATTGTGTATCCATTAGTGATGTATGACAGGCAGACAGATTTGGTCTTGGGTGGAGAGACTTTTATCTTCTTTTGTATAATGAGGTGGAAAGTTCACAAGGTGGTGTTATTATAGACGTTGAGATGTGTGATTTTTTTCCTTTATAGGGGCCATGATTCTGATGCCTGCCTCTTCATGGATTTGTGCCTTCCGTGTTTAGTAATGTAATTGTCTTGTGAAAGTGACTGACAAAGCTTTGGCCTAACAATACCATGAACCTTCCCCACCATTTTTATTAATTGAAGATGACTGTCAATTTTCATTATTGAAATAATATTTATTGAAGAAATTCACATGGTGGGAAAGTATAGTGTCATGTATAATTTAAGTTTTTTTTTAAGATTTGTTTTCATTATATTTTAATAATTATATAGAATAATAAGTTGTATAACTATTAAATTATTTGTATAATTATTAAATTTATAAAGATTTATACTGTAAATTTTTTATAACAAATATTTTAAGTTATCATTTCATTAAAATTCTAAGACTATAATTTATGTTTTATTTTTTATAAATATTTTTTTTGTTATCATTTTATTAAAATTTTAAAATTATAGTTTGATTTTTTTAAGTTATTACATAGAATTATTGAATTATATAGAATGTCGGTATCTCAGTCCATATTTTGATAGATTATAATGATGAGTAAGTATATATCTAAATCAGTGAGTACTTTTGGCTAAGCCGTCACAAATAAGGGGTATCTCAGTCCATATTTTGACAGATTATAATGATGAGTAAGTATATATCTAAATCAGTGAGTACTTTTGGCTAAGCAGTCACAAATAAGGGGTATCTAGACCATCAAAATCATCCAAGACAAGATCCTAATTTTAGCTGCTTGACTCTCTTTCAAATACTTAAAAAATTGTACTATAATAAATAGATATAAACAACCATCATCTTAACTACATAAATTACAATCTTTTAAATATAATTTTAATTTTAAAATAATATTCTATAAAAATAATAAAAATTAACTCTAAATAATAATTAAACTTCATTCTTAAACTATACTGTGTAAAGAGCTTAACCAACCCTTAGTCATATAAAAATAGATGAGTCTCTAGAATATCAAACCATTGATTATTCTGTATGAGTTGGTTTCTCATTTCCAAGAATATTATGGCTGTAAGCTGTATAAAATATCTTAAGGCTGTATAGATAATAAGAAACAAATTGTATGCATAACTTCATGACAATTTAGATATTGTAATGTATATAATTCTCGGTAGTTATGAGGGGCAGAAAAATCACTCTGGGTGTTTAAATTGAAATCTGCGTTTTTTTTGGTTTGTTTATTATTTTTTTAATTTATTTTTAAAATAAGATGAATTATAAAAAATAAATTAAAATTGGATTAGGGTTTGGATAATTAGTATTTTTTAATTAATCTTATAACAATTAAATTTTATATAATAAACCAATAAAATTATTGAGAACTTGATGATAAAATGTATTTTTTATATATAAAAAATATGTTTAACATTAAATATATAATCTATAATTAAATGAAATATAACACTTTATATATTTATAAATAATTATGGAATAAAATTTAGCAATATTTATTTATGTGTAAATTTTTAACAATTAGAGAAGAGGGAAAACATGGATTAGATGAACTCATCCAATGATATTGAGGGGGAAGAAAGCAACTACCAAAATTAGTCCTAACTAATATTATTTCGTTTGAAATAAATTAACTATACATTAATAAACATGTAAAGAGAGTTATAAATCAACACTAAATAAAAACTATAAAACTTTTTAAAGTTATTACAAATACCTCTATTTATATAGAACATCTCACGTTGAAAACTTATTTTAGTGGCGATGCTATGTGACCTATAAATATAATTATGTTAATAACATTTTACAATAATAATAAGGTAGTAGTGGGACATTATAATTAAAAGTGATGGTGAAGTGCTATAATTTATGTACATAAACAATTAATTACAACATGAATTTTGATACCCATTTTACTATCATATAATTATTTTAATTTTAATAAATTTAAAATTAAATTACTTTTAAATTTTTTAAATATATATTTTCAAACATCAACAACTAAACTTCCACTTTCTCAATCCAACCTTTTTTTTAATTCATAAAAATCATGATAAGTTTGAAGCAGCGCATACCCCACCCTTTCCTCCATACCTAAGCCATAACTTTTTCTTTACAAAACTAATAAATTTTAATTGCTTGGACGGTGACTCATGACCATCCCTCACATGACAAACATTTTTTCTAAAGTTTTGTGATGTTCCATCCAACTTTCCAAACAGAGTCCAAAGTCCAATCCTTATGAGATTTAGTCTTTGTGGTATCAAATTTAATCTTTATAATATGATTATATTAATAATCCATGCTTTGTATTCTCTATCATTATCACCTTCTTTCTGCCACCACCCACTCACTCCCATGTTACTAAGATGGCTTATCTCCTCCCACTCATTAGGTGGACTTCACAGGGATTCATTTGACCTAACAAGTTGCAACCACCACCCAATCAAATTCCATTGTCCTCTTTTTGGGGTGATGGAAATGGTCTTTTCCTCTCCCCCACTATCTCCACTCATAATACTTTAATAATGGAAGGCACCAACTGCTTGGCAAAAAATCTTTCAATATGTCCCTTCTGTTCCATGTTTGCTTTCACTTTATAAACAATGCTCCTTGGTCATAATCATTGTACACTTTTGTCATTATTGTTGATTGTTTCATGGATTCTCAAGTCATGTGTGCCCACATTAGATCTCAATCTTTAAAAAAAAAGTATTCTTCTCCTCTTCAAGGGACTTTCTTTATTCTTTAGTACCAAGTAATAGCGCTGCAAGGACAATTTTATAAATATTTCTACCATGCCTTGATAAAGAATAAAGACATATAAATAAATAATAATGCTCTTGCCTTTTACTAGTGTAAGGATAATATGCATGATGCTTGTATTTTACCTAAAAAGCAGATTTTATTTTTGTATGTTAGAAAATTATTGGTGTTACGGAATTTTGCCTCCCATTTTGTCTCATATCATGTATGTTCTTTTAGTGGGTTACAAGGGTAGGGGAGTGGGTTACAAGGGTAGGGGAATAGACATTGAAGTTGAAGATTCCACAAAACTTATACTTTAATTCCTTCTCAATGGACAAAAGTAAACATGATAAGAGTGATTGGAATAAATCTCAAAGTGTACACATGTTAAAATATGCTTGTGCTCTATAATGTCATGTCTAATATAATTCTCATGTGGTGCATCTGTCCTCATTAATATAAAATCTACTTTATTTTAATCATTACACATTATGTAGATCTCTTTGAGATACTCTCCCAATAGATGATGCTCACCTCACAAGTAGTTATTAAATTAAATGGATTACACTTAATTAAACATTTAAAAGAGTAATAATAATATATAATTAATAAATGGAAGAATAATATAGTAAATATAAGAAAATAGAAATGATATATTTTGATATAGACAAAACACACAATTTGAATTATGATATATATCATTCAAAATTTTAGATTTGATTCGAGAAAGTTATCAAGACCATACACTTCACTTTAGATAACTATTTTGAACATAAACTTCCAATCTTCGAAGGTAGTTTTTAAAAAGTCTATTTGTTTGGGTTTGCTTGCTCGATCCTACTCTTCACTTCTCTTCCCTCAATTTTCACATAGCCAATTTTATGTGCCTATAATAGTTAAATATCTAACATATATTGTCAATGAAAATAGATTGTGACTCTACACTAGAGTGTGGGATGCTTGTGTCCACTATGTATCTCTACTAATAGTCAAATTCCACATAGTAAAACAATGAAATTGTTGGGAACCTTAGAATCACATAATATGCCCCTCATGCCATAAGAATGTGTTCAACTCTAGATATCTAATTGATAGCTCTTTAGTGTGCAAATGATTCACAACACTTGTACATTTATAGGTGACTTTGAATTTAAATTTATAAATATTGGCATATGTGTCGAATTCTAATAACTACAAATAGGAAATGCATAGAGGGATGAACATGCCCAAATAGTGAAATGTGAAACAAATAATAGTTTTTCAAAACTATTTAGTATGGTATAGATAGAAGGATGTAGGTACAAAATGATGAGGTGGAGATTTTCACAAGAAGTTGAGAAGGGGATTACAGTTTTCAAAAGTTGGTTGGAGTACCAATATTATCCGATTTAGACCAAATTATTTATATAAACCCAAATATGCAAAACCAACATAAAATGACATAAACTATAGGCCAAGGGGAATTTTTAGGATATTATATTTTACCGCATTTTGAGATGTGTGATTAGCTATGAATTAGGTGTTGTAGCTATGCCTTCCAAAGTAAAACATATAAAGGATGTCATTTATTTCAATATTTTAAATATAAAAATATGAGTCTTAGAACTTACAAAACCATTTCACTTCACATAAATAAATAGCTATGAAAATTAATTGAAAAAGATAACTTCTTCATCCCCAATATACAACAAAAGTTCCATGGATCTGTAATACAGTCGAAGGAGATAACTAGGTAGGGTGGAGTTAAAACCCTATATGGTGTCTAAAAATAACCTTCATAACCTATAGTAACTAAAAATCACCATGTCACTCAACATATAAGAGTTTAAGGTATAACCCTTGGGACATCTAGCAATGAGCCTTCAATCCCATAGTAATTGTGATTATTGCATTAACCGAGACATGAAAATGATCAGTAGAAAATATAGAATATAGTTTCCTCCATAAAGATATTATTAGAGGAAATGAAGCATAGCAAGGATGGTGTTTCAATAAGATGAAAAATTTTACCTTGCAAGACCATGCTATGAACACTATCATTAATATATTGTGTCTCATGTGGGCTCAGTATTTAGTGATGTAGGAGCATCAAGATGACAAAGCCAAATCTATTGAAATGGATGTAAAAGGTCATATGATAATGTGAGGGACCTCATAAGGTCCCCTATGGAGTGATCATATAGCTATATGTCTTAGTTTGTGTGTGTTTGAGTCCCTTCAAATGGCATTTTCCCATCAAAAGGAAGATTTTAAAATTTGAATTCTAATAGTGACTTAGAGGGGATTTTGAATGTCTTGTGTGTAATTTAATTGAAGGTGGATGTTTTTTAGGGACCTTATGAGATCCTATAAGTTTGTGTAGGGTGTCTTAACATACCATGCATGATCAAGATCAATTTAAGCTAAGAAAATGGGTTTTGTAACTACCACCCTATGTGGTTGGCCTTGTAAAAAGAGTTTCTTGTTTGTTTGGCATAATAAGATTTTTATATGTGTGACAGTGGGTTGTGTGGGTGTGTGTGGTGATAGATTAGGGAGGAGGATAAATTTGAGTAGATAAATATAAGAGACTAAAGAAAGAGAAGAGAGACCAAGATCTCAAGAAGAACCCTGTCTACTTTTCAAATTATGCATATGGTTATTGAATGTGAAGAAGATCAATCAATAAAAGAATGCATTGATTTCATAGTGATTCTTGGTAAGTTTTCCTTCTTATGATTATTTTTTTCCTTGAATACTGAATTCATTGTGGTGGATAACCTACAAGTTCAGATTTAAAACTCAGTTTGGACAAATTTGACAAGCCCTATTTTATACAATCATGTTGATAAGGTCTCTTGAGACAGTTTGAAGTGATATGATGAATGTTTATGAGTTATATTGATAGGGAATGATATTTTCATTATTTTTTTCTTGTTTAAGAAAGGTTTTGGTGGTTAAGTTATAGCTTAAGGTCATTCCATACCTGCTAGTCAGAACTTTGTCAACCAACACAGTCAAGAAACAAGACTCAGAATTCTATATAAGTTCATGTTAGAGACTTTTAGGGAGTGATAAAGGACAAATAATTGTTATAAATATCAATATAGGATGATATAAAACCCATACGATCATTATAACATTGAGAAGGGCAAGATTCATCTCCACAGTCTCCCATTTCATCAATACAATCTTGTTCTTTACACATAATTTTGTATATATTATAAGAAGGATCATTTTGAGGGTTGATTAAGGATGAAAAATTGATGGATAAAGTGTATTAAGGTAGGTCAGACCTTGTATAAGTGTAAATAAGTCTTGAAAAATTGAAAAAATCAAATAAGGCATTTATATCTCCTATCAGTCTTGCACAGGCGTGAATAACCTTGACCTAGGGTTTTGAGAGTGAAATTTGTATAGCTCCTCCCATCAGCCAAAATCCATGAAATTTTATAATATATTATATCTTATATTCTTGAACTGGTTCTAGTGCATTTGAGTTAGTTCATAGCCATATAGTACAAAAACCTGAGAGTGGTAGTGTTTTAGGCCTATTGAGACCTATTTGACAAGGAAGGTGAGTGAGTTAATTAAATTCACTTTAGAGTTGGAATTTAAAACTTTAGGGGAAACTATAATAAGATGAAGGGTATCAAAATCTATGTTTATATCATCATGAACCCCTTTGGATTGATTAAACCATCTAAATTTGTACCTAAATAGGATTATTAGAGAAAGAGGCCTAAAGAGAGAAAGTACATAAGATTAGAGAGTTCTTCGTTACAAATCTTGTCATTAGATTGAATGTGTAAGAGATTTCAAATGGATAGGGAGATAACCATAATATTTCTCATGATAATTCAAAAACATTGGATTTTAGTTTTGGGATTTAAGGCCTATGTGTTATCTCAAAGGATGAGTAAGATATAAGCAAGAACCAAGAGTGAAGTGATGGAAGTCAGTATGAGATGATGATGATGATGATGATGATGATGATGATGATGATGATGATGATGATGATGATGATGATGATGATGATGATGATGATGATGATGATGATGATGATGATGATGATGATGATAATATAAAGATAATGTAGAGATAGTTGAAGGTTGTATTGTTTAAGGAGAGAGACTAAAGAAGGATTATCAAAAAAGGAGACTTATGATCTTAGAAGGACAGATTGGTAAAGAGGATTCAAAAGGCAAGCAAGTACCTACAAGAAAGAAGCAAATTAGAGTTCAGATAGCTATTGAAGGCAAATATTAGATTCAGGGAATGGAATAATAATTTGTAGGCATTATGATTTGCACCAAGTGGTATCAGAGAAAGTAAGTTCTTTGGGAAATGAAAGAGTGAATGAAGCAGTCAAGTAGACTGAAAGTGAATGACAATAAGTTGGAAATCTAGACGATAGAGAGGTCAATGCTACATGAAAAATAAGTGTTCAAGAAATTCCTAGAATATCCTAAAAAGATATCAACATATTATCATGACTTAGTTCAAAGTATTATTTGATATAGTTGTGGTAATTAGACTCTGCAAGGAAAAATCAAAAAGGTTATTTGAAACCTATTATCACATAGATTTTGAACCCATCTTGATGTTTGTAGCATGCTATGTTGAAATATAATGATATAATGGGATCACCTCCAAGCTATAGGACCTTGGATAATTGAGGTGAACCTCCAGATAAGGTTGGATTCCTCTCACTAAATTTGGTGAAACTAATAAACTACTATCTCATGTGAAAATTTTGTTTCTTAGTGAACTTGTTTCTAAACTAGGGTTTGACTGTGAGAAAAGAGTTTTAAAAATGAATTTGCGAAAATAGAAATGGTGATTGCACCAAATATTTTTAGTAGATTTTAATGCTTACTTTGAATGAACATAATAGAATAATAAAAATATTGAAATTTAATAGAGCACAAACTCATGCAAATGTGAAACCAAAGGTACTATTGGGTATTTCTCATGTAAGGAACAAGAGTCTTTATTTTTTATCAAACAATCTTTCAAAAAGGAAAAATAATACCAAAAATGAAATTTTGTGACTGAAATCAAAATAAAATCATCCACAATTTGATAAATATCCTTATATACATGAAGATAACACAGACAAGAAAGACAAATCTTCAATCTATTCTCATTCTCTAGGTTATAGCATGTAGATAAATTGTTCAAAATGTAGAATAATTTCTATAGCAACAAAAAGATAAATGGGATATGCCATAATACCCATATTTATATAAAATATTCTCATAGAAGAGATGTAGTTATCAAAAATTCTATGCCTAGTTTAAAAGTAAGCAAAATCTGAAAACTATGCAAGGGAGTGTGATCTTCAGTTGGAATGGCATCCTTGGCAAAGTAAATGGATGGAAAAGGAAACATGCAACTATTGGGTATTCCATAAAACTATTTTAGGCATGAGATAACTTGTTGAATCTTCATGCAATGCCTTTATAATCTTTGCTTAAGCTATCGTATCTTCTCCATGCAATGAGGTGCCAAAACGTGAACTCATACTCAAGATAATAGATAGCTTTTAGATAACTTAGGTTACTTTTAACAAAACCTAACTTGTATTTTTCAATTGGGACTTTTAAAACTTTTTAATTCATCCAATTTTGATAAAACTAGAAATGTAATTTACAACATGAGTTTTTATAGTTAAGCAACTCATACTTGTCAAAAAGGAAAGTGCAATTTACAAGTTTGGTTTTCACAACTTTTCAACCTGTCACAAAGATACTTGGAAATTATAAGTGGCTCTTTCTTAAAAAGAGCTGCCAAAATGATAGTTTCAATTTACAACATGTAACTTTACAATATTTTTTTACAACAAAGAAATATAATATATATAATGTATTTGATTGAAAGAATTAATCTACAACCATAATTTCCAAAGACTCTTTGTCCTTCTTTGCCTGTGTCTTCTCAATATAAGCATCACAAACTTTTGAAGATCTCTAGGATACAATCTTCATCAAGACCAAATGAATATAGGTGGCTTATTTCACATTATGTAATTGTGTCAGAGAGTTCCCTTTGTGCAGCCTTGTATACTTGAGTTTCTTTCCCCATTTGATCTAATGTATTATGATACTTGATAAAATGGTGAATGGAGCTCAAGTTGAATGTTGTGTCCCATGTTGAATCTCCTTTGACCATTCCTTTGAACTTGTCTTGAACTTTTTGTACTAAAAGTATCTAGTCTTGATGATCTATTGTTTGACATGATAATTTATTAAGAAAATCTTCAATGTCAAAGATCAAATATATGACCTTGTCATGTGTAGCCTTAGCTTTATTAATACTCTTTGTGAGTATTCTTATTCTAAAATTATATTCTATGTCTAATTAAGCATGATCTATATCATTTTTCAATGTCTTTTTTGCAATGAGGGTATCAGTTTCAATCGTGTCTATAGCTTGCAACTTTGGGTAGAATAGGTTCAACCTTTCTATCTCTTCCTAATATTTACTTATTTGATCCCTCAATGTTGTCACATCCTTCTTTCAAAGCTTTGTAGTAGTCTATTGCTAATTCAATGACTCTATTTCCCTTTGAAATGAGATCCTTTGCCCAGTCCTTTATAGCCCTTCCCATGCGACCAATCTCTATTACTGCATCAAATGTTTTTCTATCGAAGATCTAAGTAAGAGATTATGTTGGTTGGCTAGTGGGCTCAATGAACTTCGTTAGTGCAGTCATCAATTATGTAACCTTATTCTTTAACTTGTCCTTTATGACCTTGTCATTGTCCATTTTATTGAAAAGAGAGTTAATGCTTGATTGAACATTATGTTTCAATCCCTCACTTATAGGATGACCAAGGTGAACCTTTGATACTTGGTAATCCCCCACCACTAGATCTTCTTTTTTTGTATGGTGGGGGGACTGTAATCTCTACATACTTCTCCCATGCTGAATCATATGATATTCTTGATATGGTTTTGGGATCTATCTATGATCTTTTTGATGCCTTTGTAAGGCCAAAATCAAGTGTTCTTGGGGACACCATCTACTTCTATTTCTTCCCCACTGATTGTACTGTCCCACTCAAAGTGGCATCTTGTTGTCCTGGCATTGCCAACTATGAATTTGTAGCTGAAGTTGTTGCACTGGTGGTTAAGGTGATGAGTGTTATATCCTTCACTTTGTTGTCCCCCAACAATATCACTCATTTTTTAGATAACATTTGAACTATTTTGGTCCTACAAACCAAAATAATCTATGCCCTTCTCGAAATTTGTTCTAAGCATTCATATTCCTCATTTTCCAAGCTTCTCAGAAATCTATAGATTATGCAAGCTTAAATCTACAGACTCTGCAGGCTTGAATCTACGGACTCTGTAGGAAGAAAATCTACAGACTCTGCAGGCCAAGTTCAATGGACTTCACAGGTTGATTTCTACGAACTCTGTAGGAAAGAAGCAAGCTCTCAACACTTAGGTGATTTTAAAGTTGGTTCAATGACAGGGTTCAACCAAAAGAGTTCATTGGCAAGATTCTAAGCAAGGATTGAACCATTGAACCGTTGAACCTTGAACCATCAAGGTTCAACGAGTTCAATTGTTTCAAAGGTTCAACATCAGTAGCAAGAGTTCAACAAGTTCAGTGAAATAATGGTTCAATAGGTTCAAAGGCTTCTACAAGTAGGTTTAATCAAAAGAACAAGTTTCTGAGGCTTGAACCATTGAACCGTTGAACCATTGAAACACTTTGGTTCAAAAGTTCAATGGGTTCAAGGTTCAACGCGTTTGGTTCAATGAGGATCAAAAGGACTTAGCCAAATCAAAGAGAATGAACCGATTAAACTAATGAACCATTGAACCACTTTGGTTCAAAGGTTCAATAGGTTCAATGAGGCTTGTTTCAAAGAATCTTGGTTCAAGCGGTCAAAGGGAATGAATCATTGAACTGTTGAACCAAAGTTGGTTCAATCGGTTGGTTCAATCGGTAGGTTCAAGGGGTTGCCCCAAAGCCAAAGAATTAGATACCCTTGCAAAGGGTGGTGAACCAAGACCTAGAACCCTTGTGGAGGGTAGTGAGCAATAACTTGATAGAACTCAGCGGATGCTACCACGTGTCACAATTTGAAAGTCACATAAAATTGACTAAGGCAAATTTTGAAGGGTAGATACCCTTACGGAGGGTAGGAAGGAGGCACATGGACCAATTGAAAAGACTGAAAGACAAAGGGATTTCCTTCAGGAAAAATACTAAGGCAAGAAATGAATTCTTTCAGACTTTTGTCCAAAGGAATTCCTTCAGACAAAAAGTCTGAATAAATTCAGAGAAGCTACAGGAGAAAAGCCTGAAAGAATTTTTGAAGGCCAAAAACAAAGCAACTGGAACAATTCTTGCAAACTTTTTATCTGTGAGAAAATGTCCATAGAAAAAGTTTACGGGAAAGCTCTAAAGGACTCCGAAGATAAAAGGCCGCCGAAGGACCCCGAAGGGTAGGTGCCCTTACGGGGGACTCTCGACTGCCAAATTAAAGGACACTTCCCCAAAGCTGAAGGGTCATCTTCCCTTCGGGGGGATGAAAAATGAGAAAGCTAAATAAATCCCAAGGGGCAACGTGCCCAAAGACGTCAAAGTCAAGAACAATGAACTAGTCATTGGAAATTCAAACATAGTGATGGGTGTGCGAATGTCAATTTCAAGGTTCATAAAATAGCCGTTGATTTTGAAAAGCCTTAAAGAAGAGCCAAATAACTTAGCAACCCATTGGAAAAAAGAAGCGCGAAGGCCATCCGAAGACCACCCAAAGGGCAGATACCCTTGCAGGGAGCTCTTCCCGACCCAAAGTGGACCATTTCTCAAGGCCCCGAAGGGCATGTCTCCTCTAGGAAAGATCAAATGACAAAGCTAAAGGAATTACCGAGGAAAGTGATGTGCCCATAGACGTCAAAGTTGTGACAATGAAATATTCATTGATCCTTGTAGGTTTAAATCTATGAACCTGAATGCATTCAAAGGCTTTAAGGCCAAGATCAGTAGGAAGTGACTAAGGAACAGATGCATCAAATTGAATCAAGGACCTGATTCAATTAACCAGAAAAGGAGGAACGATGAGGAAGGATCAAAAACATTTGTGCATCGGATATGTTTATAGAAGTAGATCGTTAGGTGGACATTGAAAGATGCAAACTTTCAATAGCATGACCTGTTTCTCTGCATTGAGAAAAGCAAATGGGTAAATGCCCCTAAATTCCAGCATGTCTTCTTAACAAATTTCAATGCAACATGATGTGTTACTATTCTCGAGTCCTTCTTGAAGAGGCTATATAAGGGACTCTCTTTTATTGTAAATGTATCTCTCTCTAACAATCAGAAATGAAACTCTGCCCAAATTGAAAGGCATTACTGAGACTTTGAGCTCAGATTGTTGATCACATTTTGTTATTGGAATAAGAAAGCAAGTGACTTTTTAGACTTTGTGATGTGATATCTTTGTTGTTGGGGAAAATATTCTTATGTCTTTTTCCTTAATATATTTTCTATTCCTTGAATTCAACAAGCAAAATTAGTGAAAGTAGTCAGGAAGGTGTCCTAAAGTCAACTGTGGAGAGACTTTGTGCCCCCATAATTGCCTTTAGTGTGTTTTCTTTTTGTTTCTATGTAAAGGACCTTGGGACAACTTTGTGCCCTCATTGTCCTTCGTATCTCACTCTTGGGCAACTCAGGTGGAGACTTTGTGGTACATCTCAAATTGCTGGTTACTACGTCCTTGGTTACATTTTGCAATTACTACCAGGAGTATTCTTGTGGTTTACTGAATAGTACTTCTAAAAGAAGAGGAGTGCTTTATGTCATTTCCCTTGAGATTTTTACTTTGATTTGTGTTGGTTGAATGTTGAGTTGTGGAGCTAAAAGCTTCACCAATGAGCAAGTGCAGAAGTTGTTGGTGTTACACAGTCGTCGGCATCAGTCAGGAGCGACCGACGTCGATCAAGGGTCAACTAGGAGCTGTCGGCGTCGTAGTAGATCAGCCGACATCGGTCATAGGCAGACAGGCAGGGACCGACGTCAGTCACCTGTGCGTCCAGAATCTATTTCTATGGATGAAACAGATTATTTGCATGATTAGTTTAATTGTTGGTATTGAGTCCACGTTTCTATTTTTGGCAGGATTGATTTAAGCCTTTGATTAGGAGATATATCTAACGGTGGAGAATGCATAGCTCATGTATCCTAGTATTATATATAGGATTAGTTTTTCATAGCTTATTGTAGAAGACATTTTGTAAATGTGAATCAATCTGGGTATTGGAGTTGGTTGAGAGAACTCTTGCAGGAAAGAGATCTGTACATCTGAGAGGTGTGGAAGAAAGAGAGATTTATTCAATTGTATTTCCTTATGAGAAGAGTTTAATACAAGTTTTTGGGTTGTTTCTTATACCTATTGTTCTTTTCTATTATCTGATTCTAGTTACTTATTCTTTCTGGTTTAATTCCATGTTTAGTTACACAAGAGTAATCAATTCTACTGTATAGATAATAACATTGAATATTTTATCGATTAGCGTACTGATAAACAAAATAGGTCTAATCAGCCAAAGTAGGAAGACTGGCCATCTTAATGTGTAGTTTTTACCACATCAAAAGGAGATTGATCTCTCCTCTCATCAAGGGGAGGTTCCCTATAGATATGCTAGATATATATAAACATAAAATAATACTTAGGGGTAGGACAAACCATCCATCTCTCTTTCTTCAGAGATGATGTGTGTAGATCAAAGGAAAAACTCAAGGGAAATGACAGACAACACTCCTCTTCTTTCAGAAGTACTATTCAACAAACCACAAGAATACTCCTGGTAGTAAATGCAAACTGTAACCAAGGACATAGTAACCAGCAAATCGAGATGCAACACAAAGTCTCCACCTGAATTGCTCAAGAGTAAGATACAAAGGACAATGAGGGCACAAAGTCGTCCCAAAGTCCTTTACACAAAAATGAAAAGAAAACACACTGAAAGGCAATTATGGGGGCATAAAATCTCTCCAGAATTAGCTCTTCAGGACACCTTCCTGACTGCTGTCACTAATTTTGCTTGTTGAATTAAAGGAATAGAGAATATATCAAGGAAAAAGACATAAGAATAGTTTCTTCAACAACAAAGATATTACAGCACAAAGTCTAAAAAATCACTTGCTTTCTTATTTCAATAACAAAATATGATCAAAAAACTGAGCTCAAAGTCTCAGAAGTGTCTTTCAATTTGGGCAAAGTTTCGTTCTAATTGTCAAAAAAGAGATATTTTACAATAATAAGAGAGTCCCTTATATACCCATTTCAAGGACTCAAGAATAGTAACACATCATGTTGCCTTGAAATCTGTTAAGAAGACAGGTTGGAACTTAGGGGCTTCTACCCATTTGATTTTCTCAATGTAGAGAAATACGCCACGCTATTGAAAGTTCACATCTTTCAATGTCCACCTAGTAATTTGATCCTTCCTTCATCATTCCTTTTTTTTGGTTAATTAAATCGGGTCCTGGATTCAATTTGCTATTATGTTCCTTCCTTGCTTTTTGTTGGCCTTGGCCTTAAAGCCTATGAATGCATTTGGGTCTGTAGATTCAAAGGATCAATGACTATTTCATGAGCTTTAAAATTGATGTTCACACGCCTGTCACTACGTTTTCAACAGCCAGTTTGTTATCTTGAATTTGACATCTTCAGGTGCGTCACCCCTTGGTCCTTCTTCAGCTTTTCTATTTCATGTCTTCCCGAAGGGAAGGTGACCCTTCAGCTTTAGGGAAGTATCCTTCAATTTGGCAGCCAAGAGTCCCCCACAAGGGCACCTGCCCTTCGGGGTCCTTCGGCGGCCTTTTCCTTAGAGTCTCTCACAGCTTTTTCTTTAGCGAACTATTTCTCAGGATTTCCTACAGACAATTCCCATGGGTATTTTCCCTGAGCTTTCTCTGCAGGCAAATTCCCACAGATAAAAAGTCTAGGGACAAATTCCTGCAGACAAAAAGTTTGCAAAAATTTCCCACGAACAGAAAGTATGTGGAAATTGTTCTATTTGCCTTGGTCATTGCTTCTTTGAAAATTTCTTTGGGCTTTCTGCCCGCAGCCTATTTCTTAAATTCTTTCAGACTTTTTATCCGAAGGAATTCCTTCAGACAAAATTTTTGAAGGAATTACTTCTTTCCTTAGTCTTTTTTGAATTCCTTAAATAAAAATCTGAAAGAATTACCTTTGCGACCTTCTTTGAAAATGAACTTTCCAAAGGGTACTTTTGTCAATCAAGTGCCTTCCGTAAGGACACTTGTCCTTTGGGAGGCTCTTTGAACTTTTGCATTTGAATTTCTCCTTTGAACCGTCTGAGTGAACTGCTTGGTTGAACCAAGCTGTTGAACTATTTGATTGAACCAAACGTTGAACCAAGTCAATGAACCGCTCCATTGAACCAAGTCAATGCACCACTCCATTGAACTACTTCGTTGAACCAAGGCAATGAACCAACTAGCAATGAATTAAATTTAATGAACCGCTTGGTTGAACCAATCCGTTGAACCAAGATTTGAACCAAAATGGTTCAAACTGATGGTTCAATTGAATGAACCCGCCTTTGAACCAAAAGACGTTGAACCAATCTATTGAACCAAGCTTTGGTTCAAAGGTTCAAACAAAGCCTTGAACTGACTGATGAACCATTTGATAGAACCAAAGGATGAACCAAAGCATTAAAACAAAGCAGATGAACCAAATGAGTGAAACAAAGTGTTGAACCGCTTGATTGAACCTGCCTTTGAACCATTTGATGTTGAACCAAGTCGATGAACCAAATGCATTGAACCTACTGTTGATGCTTGTCGATGGATATTTTTGTTTGAACCAAGGCATTGAACCAATCCCAAAAATTACCAAGTGTTAGAAATTGATTCTTTTGATTGAACCCACCTACAGAAGCCTTTAAACCTGTAAAAATGAACCAGCCTATAGAGTCCGTAGAAACCAAGTCTATAGTTTTCTCTAACCTTGAAAGAGTCTATAGAAATAAACCTATGAAGCCCATTGAACTTGGCCTATAGATTCCATAGATTTCTCTTCCCGCTAAGTCTATAGATTCAAGCCTGTAGAGTCTAGAGATTTAAGCTTGCAAAGTCCGTAGATTCTAGCCTGCAGAGTCTGTAGATTTCTGAGAAGCTTGAAAAATGAGGAATTTGAATGCCCAGGACAAATTTTGAAAAGGGAAGAGACAATTTTGGTCTGTATGACCAAAATAGTTCAAATGTTGTCCCAAAAATGAGTGATATTTTTGGGGGACAACAGTTGGCTCCAGTTGGAAAACTTCTATCAATTGCAAAAAGAATTGAAGGGAGTAGAATCTAGAATCTCTAGTGTCTTCATGTGTACTATTGGGCTACGGAGTCATGCTACCCAAAAATTAAAGGCATCAAAAAGGAAACAAATAAAACAAAATAGAATTAAAAATTGTACAAATATACATATATATAGATGTAATGATCTGACACTTCAAGAGTTGAAGTGTTTCAGATGCTACCCATTGTGGGGCAGAGAAAAGAGTGTGCCATCTTGATATTTCAATAGAAAGATATTTTCACCAATGTGTTGATGAATTATAAATGGGCCTCTCTAAAGGGAGTCAAACTTTCCATGCATCCCCTTTGGTTCTCTCCTTTTGTCCCACAGTAGGACTTGATCCCAAATCTAGAAATCATGATTTTTGGCCTTCTGGTCAAAGAGTTTCTTTACCAGACTTTGATGAGTAGTAATTCTATCCACCACCATGGTTCTATGTTCTTCTAGCTTAGTCAAGCACATGATTATTTTATCAAGAGAGCTTTCATATGTCTGATCTTCAATTGTCTTTGCCAATTTCAAGGCTGGCAATTCTAAGGTGATTGGTATCTCAACATTGATACCATAAAGAATTTGAAAAGGAGACACCAATTTTTGGTGTGATTTTGTCTACCCATAGAGCATCAACCAATGTTTTGTGCCATATTCTTTGATTGTCATCTGTTAGCTTCTTGATGATAGTTACCAGGTTTTTATTGTTGGATTCAGCTTGTCCATTCCCTTGTGGAAAATAATCAGAAGAGTGAGAGAGTATAATTCTATAATGGAAATAGAATTGTGTAATCTCTTGAGAGGTGAAACAAGTTGCATTGTCAGTAACAATTTTGATTGGAACTCCAAACCTAGAAATGATATTCTCTTTGAGGAAGTTGCATACAACTTCTGAAGTAGCATGCTTAGTTGGGATTACTTCTACCCACTTGGTGAAATAGTCAATTTTTGTAAGGACATAATCATGTCCAACACTTGAAGATGGGTTTATTGTCTCAATAAAATCAATCCCCCATTGCTGGAAAGGTTCTTCTATGATCACTGGCTTGAGAGGCATAGCAGCTAACTTGGGTCTTCCAACAAATTTTTGACAGAGCTCACATTTCCTCACCCACTTATGTGCATCTTAGAAAAGAATTGGCCAGTAATACCTGGCTCGCAAAATATTGTGAGCAGTCATAAGAGCAGAAAAATGTCCTTCATAGGCTAGATTGTGGAAAGATTTCAAAAGTTGGCTTTGTTGCTCTTTGTCTACATAGTGAAGGAATACTCCATCTATGCTTCTCTTATACAAGCCATTGTCCCAAAGGACAAAATTGGCAGCTTTCAACTTGATAGTCCTCCTTTCTTTGTAAGACAAATGAGCAAGACATTCACCATAAGTAAGGAAATAAGTGATACCTGAATACCACTCATTAATAGTGGAAACAAAAAGGACTGTTGGAGTATCTTCCACTTCAGCTTCTTCACACTGTGTGTCTTCTATTTTATTGTTAGTAATTAATTGGCATAAGATATTACCCCTGACCAGCTTTGTCAGTTTGATATCTAGATCAAACTCTTAGATCTTTGCAATCCAATTACCTCTTTTCATGCCAAACTCCTACTGAGTTAATAAAGACTTGACTATAGTGTCAGGAACTAAGGCAGTAGTGTGTGAATTCAGAATATAGAAGCAAAAATATTTGACTGCTTTCACCAATGCATAAGCATGACTCTCTACATTTGAATACTTCATCTCATAGGTTTTGAGAGGGAAACTCATGAAAGAGATAGGATATTCCATACCTTCCTTGTCCTATTGAACAAAAATTGATGACAGAGTATGTTCAGATGCATAACTGTATATGATGAAATCTTTGTTGTAATCTAGACAAACCAATGTAGGGGTGTGAGCAATGGCAGTCTTGATATCCTAAAATACTGACTTGCCTTCTTTAGTCTAGCTGAAGATGGTCTTCCCTTTCATCATGTTCGCAATGTGTCTAGTCTTCTCAGCAAATTTAGGGATGAATCTCCTTAAAAAATTCACCTTTCCAAAGAAAGAATGAATAACATTTTTCTTGTAGGCAAATTAAGCTCTTGAATAGAATTAACTCTGTCTAAGTCAATCTTTATGCCTTCTTTTGACACAATGTGTCCAAGGAGTTTCCCCTCTATTACTCCAAAAATAGACTTCTTAGGATTCAAGGAAATACCATTTTGGTGGCATCATTCTAGCACTTGTTGTAAGTGGCATACATGATCATATCGATGCTTTGAAAAGACAGTCAAGTCATCAAGGTATACCACTATGAATTTACCTATCTCATCTTTGAAAGCCAGATCCATTGCTCTCTGAAAGGTAGCACCAACATTTATTAAGCCAAAAGCCATTCTTCTATATGCAAATGTACCCCAAGGTGTGGTGAATGCAGTCTTGTGTTGGTTTACTTCACCAACTTCAACTTGATTATAACCTGAGAAGCCATCCAGCATTGATAACATCTCTGAACCTGTCACTGTTTGAAGCACTTGATCCATAATTGGCAAAAGATAATTATCTTTTAAAGATGCTTGATTCAGATTCCTAAAATCCACACAAATGCAAATTTTGCTATTCTTCTTCCTTATAGGCACTATGTTGCCAATCCATGTAGAATGATGGATTGGGAAGATGATTCTAGCATTTAACATTTTTTGTATCTTAGATAGAATAGTACTTGATATTTTTGGATTGTACTACTTGGATTTTTGCTTGTATGGCATTGAGTCAGCCTTGAGAGGAATGTCATGGTGGATTTTATCTGGTCTGAGAGACTTCAAGTCTTCATAAGAATATGCTAAGACATCCATGTATTGACAGAGTAAAGAGGTAAACTTGAATCTTTCTTCAGGGGTGTAGCATTTACCAATGTTAGCCATCTTGGGATTTTCTTTAGTGGTCAGATTCACTTGATCGAATCCCTAAGAGAAACTTGAATCTATTTGTTGTTGTTGTTTGATGAATCTATCATGCTTATCAAATAGCTTCTCAAGAGAAACCAGACCTTTGGAAATTTTGTTTCCTTTTAACTGTAAGAATTCTTCATTAATATATGAACTGGATTCAGAGACTGATTCATACTTCTGAGGTTCACTGCCTTCAAAACCTAATTGTTCAAAATTGTCTTTGCATTCTAAGAAGGCAATGATTTGATGGTCATCATTGAATACTTGCCAATGATTAGCATTGTCAGGAACACTTAGTCTACAGATGAGCTCAATAGTATACCTGTCTTCTTTGAAATTTGAATGAAGAACTAAGAGACTTCCTAAAATAGCAAGTGCATCAACTCTATCATTAGACTCTCTGGGTATACCAGAAATGTTGAAAGCATCAAAGCTTTCAATTTGGTCCCAAACTAGGTTGTGGTAGTGGCGTAATATTTCATTCTTGGTTTGGTAAAGATTTCTTACTTGACAAACCACTAATTCAGTATCGCCTTTGGCATGAAGAAACTTGATGCTTTTTTCTTGAGCAGCCTTCATTCCAAGTAGCAAAGATGCATATTCATTTGTATTGTTAGTGTTGCTAAGTTGTAGTTTGTAAGATGAAGGAAACATATCTCCTTAAGGAGATATCAACACAATCCCAGCTCCTGAACCGGTAGAGGAATAGCTACCATCAAATTCCAAAGTCCATATCTCATCTGATACTGGTTTTTCTTTAGACTTTCCTTCATCAGAGATGAAGGGTCCTTCTTCATCTATATTACAGCCTACTAGTTCTTCTGCTGTTCTAGTTGAACTAATTTCTGAGTTAACCTTTTCAAAAATTATATCAAGTGTTTTATGTACTTCATCTATGGATAGAAAATAGTTACCCATACCTACAGATTCAAAAAGGATTTGAGCTTTAGGGGCTGATGTCTAGGTGACCACATATTTTGCCTCTTTTTTTGGGAGCAACCTCTTCATTACGCCTTGCACAGGGATCCTTGCCTCAGATAGATCCATGCTTAGTTCTCCTCCCATGTCCTTACAAAAATTTCATCTAAGCAAAATGCCATAGGATGCTGGGACGTCAGCCACCAAGACAGTCATCTTGATTCTCTTGTCTGGAAAGGCTGCAAATGCAAATTGGGCATCTTTGATTTGCCCCAACAATGGTACTTGCTTGTTCTCCATGGAGAAACATCTCCCAAATGTCTTGGTCAGTGTGAGACCAAGAGACTCAGCTACTTGAGCAAGCATGACATTGTCAGATGCACTTAAATCTATAATACAATTACTCAGCTTGTGGCCATTAATTAACAAAGAAACATAGAAAGGTTCTATTTTTTCAGGAGCAGTTGGGGGAGTAATGACCATATTATTCAGAATAGGTGTGTTCTTTAGAGAATCAAGAATTACCTTTTTAGTTTTTTGTCCTATAGGGACGGTTTGGTTCTTAACATATTGGACCAACTTATTCAATTGATCAGGATTGGACTGCAAATATTCAAATTCAGACATTTGTATTTTTGTCTTTTTGACATGATCGATTATGTCAAATGGCTAAATTGAGCTAGGTACAGAGAAAGATACTTCAACCTTCTAAATTTTAGGAGGGATGGGAGGTGGACTGGTTTGCAAATTTAAAGTAGAAGGGGAAGGCACAATTGATGTACTTGTCTTTTGGGTGATCACTGGATCTTTTGACTGGAAAGGCAGAGTGGTTCCACGCTTAGCAATCATGACTGTTGGCTGAGGTTGTTCTTTTGTCTTTCCTTTATTAGCTTGCTAGACTAATTGGTTCTTAGACTTGGTAAACACTGTATATGATCCATCAAAAGCTTCTCCTTTGCTTTTGGGTTCATTCTGGTAGTTCAAGAAACTAATGTGGGAGTCGCCAGATGATTCTTCTTGATTGTCTTCAAGGAGATCAATGTCATTTTCTTGATTCAATTTAGGCTAAAAAGAGAACTCTGATTCTGCTTCAAGATATCCCATTGCTGAATTGGTTGGAGGAGCTTTCAGGGCAAATTTACCTTATGGGGGAGGACAGCGATTCTATTGCCCTTGATTCCTGGCAGCATTACCCTGATATGACTGATTTGGGAATGTCCTTATGTATGGAGCAGAAGACATTCCTTGAGCCATTTGCTTTTTGAGAGCAAGCAACTCATTTGCCAATTTCTACACCATTGGATCTGTGGTGCTTATAGATGAATATTCAAAAGATGATGAAGCTCTATTTCTATTTGGATCTCTTCTTATCTTCCCTGCTAAGATGAGATCATCTCTACCTCAGTGGCCAAATGTTGAGCTGCAACAAGATCTATTTGACCAGTACGTCTCAAGATAAAACTTACTTTAGGCAACTGAGAATTAATGAAGAAACATTTGAGATTCTTAGTTGTAGTTCAAGCAATTACAAGAATTGTATTTCTCAATTTGTCAAATTTGGCTATGAAGTCTCTCATAGGTTCATAAGGCTCTTTCTTCATTTGTGTAAGTTGAGTCAGAAGTGCATGTGCATCTTTTGCAGGTTTGAATTTGGCTTCAAACTTATCTTTGAGATTATTCCAATCAGTCACTGACCGAGCCTGTAGATGATAAAACCAATTTGCAGCAATACCTTGTAGTTTCTCCATAAAAAGTCTGATGGCTACATCTTCAAATTCTACTCTGATTACTCCACAAGCTATGCTGAAGGCTGCAATGTGTTCATCAAGATGAACTTTCCCATCACCATAAAATTTGGGGAAATTCTTCCTTGAACTATGTGGAAGCTCATGTAGAGGTGGCATAAGATTGAGAGGACCAAAAGCATTACCCTAGGGGCCTTGAACTATCATTGTAGGATTATGAAAAGGAGGGATAACAAATCTCAGAGGGGTAATTATTGGCAAAGCTTTATTAGCAACAGAAGTAGATACTTCCTCTAGCAATGGAGATCTGACTTTAGTAGGAGGAAAGCTCTTGGTTTGTTGGAGATGAGATGGTGAAGGAAATAGATCAAAATCACTTTGATGTACCAACTCGAATATAGGGTCAATGATACCTTTAGCCCTTTGGCTTTGTGTATACCTTGAATATGTCAGATTGTGAAAAAAAAATGGAAAAGAATTGACCTTGCTTCAGTTAAAGCTTGAGGCTTTAAATTGTGCATTCTTTCCCAGTTAGTGTGGAGGTGAATGGATAGATTATAAATGGATAATGGGTATATCCCCAGCAGAGTCACCAAAAATTTTTGGTTGAATATTTTGTCGATTAGCGTATTGATAAACAAAATAGGTTTGATCAGCCAAAGTAGGAAGACTGGTCATCCTAATGTGCAGTTTTTACCACATCAAAAGGAGATTGATCTCTCCTCTCATCAAGGGGAGGTTCCCTATAGATATGCTAGATATATATAAATAGAAAATAATACTCAGGGGTAGGACAAACCATCTATCTCTCTTTCTTCAGAGATGATGTGTGCAGATCAAAGGAAAAACTCAAGGGAAATGATAGACAACACTCCTCTTCATTTAGCAGTACTATTCATAAAACCACAAGAATACTCTTGGTAGTAAATACAAAGTGTAACCAAGGACATAGTAACTAGCAAATCGAGATGCAACACAAAGTCTCCACTTGAATTGCTCAAGAGTAAGATATGAAGGACAATGAGGGCACAAAGTCATCCCAAGGTCCTTTACACAGAAATGAAAAGAAAACACACTGAAAGGCAATTATGGGGGCATAAAGTCTCTCCATAGTTGGTTCTTCAGGACACCTTCCTGACTACTGTCACTAATTTTGTTTGTTGAAATAAAGGAATAGAGAATATATCAAGGAAAAAGACATAAGAACAATTTCTTCAACAATAAAGATATTACAGCACAAAGTCTAAAAAACCACTTTCTTTCTTATTCCAATAACAAAATATGATCAACAAACTGAGCTCAAATTCTCAGAAGTGTCTTTCAATTTAGGCAGAGTTTCGTTCTGATTGTCAAAAAAGAGATATTTTACAATAACAAGAGAGTCCCTTATATAGCCATTTCAAGAAGCACTTGGGAATAGTAACACATCATGTTGCATTGAAATATGTTAAGAAGCCAAGCTGAAACTTAGAGGCTTCTACCCATTTGCTTTTCGCAATGCAGAGAAATAAGTCACACTATTGAAAGTTTGCATCTTTCAATGTCCACCTAGTGATCTGATCCTTCCTTCATCATTCCTTCTTTTTTAGTTAATTGAATCGGGTCCTAGATTTAATTTGTTATTTTGTTCCTTCCTTGCTTTCTATTGGCCTTGGCCTTAAATCCTGTGAATGCATTCGGGTCTGTAGATTCAAAGGATCAACGACTATTTCATGAGCTTTAAAATTGACGTTCACACGCTCGTCACTACGTTTTCAATGGCTAATTCACTGTCTTGAATTTGATGTCTTCAGGCGCATCACCCCTTGGTCCTTCTTTGGATTTTTTGTTTCATGTCTTCCTAAAGGGAAGGTGAGCCTTTGGCTTCAGGGAAGTATCCTTCAATTTGGTAGCTGAGAGTCCCCCACAAGGGCACCTGCCCTTTGGGGTCCTTCGTCGGCCTTTTCCTTAGAGTCTCTCGCGGCTTTTTCTTTAGTGGAATATTTCTTAGGCTTTCCTATGGATAATTCTCATGGGTATTTTCCCTAGGCTTTCTCCATGGGAAAATTCCCATGGATTAAAAGTCTAGGGACAAATTCTTACAGATAAAAAGTCTGCAAAAATTGTTTTGTTTGCCTTGGTCATTGCTTCTTTGAAAATTTCTTTGGGCTTTCTGCCCATAGCCTGTTTCTTGAATTCTTTCAAAAATTTTGTTTGAAGGAATTCCTTTGGACAAAAAGTCTGAAGGAATTGCTTCTTTCCTTAGTCTTTTTTGAATTCCTTAAATAAAAATCTGAAAGAATTACCTTTGCGGCCTTCTTTGAAAATGAACTTTTCGAAGGTTAATTTTATCAATCAAGTGCCCTCTGTAAGGACACTTGTCCTTCGGGAGGCTCTTTAAACTTTTGCATTTGAACTGCTCCTTTGAACCGTCTGAGTGAACCGCTTGGTTAAACCAAGTTGTTGAACCGTTTGATTGAACCAAACGTTGAACCGCTCCATTGAACGAAGTCAATGAACCGCTCCGTTGAACTACTTCATTGAACCAAGGCAATGAACCAACCGAAGATGAATTAAAGTTAATGAACCACTTGGTTGAACCAAATGTTGAACCAATCCATTGAACCAAGATTTGAACCAAAATGGTTCAAGCTGATGGTTAAAATTGATGGTTCAATTGAATGAACCCGCCTTTGAACCAAAAGACGTTGAACTAATCCGTTGAACCAAGCTTTGGTTCAAAGGTTCAAACAAAGCCTTAAATTGACTGACAAACCATTTGATTGAACCAAATGATGAACCAAAGCATTGAAACAAAGTGGATGAACCAAATGAGTGAAACAAAGCGTTGAACCGCTTGATTGAACCCACCATTGAACCATTTGATGTTGAACCAAGTCAATGAACCAAATGCATTGAACCTACTATTGATGCTTGTCGATGGAGATTTTTGTTTGAACCAAGGCACTAAACCAATCTCAAAATGACCAAGTGTTAGAAACTAATTCTTTTGATTGAACCCACCTGCAAAAGCTTTTGAACCTGTAGAAATGAACCAGCCTGCAGAGTCCATAGAAACCAAGTCTATAGTTTTCTCTAACCTTGAAAGAGTCCATAGAAATCAACCTATGAAGCTCATTGAACTTGGCCTGCAGAGTCCGTATATTTCTCTTCCCGCTGAGTCCATAGATTCAAGCCTGTAGAGTCCGTAGATTTAAGCCTGCAGAGTCCGTAGATTCTAGCCTATAGAGTCCGTAGATTTTTGAGAAGCTTTAAAAATGAGGAATTTGAATGCCTAGGAAAAATTTTGAAAAGGGAAGAGACAATTTTGGTCTATAGGACCAAAATAGTTTAAACGGTGTCCCACAAATGAGTGATATTTTTGGGGGACAATAATTTGCATGCATCATCTCTGAAGAAAGAGAGATGGATGGTTTATCCTACCCTTGATTATTATTTTTTGTCTATATATATATATATAGGGAACCTCCCCTTGATGAGAGGAGAGATTAGTCCCCTTTTGATGTGGTGAACCTACACATTTAGTGACCAATCTTCCTACTTTGGCTGATCAAACCTATTTTATTTATCAGTACGTTGATCGATAAAATATTCAATCAACAAATTTTGGTGACTCTGCTAGGGACATAACCCATTATTGTTATAACCTATCCATTGTAATCCATTGTGGAAGAATGAACTGCTCCAGTGCTTTCCCATTGTTAAAATCTTCCTCCCAGCCTCACACAACAATTTTTGGTGACTCCACTGGGGATATACATAATTTTATGCAATTTGGAACCTCAAGTTTCAGATTGAAACATCACCTATGGTTTACCCATTATCATTATAACCCTTATCCATTACAGACTCTGGCGACTCTATTTCATGTCTTACCCATTATCCATTTATAGCCTTATCATCTTCCTCCACCTCCGTTATTTTATCTAGTCTACAAAACTAGAGCTACTGGGAAAGAGTGTGCAGTTTGAAGCCTCAAGCCTCAAGCTAAAGCTGAGTCAATCCTTTTCCATTTTTGTTTTATAATCTGGACACTCCATCCAAATTTGTTATCTCTATTTTTCTTAATTAAATCATGGCAGTTCGAGGCCCCTGGGTAACTCTTTTGGCCCACTCAACTTGACTCCACCTCTGCATGAACTCCCACGTAGTTCAAGAAAGAATTTTTGGTGGTGGGATAGTTCACCCTGATGAACACATTGTAGCCTTCAGCATAGCCTGTGGTGTGATAGGGGTGGAATTCGAAGATGTGGCAGTTAGGCTTTTTGTGGAGACACTATAAGGTGTTATTTTAGACTAGTTCTACCATCTACAAACTGGATTAGTGACTGACTAGGATACACTTAAAGCCAAGTTCAAAGCAAGGTTCAAGCCTATAGAAGATGCACATGCCTTGCTAGCCCAACTCACTCAAATGAAGAAGGAGCCCCATGAGCCTATGAGGGATTTCATTATCAAGTTCAACAAGCTGAGGCACAGGATTCCCATGGCAGCCCAGCTAACACCTCAGAACCTCAAATGCTTCTTCATCAACTCATAGCTATCTGAAGTGAGTTTTCTACTGAGACAAGCTGGCCACATAGACCTTGCCACTACTTAGGACTTGGATACTGAGGTATAAGATGACCTTATCTTGGCAGGAAATATAAGGAGAGACCTAAATAAAGGTAAATCCTCTTCATCTTGTGAATACTCACCCACAACCACCACTGACCCAATAATACAAAAGTTGGCAAATGAATTGCTAGCCTTGAAGAGGCAAATGGCACAAGGTATGTCTTATGCTCCTCTATATAGAGATGTACCAAGGAAAACATTCCCCAATCATCCATATCAAGGCAATGTTGTCATAAGTCAAGGGAAACCAAATCATCTTCCTCCCCCACAAAGGAACCTTACCCTTGAAGCACCTCCAACCAACTCAGCAGTTGGATATTTGGAAACAGAACATGTTTCTTATTTCCAACTTGAGTTCAAGCAAGAAAATGGCGCTGATCTCTTTAGGGAAGATCTAGAAGAATCAGCTAGCAACTCCCACATTGGTTTCCTAAATTTCTAGGATGAACCCTGAAGTGAAGGTGAAGCAGTCGAAGGATCATATGCAGTGTTTACCAGGTCTAAAAACCAATCAGCCCAACAAGCTGATAAAGAAAAAATAGAGGAACAAACTTAGCCTATAATTCTAATTGCTAAATAGGGAACCACTCTGCCTTTCCAGTCAAAGGACCCAGTGATTGCCAAGAAGGTTAGTACATCAAACATGTCTGCACCTTCTACTTCAACTTCGCAAACCAGTCCTCCCTCTCCTAGAAACCAAAAGGATGAACTCCCATCCTCTCTTCCAAGTCCATTTCAGTCATTTGACATGATTGATCATGTCAAGAAATCTAAAATTCAAATGACTGAGTTTAAATCCCTACAAGCCAATCTTGAGCAATTGGACATTGATGAATAACCAAGTGTGGACCTGTCTGAGGCAAAAATTGTGGTCACCCAAATGTCAGCCCCTACAGCTCAAATTTTGTTTGAGCCTTTAGACAGGGGTAATTACTTCTTGACCATAGAGGATGCTCATGTCTCAGCTGATGAAAGTCCTATAGCTGGCAATCCAAGATTTGATCCAAATAAGGCATCAAAAGAATTAGTAGGGCATAGTACAAATCAAGAAGGATCTTCCATCTCTGATGAAGATAAATCTGATAAAAGATCAGCTTTTGATGATGCTTGGATCTTAGAATCTGATGGCAGCAATTCCTCCATAGCTGGATGCGGATCTCTGTTACTCAGATTGAAGACTACTCAAGATAAAGAGATCAAATTCCTTCACACCAAAGGAGATGCTAAGTTGATGGTTTGTTAGGGGTCTGATACTGATAATCAAATCATGTGCTAGACTAGACTAGTAGAACAGCAAGCTATGCTAGTGGACCATACTGTTGTATTCCAAAATCATCAAAAGGAACTCTTCACAGGGAGAGCAAGGAGTTATGGTTTTCAGTTTGAAGACCACGTCCTGCCATGGAGCAAGAAGAAGAAAAGGCCAAGAGGAAGACACAAAAAATTGGTTTTTTGGTGGAGAGCTCCATTTGCCCATCATCGTTTCTGGGGGCAAAATGGTTTCCTACTAGTTTACCAAGATGGCACACTATTTTCACTGCCTCTCAAGAAGTAACATCTAAAACACTTCAACTATTGAAGTATTAGATTATTGCATCTGTACATATGTATATTTGTATAGTTTTTAATTCTATTTTTTTTTTTTTCATTTTTGATGCCTTCCATTTTTGGGTAACATGACTCTGTATCCCAATGGTACACATGAACACACTAGAGATTCTAGATTCTATTCCCTTTAATTCTTTTTTACAATTGATAGAAGTTCCGCAACTAGAGCCAGCTATTGTCCCCCAAAAATATCACTCATTTTTGAGACAACATTTGAACTATTTTGGTCCTACAGACCAAAATAATCTCTGCCCTTCTCAAAATTTGTTCTAAGCATTCAAATTCCTCATTTTCTAAGCTCCTAAAAAATCTATGAACTTTGCAGGCTTAAATCTACGGACTCTGCAGGCCAAGTTCAACAGACTTCATAGGTTGATTTCTATAGACTCTACAAGAAAGAAGCAAGTTCTCAACACTTAGTTGATTTCAAGGTTGGTTCAATTATAAGGTTCAACCAAAAGAGTTCATTGGCAAGCTTCTAAGCAAGGATTGAACCATTGAATCATTGAACCTTGAACCATCAAGGTTCAACGGGTTTAATTGGTTCAAAGGTTCAACATTAGCAGCAAGAGTTCAATAAGTTCAACAGATTAATGGTTAAATAGGTTCAAAGGATTCTACAAGCAATTTCAATCAAAAGAACAAGTTTTCAAGGCTTGAACCATTGAACCGTTGAACCATTAAACCACTTTGGTTCAAAGGTTAAACGGGTTCAAGGTTCAACAGGTTCAATGCATTTGGTTTAATGAGGATCAAAAGGACTTAGCCAAATCAAAGAGAATGAACCCATTGAACTGATGAACCATTAAACCACTTTCATTCAAAGTTTCAATGGGTTCAAGGTTCAAGGTTTAACGGGTTCAACGAGGCTTGTTTCAAAGAATCTTGGTTCAAGTAGTCAAAGGGAATTAACCATTGAACCAAAGTTGGTTTGATTGGTTGGTTTAATCGATAGGTTCAAGGGGTTGCCCCAAAGCCAAAGAATTAGATACCCTTGCGGAGGGTGGTGAACCAAGGCCTAGAACCCTTACGGAGGGCAGTGAGCAAAAACCTGACAGAACTCAGTGGATGCTGCCACGTGTCACAATTTAAAATTCACATAAAATTGACTAAGGTAAATTTTGAAGGGTAGATACCCTTGCAGAGGGTAGGAAGGAGGCACATGGACCAATTGAAAAGATTGAAAGACAAAGGGATTTCCTTCAAGAAAAATACTAAGGCGAGAAATGAATTCTTTCAGAGTTTTGTCTAAAAGAATTCCTTTAGACAAAAAGTCTGAAAAAATTTAGAGAAGCTGTGGGAGAAAAGCCTAGAAGAATTTTCGAAGGCCAAAGACAAAGCAACCAGAACAATTCTTGCGGAATTTTTGTTCGCAGGGAAATGTCTATGAAAAAAATTCATGGGAAAGCTCTGAAGGACTCCAAAGATAAAAGGTTGCCGAAGGACCCTGAAGGGCAGGTGCCCTTACAGGGGACTCTTGGCTGCCAAATTAAAGGACACTTCCCCAAAGCCAAAGGGTCACCTTCCCTTTGGGAGGATACAAAATGAGAAAGTCAAAGAAATCCCAAGGGGTGACGCACCCAAAGATGTCAAAGTCAAGAATGGTGAACTAGCCATTGGAAATTCAAATGTAGTGACGGGTGCGTGAACATCAATTTCAAGGTTCGTAAAATAGCTGTTGATTTTGAAAAGCCTTAAAGAAGAGACAAAGAACTTAGCGACCCGCCAGAAGAAAGAAGTCCAAAGGCCATTCGAAGACCGCTCGAAGGGTAGATACCCTTGTGGGGGGCTCTTCTTGACCCAAAGTAGACCGTTTCTCAAGGCCCCGAAGGGCAGGTCTCCTCTAGGAAAGATCAAACAACAAAGCTGAAGGAATTGCTGAGGAAAGTGACGTGCCCATAGACGTCAAAGTTGCAATAATGAAATATCTGTTGATCCTTATAGGTTTAAATCTATGGACCCAAATGCATTCAAAGGCTTTAAGGCCAAGATCAGCAGGAAGTGACTAAGGAACAGATGCATCAAATTGAATCAAGGACCTGATTCAATTAACCAGAAAAGGAGGAATGATGAGGAAGGATCAAAAATGTTTGTGCATCGGATATGTTTCTAGAAGTAGATCGCTAGGTGGACATTGAAAGATGCAAACTTTCAATAGCACGACCTATTTCTCTGCATTGAGAAAAGCAAATGGGTAAATGCCCCTAAATTCTAGCATGTCTTCTTAACAAATTTCAATGCAACATGATGTGTTACTGTTCCCGAGTCCTTCTTGAAGAGGCTATATAAGGGACTCTCTTTTATTTTAAATGTATCTCTCTCTGACAATCATAAATGAAACTCTGCCCAAATTGAAAGGCATTACTAAGACTTTGAGCTCAGATTGTTGATCATATTTTGTTATTGGAATAAGAAAGAAAGTGACTTTTCAAACTTTGTGCTGTGATATCTTTGTTGTTGGGGAAACTGTTCTTATGTCTTTTTCCTTAATATATTTTATGCTCCTTTAATTCAACAAGCAAAATTAGTGAAAGTAGTTAGGAAGGTGTCTTGAAGTCAACTGTGGAGAGACTTTGTGCCCCCATAATTGCCTTTAGTGTGTTTTCTTTTTTTTTCTATGTAAAGGACCTTGGGATGACTTTGTGCCCTCATTGTCCTTTGTATCTCACTCTTGGGCAATTCAGGTGGAGACTTTGTGCTACATCTCAATTTGTTGGTTACTACATCCTTGGTTACATTTTGTAATTAATACCAAGAGCATTCTTGTGGTTTGCTGAATAGTACTTCTAAAAGAAGAGGAGTGCTTTCTGTCATTTCCCTTGAGATTTTTCCTTTGATTTGCATGCATCATCTCTAAAGAAAGAGAGATGGATGGTTTATCCTACCCTTGAGTATTATTTTTTGTTTATATATATATATATAGCATATCTATAGGGAACCTCCCCTTGATGAGAGGAGAGATTAGTCCCCTTTTGATGTGGTGAACCTACACATTTAGACGACCAATCTTCCTACTTTGGCTGATCAGACCTATTTTGTTTATCAGTACGCTAATCGACAAAATATTCAACCAACACACTTATATGGTTATTGAGTCTTCAGATGATGTTTTATCAACCGCTTCCCATCTATGGGTTGAGTGGCCACATTTGTATCACTGATTTGTTTTGTCTCTACCTCCTTTGTGTGGGTTAGGGTTATTATGGAAATGGATGTGCCTACTGGGGGTGTGGGATATGGAAGTGACACTAATGTAGAGGTAGGCATAGGGAGTTGAAAAAGGGGAACTTGTCAGAGTGTTGAATCCAAATCCATGAATCAATCAATCAAAGTTATGGGGACACTCAGGGTTGATGAAATGGGAAAGGTGATAGGAGATGAAAATGGAATAATAGTTATCCTAGTGTTTGGGATGGCTAGCAGGATTGTAGTCAAGATGACTAAATATGTAACTATATACTCTTATGTGTTGTTAATGATTAGCATGTTGGTTGTGGTGATTAGGGATGATATGGAAGGAATTATGGAAGAGGGGAGTGAAATTGTGGAAGAGGGAGAAATTGTGGAAAAGGGGAGTGGAAGTGAAGCTTAATTGTTTAATTGAGTTAATTGAACTATTTGTAATGGAGTTACTGACATATGTGAGCTGGTGGAAATAGAGGGGGAAATTATTTGAGGTGATGGTGGAGTGGAGATAAAAGGAGGAGGTGTTGTAGCTGATGGAATGATAGAGATAGGATGAGAAACTATGATGGAGATAGGAGCAAAAACTATTTGTGCTTTAAGGGTAGTTGTGTCTTCACTTGATATTACTATGGGCTAATTCGTTGTTGTTTGTTAGCTACTAGATTATCCTCTCTTAGCCTTTTTCTTCTATTTTCTCTTATGAGATACCACTAACCTATCTACCTATTTTGTTTGAGTTCCACTACTGGAACCTTTTGTTGCTAGTGGCACTCCTATTTCCTTAAGTTCTCTTAACTTCTCATTGATGTTCATTATTTCCTTGGTCACCTTTACCCCTTTACTTCTAATCCAATTGATTTTTCTATTTATTACATCGGTGGTTTTATCCATTAGAAAGGACTCAAGAATGGACCACCTAACTGTTGGAAGGGGTTAAGCAAATATCTAGTTATCATATTAGACCTTATCTACTAAGGATTCATCATCTACCAAGTCTTCAAGGACTAGTGCCATGTTAAAAGCCTTGATCTAATCCAGGGTCATCCTAGAATAATCCTTCGGTCTCACTTCTTCTTCATCTTGTAGGTCCTCCCAGTAGTCTTCATAGTAGGGCACATGGGAATATGTTATGATCCCCAATATATTAGTAGTATTTTCATTGACATCATAAAATGGCCTTGCCTCCA
Organism: Torreya grandis; assembly: GCA_037957365.1. NCBI lineage: Eukaryota > Viridiplantae > Streptophyta > Pinopsida > Cupressales > Taxaceae > Torreya > Torreya grandis. The sequence goes on from JARHVA010000146.1 coordinate 2,202,568, forward strand.
AAGCCTTCAAAGTTATCTGAGTCATTTCACCATATGCACACTTGGCTTTAGATAAGGAAGGGCGTGTATACCTCCCTATACTAATGGGAAAATGGATTCCATCCTTGTGTTTGATTGATAATAACTTGTGAGTCTCTATAAGCTGCCTCTCAAGTTTTATTAAATCCCATTTTTCACTTACATACCTTGGGAGGTTATAAGGACAACCGCTAAATCCTCCTACTCTGATGTATGAGTATGTAAGGAACTTAATGAAATAAGATCCCTAGTTTGTGATCTCTGAAGTAGCAACATCAAAAAATATCTTCTTTTCTAGATCTTTGTCAACATGACTATGATGCAGTATATAAATCCATCATTTACCCTTTTGAAATGTTGCCTACTTGCCTTAAGGGTGAGGTTAGGGTAATAATTGAAAACCTTGTTTACTTGCTCAGCTACTGTATTCAATCATGGGAAGGCTCTCTCCTATGCTAATATGTAGACTATATATGAAGTCATATATAACTTACTTGTATTATGGACTTTCATCAAATACTTGTGGAAGGATTCACTTATCAGTTGTGCCCAGTGGATGTACTACTTATTTTGGTGGATTACCCATATATATTGGTACATCTAGTCCTAAAATTTCTTGGCATGTAGGTTTCCAATGACTCTATGCAAGAGTATGATTAAATCACCCACTTCATCCTTAAAATCTATCCTTCCCATTATTTTGGAAAGTCTTGTATAGGTATGCCTAGGGTGTTTTAGCCATTGTTTATTGATTATCCTTAGACATCCATTGGTATAATCTTGATAAAACTTATTTGATGATTCAAGAGTTATATCAAGATAACTCTCATATTCAGGGATTAGGAATACTGAGTCTATGAAGTCAAGGTTTAGGTTTAGAATCCTTTCTCCCTTGTCATTTAATACTTATCTCTTCTTTGCATCATGGTGCTTTGATAATATGAGCACCATCTCAGGGCTCTACACTAATAAGGGGAAGGTTAATACCTGGGGTAGTCCACAATCATAAATTCTTTGAATCTAGTCATTTTTAAATTTGACATTCACCCTAGTCTAAATCACGTAGGTTAATGTGACCTAGGTCTATGTATGTGATCTTGTTCATGCTTTACTTCAATCTGAGTGGTACTCTAGGTCCCTTAGATTTGAATTTCATCTCTTTTCCAGACATGGATTCTAGGGAATCTAATGGGGGAAAACTAACTATAGAGTTGGTGGGATTTGGGGGTGTAGAACATAGGTAAAGGTTTTGATTCACTTTAGAGTTGTTTTTTCAAGGGAAATGTTTGGTGGGGATTGTGGTTTCAAAATACACTTGTAAAATCTAGTGAAAAATCTAGTGGATTTCAGGGTTGCAATTGCAACTAAGATCCCTGATGGAATTTGGAGTTGTAAACTACACTAGGATAGTCTACAGAGTTGTGGGGATGTAAATATAGGTGGAAAATCTATAGGTTTTTAAATTGTAATGAAAGGTGAAATTTCTACGGGGACTCCGTAAGGAATATTCAAAGGAATGTGATACTGGTTGGTATGAAATTCAAAATAAACCATAGGTTTTCTTGGTAGCTAAAAAGTGTTTGAAGGAATGATTCAATGGGAATCTTGACAACACAAATGACCCCTCGATGACACCAAGAAAATAATCTAAAACCCTATCTTAATGCCAAGCAAATAAAAACCCTAAAATGCTACTAGCTAGGAAAATATGGCATGAAAACTAGCTTGGACAACAAAAAAGATAGATTAAAAGAACGCAAGGAACAAAAAAGAATACTAGGTAGAAAGTAATAATGGTGTCATGGTTTGAGGTTGCATGGATAAGGCATCACACTTGGTCTCTAGCAGGGTCATGACTTGGTCGCAGATTTCTAATCTCAAATTTCATAGAATAAATAATGATTCCATATTAACCCCACCTCATTTATATAACATCAAGCCTATAATAAATGCCCTTAGGTCATATTTGGTGAGCAATTCATAACTTTTGAGTCTTGGAGAAACTTTTCAATTTTGTAAATTTATAATTTATGCTTTGACCTCTGCTTTCTATCAAGTAGCTTAGTGTATTAGAAATGAGAAAGTGAAACTCAGAGTACAATTTACAAATTTACAAGTTACAAATTATAACTGGAGTTATATTTTTTTGTAGGAGTGTTTCTTGAGAAGTAAAGGTTGGAAATAAACTTGCATGTTTACAAAATTGAAAATTATGTTCAAACCTTTAGTTTTCACAGGGTAGGTGTTTAGAAAAAATTAGAGTTTCATTTGTAGTTTGTAACTTTACAAGTTAAAAATTATGAGTAGGGTTACAATTTTTTATGGGCATGATTTGTGTGGGAAATGGAGGTTGGGATGAAATTTGCAAGTTTATAAGTTGTAAATTGCATTCCAATCTCCAGTTTTTATCAGCTATGAGTAAAGTAGGAAGTAGAGGTCTAGATGTAATTTTCAAGTTTGCAAGTTGAAAATTGCACCCAGATCTTCAATTTTTGTCAGGTTGTGGGAAAAGAATATCTAGGTCATTTTAAGGCTTTTTTCCAAAAAAAATAATGGGTCTCCCTTAGGGCACTAGATATTTTGACATTTTTGGGATAAAAATATCAACATTTTGGCAACCTTTGTCAGGTGATTGCCTATTAATTAGTTTCTTTCCAGTAGCCTTTTAGTTCATTGGGTTGGATTCATTTTAAGCTTAACACAATCTAACTAGATAAGAACAAGACTGAAATTTGCCTAAACAAGAATGAAATAGGGAAACAATAGAATGAACTAAAGAAAAAAAATCCTAATGAGTTGACCTATGTGAAAGCACTTATTAGGAAAAATAACTAAACCTAATATATATAATATTTTTGAAATGAATTCCAATATCAAAAGCATGCTTTGAGGTATATCCCATTGACTTGGATAGGTAGTTTCGATCCACCAAGCTTGGATAGCTAGAATGCATTTTCTCCTTTGCACTAATTTATAATATATGGACCACTCCATATTGCATCAAACTTGGTGTGCTTGCCTAGTTTAGCTATTTCATCATCCCATTTGAGAACCATGTTTCCTTCATTGAAGCTCCTATTAGATGATTTTTTGTCAAAAGTTCTCTTTGTTTGAACTTGATTTGCTTTTAAAACTTTAATTAAATGGTTCCTAACTTCTTCTAGTTCCATGAGTTCTACCAATCGTACTATCATTTCATTGTTGTCAATCAATTCCAACTGATGATTGAATTATAGAGATGGTAACTCAATTGAAAATGGAACTCTAGCTTCCTTCTATATACCAACATGAATGGAGAATTACCAATGGCTCTCTTGGGAGTGATCCTATCAACCCACATTGTTGATTTTAACTTCATGTGCCATGTCCTTTGGTTATATTCCATTGTCCTTTTGATAATCCTTATGATATTTTTATTTGTAGACTCATTCAAGACATTAACCTTCAGGTAATAATTAGAAGAAGTACTCAGGTATACATTGTGCCTTACAACCCATTCACTTACTTGAGTGCCCACAAAAGCTTTGACATTATCCTGAGATAATGGTATAAGTAACACCAAACCTTGTGATTATATCATCCATGGATTCTAAGATAGATACCTCTGTGGCATCTTTTAGTGCAACTACTTCAGTCCATCTAGTGAAATAGTCATTTGCTATAGGGACCCATTTGTGGCCTAGACTTGATGGTGGATTGATCATACCAATGAAATCCAATCCCCATTGAGAAAATGGTTGGTCATCTTGGATTGGTTTAAGAGGGAGAGATTCTAATCTTTTATTGACTTTAAATAAAACACACTTTTCATAATTCCTTACCCACCAATGGGCATATTTTAATATGTCAGGCCAATAATAGCCCCCTCATTATTTTGATGGTTGTGGTTCTTGTAGAGAAATGTCCACCTGATGGAACATCATGAAATTCCTCGATCACTTTAGGGAATTTACCATGTTTGATATGCCTTATCATGACTCCATTCATATCTTTCCTAAATAATATTCCATGAACAAGATCATAAGGAATAGATTAGAGTCTAAAATGCCTTTTCTTCAACTGTTGAAAATCATATGGGTACTCACCAATTTGTAGAAAGATAGTCATGTCATGGATCTAGTTATTGAATAGAGGTGGATTCGCTGGCTGGGATACACTTTAATTATACACTACATTATATACTACTTCAACAGTCTTAATATCAAAATCCAATTATTCACATAAGCCCTCTCCTATTACAAGATTTGTAATTTTGATGTTTACGTCATATTCCATGACTTTTGTGATCCACCCTACTCTTTTTCATTTGTTTCCTTGTTCAGCAAGAACTCTTTGATACTTTGGTGACTAACCATTAGATAAATTTTATTATTGGAGATCATATGCCTAAACTTTTTGAGAGATTTAATTGTAGCATATACTTCTCCACAAAACTGTACTTTTCTTCATAATCCTTTAAGGATTGACTAAAAAAAGATATTGGTCATTCTAACTACTCTTTATTATGTTGGGTTAGAATAGTTGAGATGCTACCTTCCCCTCTAAAATCATAGAGAATGAAATATTTCTCATAGTTGGGGTTGACCAAGGTAGCAGCCTGAGAAATAGCTTGCTTGATGGCTTCAAAATTGTCTTTTCCTTCCTGTGTCTAGGTGAAAATGATTCCCTTCTTAAGCATAGAAGTAAGGGGTTTGGCCATATAAGAAAAATTTGGAACAAAACTTCTTATGAATTTGATATTTCCTAGGAAAATTTGTAACCCCTTTTTATGTTTGAAAGTGCTAATGTAGATATAACACTTATTCTCTCTGGGTATATTGCAAGACCCTCTTTTGAAACAATGTGTCCTAGTAGTTTACCTTCATGAACTATGAAAATGCATTTTTTTGGATTGAGGGAAAATATAAATTCTCTTCACCTTTTGAAATTCTCTTAAGGTGATCTAGGTGTACACCAACATGTTTAAATAAATGGTGATGTCATCTAAAGTATACTAGAATCATCTCATTTATCAAACATCTAAAATCCATATCCATAGCTCTTTGGAATGTAGCACTAGCATTAGTTAGACCAAAAGGCATATTTTTATATGCATATGTTCCACATTTCATAGTGAAGGCAGTATTGAATTCATGCGCTAGGATTTGGTTATATCCAAAATAACCATCTAGAAGGGAAAACCTTTCAAATCCTGATATAGTTTAAAGAATGTGCTCCATGGGTGGAAGAGGATAATTATCCTTCTAGTATTCTTTGTTTAGGTCCCTAAAATCTACACAAAACTTGATTTCACCATTCTTTATCCTTACAAGGACCAAATTAGCAACCCAAGATTAGTGTTTGATAGGAAAAATGATATTATCCTATATCAATTTGGATAGCTCACTCTTCATCAAGGGTTATATTTTTGGATTGATTAGTCTCTATTTCTATCTAATATGCTTGGTATTTGGGTCAAGATCTATTTTGTGTTGGGCTAAGATCAATTCAAACCCTCTTAGATCTTGATAACTCCAAGTGAAATTATCATCAAATTCTCGACACAACTCAATAAAATTCTATTTTTTAGAATCATTACATACCCTTCCAATCTTCAATATTTTTCCTTCTGAAATGACTATTGGCTTGTAGTCTTCTTCATTGACCATGATGTTCTTGTTTTCACCTTTTAGCTAATCATCTAAATTAAAGATACTCTCTAAATTAACAAGGCCCATGGGTAATATTTTTTGACTTCAACTAAATGATTTGATCTTCGTATTGATCTTGGAGTCTTGACTAGTTTCTATTAGAGAAATTAGCTTCTCTCAAAAAATTCATAATTTGTTGATCATTGTTGAAGACTTACTAGTTGGTTACATTATCAAGAACGGATGTCCTTAATGTCAACTTTAAATGTTGTCTATTTTTCATATTCATCTCTTCAAGTAGGTTATACTGGGATCTTACCGAGGCCATACGATTAGCATCTTTGTTATGTGCTCTTGGTATAGCTTGAATGTTTAAAGTGATAAAGTATTCTAATAGGTCCCAAACCTTATGTTTGTAAGATCTCAACAAGTTATTCTTGGCTATTATTTTGGATCTTACTCAGTAAATAATCAACTTGATGTTACAAAATAATTGTAGTGATTTTATCCCTCTTTCCTTGGCTAGTTGGAGACCTCAAATCAATGCTTCATATTTAGCTACATTGTTAGTGCAACTGAACCAAAGGCTGAAAGAATATAAATAAATATCCTTTTGTGGAGAGATTAAGACAATACCTGTACTTGCACCATTTTTGATTCTCAAGCCATTGAATAATAGTTTCCACATTCCTTGAATATCTTCAATTAGTTTTACAAGATTCAAGATGATTGCATAATTTTCATGAATGCAATATATACCCAACCCAGTTTCTTGTACATAGTCATAAGGATCAAATTGGATATTTGATCCCCATTCATCTAGATGAGTGTCTATGATATATTCCATGGGCATTATAACTTCATGATCAAGTTCTTCTTCTTAATCCTACAATATGTAATTCATGTCCACAGGGATAGGAGTGCATGGCTCAATATGGTCTTTAGTGATTGGCTCAGCTCTTATTATTACTCTCATTCCATATCTCATCCTAAACAACATGTGGGATCAGTCAGCAGATAGATACCCTCCCATTTTTGTAGTGTAAATCTCGGGAAAGGCAGATGGTAAAATACTGGGGGGGGATCAATAACTGAGATATATAGGGAAATTGATAAGCTTGGACATGCATGGATGGTAAGGTTTAAACCTTTTATAGTCCTAACTATTTGAACAACAGTCCCATCCAATTGAACCACACCTTTTGAGATTTGTGTACACTTAATACCAATAGCATCAGCTATTTTATTGGGCATAACAGAACTGCTAGCCCCTAAGTATACTATGCAATTATAAACAAGATGCTTCCCAACTATGAGTGAAAGGTAGAAGGGGGGAGGCTTACCATTTTTTCCTACTTTGGTGTCATTTTATGGTTGACATAAATTAACTACAGCATTAGGTCCCTTTGTTGGAACTTTGTCTATTATTTGAAAGTTTTTCAAAGCTTCTTGTAGCAAATCCCTTTGTGTTGGAATGGATAGTGCTTTCCACATAGTTACATTCAAATTAGTTTTATTTATTTGTTCAACAATACTAAAAGAAATGTGACCACCCTTCATTGGTGATTTTATGTTAGTTATGTCTTCTTTCATGAGATTTAGGGTCAGTAATTTTGTTTTAGACTGGCCCATTAGCACAAAGGGTAGCCTCTATACTGTGTTGCATTTTATAGATTCTTATACAACTTTAGAATTTTTAGCTTGTTCTATCCTTGAAGGTTGATGACTTTCTATTGACCTTTTCTTTGAATATGTGTTTATTGGCACTGAACCACCACCATTGAATAACGTTTCATCTTGATTTACACCACAAAAGTCCTCTTCTTGTTAGTTCAAAAGAGTGGCCTCATTCTGAGTAGGTTCTTATGTATTTTTCTACTAAGAAGTGGCTTCTTCTTGTTGTTCTTGAATGTTTGATATGTTTTGTACCATCAAGGCTTGATTGATGACACCATTAAGATAAGTATTCTGATTATGTGTTTGGGTACAAGGATAACACCACTTGTACTCCTGAGCTAGGTTGTTCTAAATAGGTACAATAGCTTTGAAAGTGCCTAGTGTAGGTAGAGCATGAATGTTTAGAGGTTTTTCTTGCATATTTTAACTTTGGGGCTATGAACTGCCTTGATATGGCTGCTTATTTGGTTGGTATGTTTGGTTAGCTTGCTAATAAGGCCTATAGTTTTTGGATTACTATCTTTTAATTGCTACCAACTCATTGCCAAATCTCTTAATCAATGACTTAACCTCATATAAATCATCAGTAGGAGCAGGAGTTAAAGTTGGTGCTTTGTTTATGGTGGGAATTGGAGTAATTCTAGGTTATGTATGAGGTATTTTTGTAAATAGAGGCATTGGTGGCCTTGGGGCAATTTTTCTAGATTGAAGTAGGCAATTTTCTACTCTTATTGCAATTTTATAGGTATTGGGGAGTGGTACCACCCATTGAATGAATCATAACAGCTATATCACTATTAAAAGTTATTAATTAATATAGGAAAGCATTATTTGGGGTTGGCTTGACCAACACGAGAATTCTATTTCATGTCTTTTGAAATCAAAAATTAAAATCACTCATGAACTCATGAGAAACCCATTGAATAGTAGTTAGTTTTTCAATTAGGGAGAGGTGATCACTCTTATCTTCAAATTACGTGCATAGTGTAGTCCCTAAGTCATCCCAAACATAGATGGAATTGGGAAGTAGGCCTTGATACCATTGTATGTTTTTGCCCTTAAAAGAGGAGACAAGAATCTTGATTACAACATTATCTTGTATTATATTGTGGATCAAACAAAGATTAGCAATGTCTTGTGTATGTTCCATAGTAATGGTGGAAGTTTCCCAAGTAAAATATGGAAGGATTTTCAAAGCCAATGTGCATATATCATCATACCAAGCCAATTGAAGTGGGTTGCCTCTATTGAAGGATATGAAATTTTGATTTCTCATAACCATATGGGAGGTATGAAACTACTGTGTGTATTAATGGAAATGTAAACAAAATTTCAAGATACACTCTAGTGTAAGGTACAAATGATCTTGATTTATTTTTATAAATAAATGATAATTCTTACAAATTAGCTTTCCTACCTTTAGTAGATGATCTCATTTGTATCTTTGACATACATAAACTTTAAATTCCTAAATCTGTAAGCCAGTGAAGTCACCAGGTGAGTTTCAAATGTGTATGAAACTTTTACAATGATTTTTGAGAATAATACCAATCTCTTTATAAATAATTTTTGGGTCCCATCGAGCCTGCCAAAAACTATTATCACATAGATTTTGCACCTATCTTGATGTTTGTAGTATGTTGTGTAGAAATATAATGATATAATGCGATCACCTCCATGCTGTAAGACCTTAGAAATTTGAGGTGAACTTTTGGAGAAGGCTAGATTCCTCTCACTAAATTTGGTATAACTGATAAACTACTAGCTCATATGGAAATTATGCTTCTTAGTGAACTTGTTTTTAAACTATAGGTTTGATTGTGAGAAAAGAGTTTTAAAAATGAATTTGTAAAACTAGAAATGGTGATTACACCAAATATTTGTAGTGGATTTTCATGTTTGTAGCATACAACTATTGGGTGTTCTAAAAAACTATTGTAGGCATGGGAGAACTTGTTGAATCTTCGTGAAACACCTTCATAATCTTCAGTCGAGTTTTTGTATCTTCTCCATGCAATGAGGTGCCAAAAATTGAAATCATACTCAAAACAATAGATAGATTTTAGATAACTTAGGTTACTTTTTTCAAAACCTTACTTGTATTTTTAAATTGGGACTTTTACAACTTTTTAAGTCATCCAATTTTGACAAAATTGGAAATGTAATTTACAACATGATTTTTTACATTTAATCAACTCAGACTTATCAAAAAGGAAAGTGAAACTTACAAGTTTGTTTTTCCCAACTTTTCAACCTATCAAAAATATACTTGGAAATTACAAGTGGCTCTTTCTCAAAAAGAGATGGCAAAATGATAGCTGCAATTTGTAACTTGCAACTTTAAAATATTTATTTACAAAAAAGAAATACAATATACATAATGTATTTGATTGAAATAATTAATCTACAACCATAACTTCCAGAGACTCTTTGTCCTTCTTTGTCTGTGTCTTCTCAATATAAGCATCAAAACTTTTGAAGATCTCTAGGATATGATCTTCATCAAGACCAAATGAATATAGGTGGCTTATTTCGCATTCTACAATTGTGTCAAAGAGTTCCCCTTGTTTAACCTTGTATCCTTGAGTTTCTCTCCCCATTTGATCCAGTGTATTATGGTACTTGATAAAATGGTGGATGGAGCTCAAGTTGAATGTTGTGTCCCATGTTGACTCTCCTTAGACCACTCCTTTGAACTTGTCTTGAACTTCCTATACTGAAAGAATCTAGTCTTGATGATCTATTACTTGACATGACAATTTATTAAGAAAATATTCAATGTCAAAGATCAAATTTGTGACCTTGTCATGTGTAGCCTTAGATTTATCAATACTCTCTGTGAGTATTATTATTCTAAAATTGGATGCTCTATCCAATTCCTCATGGTCTACACCATTTTTCAATATTTTTTCTACAACGACGGTATCAATTTCAATCATGTCTACAACTTTAAACTTTGGGTAGAATAGGTTTAACCTTTCTATCTCTTCCTGATATTTGCTTATTTGATCCCTCAAAGTTGCCCATCCATCCTTCAGAGCTTTGTAGTATTCCATTTCTAATTCAATGACTCTGTTTCCTTTTAAAATGAGATCCTCTCCCCAGTCCTTTATATCCCTTCCCATGTTGTCAATATTTGTTACTACATCAAGTGTTTCTCTATCAGAGATCTAGGTAATAGATTATGTTGGTTGGGTAACAGGTTCAATGAACTTCTTCAATGCAGTCATCAATTATTTAACCTTATTTTCAATTCATCCTTTGTGACCTTGTCACTATCTATTTTCTCAAAAAAAGAGTTAATTCCTGATTGAACATCATGTTTTAATCACTCTCTTGTAGGACAACCAAAGTGAACCTTTGATATTTGGTAATCCCCCACCACTAGATCTTTTTTTTATTTATCTGGTGGGAGGACTATAATCTCTACATACTTTTCCCTTACTAAATCATATATTATTCTTGATATAGTTCTAAGAGCTATATTTTATCTCTTTTATGCCTTTGTAAGGCCAAAATCAAGTGTGATTTAGGACACTATCTACTTCCATTTCTTCCCCTCTTATTTCACTAGCCAACTCAAAGTGGCATCCTGTTGTCATGGCACTATCAACTATGAATCTATAGCTAAAGTTGTTGCACTAGTGGTTATGTTAATGAGTGTTGTATCCTTCATTGATATGGTCATTGATTCTTTGGCTAATGTTTTGGTAACCTCTTCCCCATTTGTGGGTTGAGTGGCCACATTTGTATCAATGATTTTTTCTATCTCTACCTCCTTTGTGGGGGTTAGGATTATCATGGAAATGAGAGAAATGGGTGTAGTGAAAATGTATGTGCCTACCAGGGGTGTGGGATATGGAATTAACACCCATGGAGGGGTAGGAACATGGAGTTGAAAAAGGGGAACCTATGGGAGTGTGGAATCCAAAGCCATGAATGAACCAATCAAAGTTGTGCAGACACTTAAGATTGATGAAATAGGAAAGGTGATAGGGATGAAAAGGAATTAGTAGTTATCCTAGTGGTTGGGATAGCTAGCGAGATTATAGTCAAGATGATTGAATCTATAGCTATATGTTAATGTGTGGTGTTAGTGATTAACGGGGTGGTGGTAGTGATTAGGGATGAGATGGAAGGAATTATGGAAGAGGGGAGTGAAATTATGGAATAGGGAGGAATTATGGAAGAGGGGAGTGGAAGTGAATCCTGAGTGTCTAATTGAGTTGATTGAACTATTGGTAATGGAGTTACTAAGATAAGTGAGATGATAGAAATAGAGGGATCAATTGCTTGAGGTGATGGTAGAGTGGAGATAGGAAGAGAAGGTGTTGTATCTAATGAAATGACAGAGATAGGAGGATAAATTATGATGGAGATAGGAGGAGAAACTATTTGTGCTTCAAGGAAATCTATGTCTTCAATTGATATTACTATAGGTTGATATGCTACTGCTCCTTGGCTACTAAATTGTCCTTTCCTAACCTTTTGCTTCCATTTTCTCTTATGAGACACCATTGGCCTATCTACATGTTTTATTTGAGTTATATTCTAGAACCTTCTACTATTGGTGTCACTCCCTTCTCCTTAAGGTCTCTTAACTTCTCACTGATGCTCATTTTTTCCTTGGTCCCCCTTTAATTCTAAGCCAATTGATTGTTTTATTTATTACGTTAGTGGTTCTATCTATTAATGAGGAATCTAGAATGAAAAACCTAACTTCTAAAAGGGTTGATCGAAGATCTTGTTATTATAGTAGACCTTGTCTCATGGGGATTCATCATCTACCAAGTCCTCAAGGACTGGTGCCATGTAAAAATCCTTGATCTTATCCAGGTTCATCCTATAATAATCCTTCAATCTCACTTATTATTCATCTTACAACTCCTCCTAGTAGTCTTCATAGTAGGGAACATGGGAATATGTTTTGATCCCCAATTTACTAGGAATGTTGCATTTACATCATAAAATGTCCTTGCCTCTAGATCCCTCAAGGTCATCTAAGTCATTTTATCATATGCACACTTGGATTTGGATAAGGAAGGGCATGTATACCTCCATGTACTAATGGGGAAATGGATTTCTTCCTTGTGTTTGCTTGATAATAACTTGTGAGTCTCTACAACCTACCTCACAAGTTCCATTAAATCTCATTTGTCACTTATACCTCAGGAGGGTGTAAAGACAACCATTGAATCCACCTACTCTAATGTATGAGTATGTAGGGAACTAAATGAAATAAGATCCCTAATTTGTCATTTCTGAAGTAGTAGCATCAAATAATCTCTTATTTTCCATCTCTTTGTCAAACATGACTATGATGTAGTATATAAATGCATCATTTACCCTTATGAAATGTTACCTAATTGCCTCAAGGGTGAGGATAGGGTAATATTTGAAAACCTTTTTTACTTGGTGGTTAACTATTATATTCAATCCTAGGAAGGATCTCCCCTTTGCTAATATATAGACTATATATGAATTCATATCGAACTTAACTTTATTATAGACTTCCATCAATTGCTTGTGGATGGAGTCATTATCAATTGTGCCCAGTGGATATACTACTTGTTTTGGTGGATTACCCATATGTATTGGTACATCTAGTTATTATTGGCATCTAGGTTTTTAGTGACTCTATTCAAGAGTATGATTAAATCACCCACTTCATCCTTAAAGTCTATCCTTGCCAATGTTTTGGGTAGTCTTATAGAAGTAGGCCTAGGGACTTTTAGCCATTGTTTATTGATTACCCTTAGACATCCAGTGTTATTATCTTGATAAAACTTATTTGATGATTTAGGAGTTATATTAATATAACTCTCATATTCAGGGATCAAGAACATTGAGTTAATAAAGTTGGAGTCTAGGTTCAAAATCCTTTCCCCCTTGTTGTTTAATACTTCTCTCTTATCCACATCATAATGCTTTGCTAATGTGAGTGCCAGCTCAAGGCTCTACATTGATAATGAGAAGGTTACTACCTAGGGTAATCCATAATCATAAATTCTCTAAATCCAATCATTTTTAAATTCAACATTCACCCTAGTCCATAAATCACTTAGGTCGATATCACCTAGGTCTATGTCTATGATCTCATTCATGTTGGATTCCAAACTGAGTGAGACTCTAGGTCCCTTAGATTTTAATTTCATCTCCTTTCCAGACATGGATTCTGGGGAACTTGATGTGGGAAAAAAAACTACAAATTTTGAAAGCTTTAAGGGTGTAAAACATAGGTAAAGGTTCTGATAAACTTTGGAGTTGATTTTGTATGGGAAATATCTAATGAGGATTATGGTTAGAAAATACACTTGCAATATTCAATGAAAACTCTAGTGAGTTTTAGGCTTATAATTACAAGTAACATCTTCAGTGGGATTTGGAGTTGTAAACTACACTAGGATAGTCTACGAAGTTGTGGGGCTGAAAAATCATGTGGAAACTCCATGGGGTTTTAAATTTCAATGGCAGGTGAAATGTTTATAGGGACTATGTAAGTAATCTTCAAAATAATATGATATTGGTTTGTATGAAATTCAAAATAAACCCTAGGTTTCATTGATAGCTATAAAGTGTTTGAATAAATGATTCAATAGGAATCTTAACAACACAGACGACCCTTTGATGACACCAAGAAAATAATCTAAGACCCTATCTCGATGCCAAGAAAATTAAAACCCTAAAATGCTACTAGATAGGAAAATATGGCATGAAAAGATAGTTTGGATAGTGAAAAATATAGATTAAAATAACATAGGGAGCATGGGATAATACTAGGTAGAGAGTAGCAATGGTGTCATGTCTCAAGGTTTCATGGCTAAGGCATCACACTTGGTCACTATCAGGGTTGTGGCTTGGTCATAGAGCTCTAATCTCAAAATTTGTAGAATACATAATGATTTTATATTAACCCCACCACATTTATATAACATCAAGCCTAAAATAAATGCCTTTAGGTTAGTTATTGGCTAGCAGTTTAGAACTTTAGAGTCCTAGAAATAATGATTTTCTATTAACCCCACAACATTTATATAACCTCAAGCCTACAATAAATAGCTTTAGGTTAGTCATTGGCTGGTAGTTTATAACTTTAGAGTCTTAGAGCAACTTCAAAATTTTATCTATTTGCAATTTACACTTTGACCTCCACTTTCCACTAGGTAGCTTAGTGTATTGAAAATGGGAAAGTAAAACTCAAGGTGCAAGTTGTAAATTACAATCAAATTTTTATTTTTTGGTAGGAGTGTTGCATGAGAAGTAGAGGTTGGAAAGCAATTTGAAAAATTATAAATTTGTAAATTGCATTCAAACCTCTAGTTTTCATGGGGAAGGTGTTTGGCAAAAATCAAAACTCTGTTAGTAATTTGTAACTTTGCAAGTTATAAATTGTGAGTGTGGTTCTGGTTTCCAATGGGCATGAGTTGTGCAAGAAGTGGAGGTTGATATGTAATTTACAAGTTTTCAAGTTGAAATTTTCATTCTGATCTTTGGTTTCTATTGGGTATGATTAAAGTGAGAAGCAAAGGTTTGGATGTAATTTGTAAGTTACAAATTGCACCTAGATCTCCAGTTTATGTTGGGCTATGGGAAAAGAGTGTCTAGGTCATTTTAAGGATTTTTCCAAAAAAATTAATGAGTCTCCCTTAGGGTACTATATATTTTGACATTTTTGAGACAAAAATATCAACATAATATTTGATTAAAATTTTGATGAGTTTCAAGCTTACAATTTCAAGTAAGATCTTTGGTAGGCTTTAGAGTTGCAAACTGCACTAGGATAGTCTATGAAGTTATGGGGTTGAAAATGCAAGTGGAAACTCCATGGGGTATTAAATTGCAATGGTAGGTGAAATTCCCACAAGGACTATGTAAGGAATATTCAAAGGAATATGCTATTGGTTTGTATAAAATTTAAAATAAACCTTAAGTTTTCTTGATAGCTAGAAAGTGTTTGAAAGAGTGATTTGATAATAATCTTGACAACATAGACGACCCCTCAACGGTACCAAGAAAATAATCTAAAACCCTATCTTTATTCCAAGCAAAGAAAAATGTTAAAATGCTACTAGATAGGAAAATATGGCATGGAAAACTAGCTTGGACATTGAAAAAGATAGATTTAAAGAATGCAGGGAGCACAAGAATATACCAAGCATAGAGTAACAATGGTGTCATGGCTCGAGTTTACATGGCTAAGGCATCACATTTGGTCACTAGCAGGGTCATGGCTTGGTCACAAAGCTCCAATCTTGAATTTTGTAAAATAAATAATGATTTTCTATTGACCCCACCTCATTTATATAACCTCAATCCTATAATAAATGACCTTAGGTTAGTCATTGGTTAACAGTTTAGAACTTTAGAGTCTTGGAGTAACTTTAAAAAATTTCAAATTTGTAATTTGCACTTTGACCTCCACTTTTTGCTAGGTGTCTTAGTGTATTGGAAATGGGAAATTGAAACTCAAGGTGTAATTTACAACTTTGCATGTTGCAAATTACAATCGGAGTTTTGTCTTTTGGTAGGAGCATTGCATGAGAAGTGGAGTTTGGAATCAATTTGAAAGTTTGAAAATTTTCAAATTACATTCAAACCTCTAGTTTTCATAGGAAGGTGTTTGGAAAAAATCAAAGTTTCACTTGCAATTTACAACTTTGTAAGTTGAAAATTACAAGTAGGGTTCTAATTTTTGATAGGTGTGAGCTATGTGAGAAATGGAGGTTGGGATGTAATTTGAAATTTTTCAAGTTACAAATTGCATTCCAATCTCTAGTTTCCACTGGCTATGAGCAAAGCAGGAAGTACAGGTCTGGATGCAATTTACAAGTTTGCAAGTTGAAAATGTTAGAAATATTGTCATTGATGTCAAAGGTCTAACATTATTGGTGATAAAGGCCCCATTGCATTTAATGGTGTTTTTAATATTCATATCTTGGCTAATGTGTGTTAATATTTATTTAATATTAATGAATATATTTTTGGTTTCATATAAGTCAAAAGAGGGCCTTTGGAGAAGTCAAAGAGTCATGGGGTAAAAGACAAAAGAGGAATGGGACGTATTTTCTCATGAAGAGTCATCTTGAGGAATTCCAAGAGTCACCATGTGAAGACAAAAGAGGGTATGGTGCATTTTCCATGAAGGGACACTTTAAGGAATACAAAAAGTCACCAAGATAAAGACAAAAGAGGAAATGATGCATTTGATTATGAAGGGTCGCCATATGACTTTTTAAATGCAAGGATATGAAAGGTCATGCAATTTTGGTGTCATTTTCCATGAGGATTGAAGAGTCACAAAGGATGAGTGCCAAAGGTCATTTAGAAAGCTATAAATAAAGGCTTGAGAAATGATTTATAAAATGCAAGAGTATGCATGGTTTGTATTTGTTTTCGAAGATAGAAAAGTAGGAGATATTGTAGAGTTCTATCATTTGTTGAGTAACCAACATTGAGAGATAGTTTTACACAAGAGGGGTGGTGCTCCTATGGGTTGGTGCTCATAAATATTTACAAGGAGTTGGTGCTCTTGTGGGTTGGTACTCACAAATAGTTGTTGTGTTGGTGCTCGACAAAGGGGTTGGTGCTCTTACAAGTTGGTGCTTGTAAACTTTGTAATTTGAGTTGGTGCTCATTCATATACTTGAGACTGTTCTCCGTGTTTTTTTCACTTTAGATTTGCATGTAAAAATATGGTGTCTCTCTCTCTCTCTTGTGTGGTGCATATTATTGTTTCAAGTTTTATTGCATATCTTAAATGTGTGATTAAGTGGTTAAAGAAAATAAATTAGATTAAGTAAAATATATGTAATATACCGATTTAGCCCCCCTTTGAATATATTTTATGATTAAAAATTGGTATCAGAGCAGGTTCCTTTTGAAAAAGTTTTACAGCTTGAATGTAGATCGGGAAAGCACGATCGCTGGATCACATGAAGGTTTTTCTACAAATAAGGCACCTTTGTTTGATGGGGCAAATTATGATTTTTGGAGCATAAGGATGAAGACTTATTTGATGGCCCTTGGATTTGACATTTTTCAAGTAGTGGTGGAGGAATATGAAAAGCCATAGACACTTGTAACTACTCTGATAGAAAAGAAGGTAAGTGAAAATAATGCTAAAGCTTTAAATGCTATTGTATATGGTTTATGTGAATTAGAATTTGTTAAAGTTATGCAATGTAAATCTGCTCATAAAACTTGGGTAAAACTTGAGAATATTTACAAAGGTGATGGAAAGGTTTAGCAAGCTAAGCTTCAGACATTCAGAAGATAGTTTGAGAGTTTGAAGATTGAAGAGGAATAAAATATAGCAAGTTATCTTTTGTAGGTTGATCAAATAGTTAATCAGATTCAAGGTCTTAGAGAAAAGTTAGAAGAATCAATTATGGTTCAAAAAGTTTTGAGATCTCTACCATCGAGATATGATGCAAAAGTTTTGGCAATTGAAGAGATGAAGAATTTAACCAAGCTAAAGATGGATGAACTACATGGTATTCTTACAACATATGAGATGCAGACCAAACAAGACAAACCGTCAAAGAGAGAAGCTATATTCAAGACCTCAAATAAAGAGAAGCCTAAGATTCTAGAATCAAGTGATAGTTCTATCAATGATGAAGATGACAATGGAGCTCTATTCATTCACAAGCTGAAAAAAGGCATAGGTAAATATCAAAGAAAATTGCCTTTTAAATATTTTAATTATAGAAAGATGGGACATTTTGTAGCTAAGTTCCTAGATAAGGGTAATAGTGATAATGAAGAAGGAAAGTCTACATACAAGAAGAATTTCAAAAGAAATTTCAAGAAGGGATTCAAGAAGAAGAGTTTGTATTCTAAAGATCCTAGCTCAACTGAAGATAGCGGAGTCAGTGATTCAAAAGAAGAAGAGATTATATTCATGGCCATACATGAAGATGCTTTCACAAGCAAAAGTATAGATGATCAAGAAGAAGAACAAGATGAAGCCAAAGTGAATCTAAACGAAGAACTCATTTTTGCCTTAACAGAGTTAAAAGCTCTTGAGAAGAAGAATCAAAGATTAAAGCTCCAGATTGAAAAAAATGAAAAAGGAGTCAAAGGAAATAATTAAAGATCTACAAACACTTTTAAAAAGCCAATAAAAATGAAGAAGATCTAATGGCATAGTTACAAAAAGTAAGTAAAGAATGTGAAAGGTATGTTATTGAAATTGCTTCTTTAAAAGCAGATCTTAAGAAAATAAATAAAGTAATCAATGATAGAGCAACTAATGATTCAAAATTTGAAAATAAAACTAATATGTTGAATAAGATATTAAAAATTCAAAGATCAATGTCAGATAAGATAGGTATTAGATTTTAAAAAGAGAAAGGGGAGGCCACTACTTTCATAGACAATTAAAAAAGAAAGAGCTATGTTGAATATCTTACAAAAGAGGAAATCAAAAGGGAAGAAGTTAAGTATACAAAGGACATCTCAAACAAAGAAGGTTGGAAAGAATAGAGCTACAAAAGGCAATCAGGTCAGAGATACACAAACAAGTCATATTTTTATAGTTACTATTTTTATTTTAATGGATAAGGTCATAAAAAAATAGAATGTCAAAAAAGGGCTAATAATTTTAGAAATAAGGAGAAGGAAAGTCATGCAGAGTCAAGCAGAAGCCACAACCTTTTTACTCCTCTATCATTTTTTAATAAAGAGGCCATAATATGTTACAAGTGCAAAAAATTTGGACACATAGCTCGGTACTATAGAAGCATGTTTAAATCAGTCAAAAAGGACCAGAGTTTTAAGGCTCCATTCATTAAGAAGAAAGTTTAGACAGGTTCATGGTAGAAGAAACAACCTAAAAAATCTATGTTGGTGAAAATAGCTTTACATGCAAGAAATGAAGAATAGACATGGTTCATTGACATTGAATGTTTGAGGCACATGATAGGAGACAAAATCAAGTTCATAACCTTAAAGAAGATCAATGGTGTCACAGTGAAATTTGGAGATAATACTATTGCCAAAAAAAATTAAAAAGGTACACTGAGTTTGGATAATGGTAGAACTTAAAATAAAAATGTTTTGTATGTAGAAGGTCTTAAACATAATATTTTGAGTGTAATTCAAATGTGTGATTAGGGGCACACACTAAATTTTTATGTATAAGGTTGTGAAATTAGGAGAAAAGATTCAGATGTGTTGGTTGCAAATGCTCAAAAAATAGGCAATAATTTATATATGCTATCAGACATCAAAGGTCAAAGATATTATCTGAGTCAGATTGAATAAAGTTGGCTATGGCACAAGAGAATGGGACACATACATTTTGACAATCTTATCAACATCAGGCAGAAGCAAGCAGTTAGAAATATTCTAAATATTACAAATCTATCTGACACACTTTGTGAACCTTCTCAGCATGGGAAGTAGGCTAGAAGGTGGTTCAAAACAAAAGAGTACTCAACCACTCAGATGTTAGAGCTTGTTCACACTGATCTATGTGGACCTATGAGAACTCAAAGTACTCAAGGTGAGAAATATTTCATGTTACTTATTGATGATTTTTCATGTATGACTTGGGTGATGTTTTTAAAATAAAATCAGAAGCTTTCAGACATTTCAAAGCATTCAAATCATTAGTTGAGAATGAAACTAGTTTGAAGATTAAGTGTCTAAGATCAGATCAAGGAGGAGAATTCATGTCATATCAATTTATTGAGTTTTGTGAAGAGCATATAATAAAGAGACATTATTCAGTAGCTGGAACTCCACAACAAAATGGAGTAGTTAAGCAGAGAAACAAAATAGTTCAGGAGATGGCGAGGACAGTGCTAAATGAATCCAAGATACCAAATAAATATTAGAGAGAGGCAGTTACTATAGTAGTACATATTCAAAATAGATAATTATTGAGATTCAATATTGATAAGACTCCTTACGAGATATGGAAAGATAAACCAATAATAGTTGATTATTTTAGAGTTTTCAATAGCAGATGTTTCATAAAGAAAACTGATGAAAAACTTGGTAAGTTTGAATCCAGAGCAAATGAAGGTATATTTCTTGGTTATTCTTGTAAAATTAAAGCTTATAAATGTTATAACAAAAGAACCAAGAAATTTTTAAAAGTGAAAGTGTTAGGATAGAAGAAGATGGAACACAAAGAATCAGTGATCTAGTAGACAATCTTGAAATCATTGAAGAGGAAGATTTTAAAGAATCAAATGAAGATGAGAAGAAAGAGAAAAAAGACACCAAAACTCCATCTAAATATGTTCAAATAAATCATAATAAAAGTGACATCATTAGGGACATAAATGAAGGAATTCGCACTAGAAGAATGATGATAAGTGAATCTGAGCAAGTTAATTTCTCTTTGTTATCCAAAATTCAGCCTAGAACTTTTTCAGAAGCTAGACATGATAAGCCTTGGGTTAAGAAAATGGATGAAGAATTAAATTAGATAGAAAAGAATGATACTTGGGAATTAGTACCTAGACCAAAAGAGCACAATGTGATAGGAATAAAATAATTTTATAGAAATAAGTTGAATGAAAATGGAGAAGTGACCAGGAATAAAGAAATATAAGTATGTAAAGGATATGCTCAGATTAAGGGAATAGATTTTGAAGAAACTTTTACACCAGTGGCAAGGCTATATGCCATTAGAATGTTTATTGCATATGCAGTGTTTAAAATTTTCAAAGTGTTTCAGATGGATGTCAAATCTACCTTCCTAAATGGAATCTAGAAGAAGAGGTCTACATTGAGCAACCTGAGGGATTTATTCTCTCAAATATTAGTAACCATATATGTAGATTGAAGAAAACACTGTCTGGATTGAAATAAGCTCCCAAATCTTAGTATACAAGACTTAATAAGTACCTACAAGATCAAGGTTTCAAGAGAGGATTTTTTGATAGTAATCTCTACATCAAAATAGTAGGTGAACATCAATTGATTGTTTTGGTATATGTTGATGACATAATTTTTAGAGGAAACATTAAAAAGATGACAAAATAATTTTTTGATAATATGCAAAAAGAATTTGAGATGTCTATGCTTGGAGAACTATCATTTCTCTTGGGATTACAAATATTTCAATCAGATAAAGGGATTTTCATATCTCAAAGTAAATATGCCAAGGAAATGTTGAAGAAATTCTAGTTTTGAGGATTGTGCACCAATTGGCACACCAATGTGTATAGGAAATAAGGTGAGAAAGATGAATATTCACCTATTACAGATCAATCTTTGTATAGATCTATGATTTGTAGTCTTTTATATTTGACAACATCAAGGCTAGACATCATGCATGTAATAGTTATGATTGCAAGATATCAGTCAGCTCCAACATATAGTCATGCTAAGTTGGTGAAGAGAATATTCAGATATATTAAGGATACATTGGATTATGGATTGTGGTATCCTAAATGTAAAGATTTCACTTTAGTTGCTTATATAAATTTAGATTGGGTAGGTTACTTGGATGACAGAAAAAGTACAAGTGGAGCAGCTTTCTTCCTTGGTGATAGCTTAGTATCATGGCTAAATAAAAAGTAAAATTCAGTATCATTTTCTATAAATGAATTAGAATATATTGTAGTGGTATTGTGTTGTACTCAAGTACTTTGGTTGAAGCAAACTTTGGAAGATATTAAGGTAAAATATGATGAACCTATTTTTATTTTTTGTGACAACAAAGTGTTATTAATATTTCAAAGAATCTAGTGATGCATTCAAGAACAAAACATATTCCCATTAGATATCACTTTTTGAGAGAGCAAGTGGTAGATCAACATGTTAATATGGAATATATCATTACTACATAGCAGATTATAGATATTTTCACAAAGGCACTATCAAATGACACATTTGAGTATCTATAGGAGAAGTTGGGAGTAATTTCTTTTACTTCCTGTCATTGAGGTTTAGTATCAGTTGAGGGGGAGCTAAGTGTTAGCTCCAGGTAGGCCCTTTGCCATTGATGTCAAAGGGGGAGAAGAATGGAAATAGAAATAGGTACAGGTACATGTGTAGAAATAGGTACAAGGAACAGGTATAGGTTGCTACAATAAGGGGAGTTATTGTATGTTTTTCAGATGGTAGTATGTGCAGGTTTTAGGATATGGTAGTTTTAATTTGAGGTTGCCAACAATGACAAAGAGGGAGATTATTGAAAATATTATCATTGATGTCAAAGGTCTAGCATTATTGGTGATAAAGGCCCCATTGCATTTAATGGTGTTTTTAATATTCATATCTTTGCTTATGTGTGTTAATATTTATTTAATATTAATGAATATATTTTTGGTTGCATATAGGTCAAATGAGGGCCCATGGAGAATTCAAAGAGTCATGGGGTAAAATACAAAAGAGGAATGGGATGTATTTTCTCATGAAGAATCATCTTGAGGAATTCCAAGATTCACCATGTGAAGACAAAAGAGGGTATGACAAATTTTTCCATGAAGGGACACTTTGAGGAATAAAAAAAGTCACCAAGATGAAGACAAAAAAGGAAAGGATGCATTTGCTTATGAAGGGTCACCATATGACTTTTCAAATGCAAGGATACAAAGGGTCATGCAAGTTTGGCACCATTTTCTATGAGGATTGAAGGGTCACAAAGGATGAATGCCAAAGGTCATTTAGAAAGCTATAAATAAAGGATTGAGAAGCCATTTTTAAAATGCAAGAGTGTGCATGGTTTGTGTTTGTTTTTGAAGAGAGAAAAGTAGGAGATATTGTAGAGTTATATCATTTGTTGAGTAAGCAACATTGAGAGATAGTTGTACACAAGAGGGGTTGATACTCCTATGGGTTAGTGCTCACAAATAGTTGTTATGTTGGTGATCAACAAAGGGGTTGGTGCTCCTGCAAGATGGTGATTGCAAATTTTGTAATTTGAGTTGGTGCGCATTCATATACTTGAGATTATTCTTCGTGGTTTTTCCCACTTTGGGTTTCCACGTAAAAATCTAGTGTGTCTCTCTCTCTTGTGTGGTGCATATTATTGTTTCAAGTTTTATTACATATCTTGAATGTGTGATTAAGTAGTTAAAGAAAAGAAATCAAATTAAGTAAAATATATATAATACACTGATTCACCCCCCCCCCTCTTAGTATATTTTGTACTTAACAGAAAATTACACCTAGATCTCTAGTTTCCATCAGGCTATGGGAAAAGAGTGTCTAGGTCATTTTAATGATTTTTTCCAAAAAAATTAATGGGTCTCCCTTAGGTTACAATATATTTTGACATTTTTTTGAACAAAATTATCAATAGACTAAAAGTGAATGACAAGAAGTTGGAAATCTAGATGATAGAGAGGTCTATAGTACATAAAAAAGAAGTGTTTAAGCAAATTAGAGTTCAGATAGCCATTGAAGGTAGATATTAGATTCAAGGAATAGAATAATAATTTGTAGGCATTATGATCTACACCAAGTGGTATCAGAGAAAGTAAGTTCTTTGGGAAATGAAAGAGTGAATGAAGCAGTCAAGTAGATTGAAAGTGAATGACAATAAGTTGGAAATCTAGATGATAGAGAGGTTAATGGTACACCAAAAAGAAGTTTTCAATAAATGCCTATAAGCTCCTAAAAGGCATGAACTTGTTTTCATGACTTATTTCAAAGTATCAGTTGATATAGTTATGGTAATTAGACTATGCAATGGAAAATCAAAAAGGTTATTTGAATCCTTCAGTATAAAAGAGGTAAAAGAAACCTAAATCCATTGAGGCTTATAAGAAAAAGATCAGGGAAAAACTCATAGGAAAGAGAAGTCCCAAGTAAGGATAGAAGAGAAAAGTCCCAAGTGAAGACTAGTAGTGTACCCAAGTGGGGTGCAAATAAGATAGAGGCAAGATAGATAAGACTTGGAAAGAGGAGATGAAATATAAGAAGATGAAAGAGAATAAGATAAATAAAGAGTTATATCTTGAAGAGGAAGTGAAAGATTTGAGGCAGATTCTAGAAAGTATAGAGAAGGTGATGCTCATGATAGAGAAAATGTAAAAAGAAGAGAACTAATATGGTTGGTTTATGGAAAATAATAAAGTTTAGTGGGCTATAAAGCTACTTATTAAGATAATAAAGAGGTAAACATGAGGGAAGAAAAATAAAAGAAAAGGTTGTTATGTAAACAACTCAAGACAAATATTGAGTAGTTTTGGATGAGTTAACATGTTGATATGTAGGGAAAAGAAGGTGATCATCACCTTAGGGATGATGAAGTGATCATGAAGTATGTTAAATATTTGTTTATCTATTATCTATAAGAAGGATCATCTCTTGGTAAACAAGAAGAGGATGAATCGCAAGATGAGGAGCATCCAGAAGAAAGATTTCCAATATTTGAGGTATCAAGAGAGGCATATGAGCCTCTAAGTTTTAAAACTAATGATTTTTGTATGTTTTCAAGGGAAGATAATGAAGGAACATCTGATTTTTTGTGATTAGATGGTGGCTAGTGCAAGAGATAAGTTGAAGGAGGATTCTAAGAAACTGAAGATGAATGAAGAAGGTGAAAAAAGAAGCAAATAATAGTTACATATGAGTATAGGAGATGGACAATTCAAGTTAAAGCCAAGAAAAGATGAAGAAATGAATTTACTAGTTGATTACAAGAAATAATGTGAAGAGAAGATCAATGTTGTAGCTAAGGAAGTGTATACACCTAAATTTTCTCACCCTAATTATTCCACTAATCTTGCTAATTATTCCTATAGCCATAATCCTAACCAATTAATCAAATCCTATTTCCTATTAGATATTTCCTACATCCTAATAACCTTTACACACCCTCATAACATATTAATCACCTCATTATCCCACTTAGCTACTAATCCTACCTCATTAACTAGCCACTAGCCCACTTGCCAATTAAAAATTCATATTTATTCCAACTACCACCCCAGCCTTTCTTACACCCTTATAATCCTTAAACCCCATTAAATGCTTAGCTAATCCCTATTATCCCTTAATCTAATCTAGAAGTCTCTAAATCTAGAGAAATCTCCCTAAATTTCTAGAATCCTCTAAACTAGAGAATTCTAAATAAATAAAACATTCATATAAAACCTCCTCCATAAACCTATAAATAGCCATGCTTAGAGCATGGTTAGACTCGTTATAAAACTCATAATACTTCCTTGCATCCATATACCATATATCCTAAGCACTCACACTCTCTTGCATCCACTCTAATATCCAAAGAAGCCATTATATCCATCTTGAAGCCATCATCAAGCAATATATAATCAATTCAAATAGTATTGAAGAATCAATTGAAAAATATTAAAAGGAAGCCATTAGGGACAAGGTGATGATATGAATTCATTCCTAATTGATAATTGTTCCTATATTTCTCTCTCTTTGATGTTAATTTAGTTTTGGATTAATATTACTATTTATATTAGTTTAAATCCATAGCTAAAAAATGCAATCATACTTTGGCGACCACAGTGGGAGCGCTCCTTTAAATTGACCATTATGCATGTTAGATGTGTTAAACTATCTTTCAAGACTGGTTGAAAGAAGATGGGATCTGAATTTGTCAAAATTTCATGTCTCAGGCAAAGTGTGGTTTTGCTCTACAAACTACATTAATGCATAGGCAATATCAATTATTACAATTATAGTTTTAACTAACCACACAAACTAACCACTAACTATTGAGTGTTTTATCGAGTTTTTGACAATTTACAAAACTACCTCTTACAAGGGGAGGGTTTGCTTTTTATTTCTAGTTTTGACTGTATACAGGTAGTTTTGACATAATATTGTGTTGAAGTCAAATATTAGTTATATACTCATCTTTCTAATTTTTACAGGTTTATACTAACTTGGTCATCTTTTAGGAGTAGAGAAAAGTTTTGTCACCCTTATCAATATAAGGTTTTTTCACACTAATCAAAATAGTATTTCCCCAGTCACAACATTGACTTTCAGTTGCATTTTTGTCTCTATAAAAGGTGGTTCTAACTTAGATACAAAATCATTAAGTCTATAATTTTTGTTTTCTGATAGTTTTATTATCTTTGTTTGATTATTGTCTACTCACAAGAAAGGGGAGGTGCTCTCCAGATAAACATCAAATATATCTAAATCTCCCTTTGGAATATCTAGTTCAATACCACATATTTATAGAGGTGATATTGATTTCTAATTATGATTTTGTAGGTTGAAAAGTTGGTTTTGCAAAGAGAAAGATAATAGCTACTATCATTTTGTTTTTTGCTTTCTAATTATATATACTTAGATTTTTTATAGATAAGATAAGCTTTTTGTATTCATAAGTAGTCTCATTATCTCTCTATTCTGTATATATTATCAAAAATTTAATCCCTATAATACTACATTTTGAAAGAGGCGGTTTTGATTTTCATAATCAATTTTGAATACTGACAAGCAATTTTGAATAAAATTGAAAACTTAAGTTTGTTTTTCATCTTTAAGTAACTTGTCATTTTAGTATTTAGATTTGTAGGCAATCTAAATAGTTAAAAAATAATTTATCCTAGCCTTCTATCATTAATTTTATTTTTTATTTTCTTTAAAACTGTAGTTTGAAAAAAGTGATATTGATATTGAGAGTTAGTTTTGAACATATATAGTTAGTTTTGAGTCAATCAAGTTAAATAATACATTTATCTAGTTAGTGTCAAATATAGTTTTGATTTAATCATTTTGTGAATATTTTGAGCATTCTATAAATATTCTTAATTACTCTATAGATATTTTATTCTACTATTACATTTATTGTGTTTCCTCTAGATAACAAAACCACATCTCACAATTTGCATTATTGATTTTGAGTTGCAATATTACTCTGACCACTAATAGTTTTGCCTAGCCACATGGTTGCAATTAGTTGAATACTTGCAAAACCACATATCTAGTAGTTGTAGTAGTACATATTAGTTGAGGTACTGTATATTTTATAATTTATTTTGAATAGTCTGACTGTGTAAGTGTGGTTTTGTAGGTCTAAAAGGTAGTTTTGACTATTTTGAAACTACTAGTCATTTTTTGTATAGAACACCTTAGTGGGAGGCACTAGAGTAGTTTAATAATGTGTTTCTTTATAGGATCAAGGATTAGTATATAACTTATATCTTTAA